>CM076075.1:27515937-27950937 GCA_038088235.1 Zacco platypus
TTGTATGACCAGCACCTGTGTGTTTACTCAAGGAAGACAGAGTTTACCAACTATTGCCACATGATGGCAGCATTATTACAGTAAAATGTTAGAGCGCTCATGAGCACTTGGCACAAACTCCCTGAGACACTAGTGAGAAAACATGAAAAGTGAGTTATGTATTTATAAATATATTTTTTATACAGATCAAAAGTGAGCCTATGAAACCTACAATGTGCATAAAATGTATAAGCTGACCATCAGTGGTAGGTTTAAATGAGATATTATTGTAGCCTATATATTTCATTAATCACACACACACACACACACACCTGATACTTTTTATTCACAAATGCAAATTTTGGGGTAAGATCCCGCTACTGTCAAGTTTCCTGATAGATTATAATATCTATGTTTTGTCTTTTATGGGCATAAAAATCTTTGAAAAGTCAAAGATTGCTTTCAATGTAACCTTGTAACTTTTATTTATTTATTAATTTTCCTTTTCTCCCTCTGGCTCTTAGTTGTTTTATTTGTATTTTTGTGTTCGTGTTGTTTTATACTAGTGTACTTGTTACATGTTTTTTGTTGTTGTTTATTGCATTAAAGGCATCCTTGATTATGATTTCAGTTTTCAACTTTAGTCAGTGTGTAATGTTACCGTTTGATCATAAACAACATCTGCAAAGTTACGAAGCTCAAAGTTCAATCCAAATGGTGTTATGATTGGTTAGATCGCCTGTCAATCAAACTCTGCTAGTGGATGAGTTGAATCAAGTTTTGTTGTTGTTGAGCAACTGAAGATGCCAAGATGTTAAAGCTCCGCCCTCTTTTGGAAAACAGCCGGGCTGCATTTAAAGGGACAGACACACACACACACACACATATATATATATATATATATATATATATATATATATATACTGTAGTATAGTATAGTATAGATAGATAGATGATACTTGGGTTTATTTCATTTATTTAAAAAATTAAAATTAAAGTGCTTTTATGTACAATATAATAAAAACAACAAAAACAGTAGATGTATAATACAAAAAATACATTTCACAACAGTTTTTTTTTTCTCTTTACATTGGCAGCAAAATGTACAAATACACCTTTACAGTAAAGTTTACAAGACATTAACTTACAATAGATCAGAGCATCTTGGTGCGCCATTATAAAGAATGTATCTGAGCGTTTAAGAGTGTAGCAGACTACTGCAGTCCAGTAACTCTTATGTCTGAGTCAGTTCAGCACTGAAATATGTGACTATACGACTATCTATATACGTAACTAAATCTACCGCTTGAAGGTAGCAGCTGATGTACAGTGAAGTTTTCACATTGTCTACTCTGTAAAACGGCACGCTAGTGATAATAATCAGAAGATGTACTGAAAAACATAAGCGAATTTGCTTACAGTTTAAATGATTTTTGCATGATATTTTGAATGTGATTTTCAAACAGAGGTCTGAGTATATGTAAAACAGTTATATTATTATTACAAATACTTTTTTTTCTGTGCTTGAAATATATTCAGTAAGTGTTGTGTGTGTGATTGATATATATATATATATATATTTATATATTAGGGGACCTCTGTAGGTATTAATTAGCACAGTGGAGACATACCCTTGCAGTGGATTGTTGCACAGACGACCATTCGATATACAGTGGTTTGCGACTTTACATGTACTAGGTAATTCTACTGTGTAGTCCACCAGAGCAGACATGCATGTGAGGTTTGCTTTTTGTTCACGTGTTTGAGTCACAAAAAGGCTACAAGATTACATTTGCTTTCCCGCATCCCCTTTGAGTCACAAAATCTAGCTCGGAGGCATTAACAAAACCATTCAGTTGGTACTTGCTACAGCAATGTCAGGAGAACATTCGATCCTAGACACTTTCATTTGAACCATTACCACATTCTGTGCAAATACAATAGAAAAAACAAAAATAGAATTGTAATGCATTCTGGTAAAAAAAAAAACAAAGCAGAATGTAAAAACATTAAATGTCATTCACTACCTTCCCTTACAAATACAATTACACAACTTTGCGATCAAAGTCATTGTCCGTCAGATCATGTGAAAGTAAATGTCCCGCTTTCAAACATTCAGCATAAATTTAAATAAGACATTTTTTTTCAATTGAAAGAAGAATTTTGGAACACTTTCAATCAATACATAACTACATTCACAACACAAATGTCTGGCAATGAAATATTACACACTTGAGCGGTGCAATATACAATGCTTGTCTTTGGGAATTTTACTGGAAAAATTTGATACTGGAAATAGATATTTATCTATAAATTATTATTTTGACTGTGTGTGTTCTTAACTATACATTTTTACATGGATCCTTATGTTGATGCTATGCTGTAGTAACTTACATTTGTGTAAAAGTCACCATTCCCATTGCTTTGCAGCAACCAAGTAATGTATTGTCTGAAATCGAACCAGTATGACACTCTTGGCAGCTGACGATTTATAACATAGTTTCATATACCTGTATGTCACTGCTCCCACCCAAAAACATCTGTTAGCCTGCTTTGACTTAAGGTGTTATAGTGAACATGGCACTTTTTCATGGAAAAAAAAAAAAAAAAAATTCTGCTGGTCACTTTACACTCTTCGGGAGCATAGATCTCATAGCTTAGCATAAAATTGGCATGTAAAGTCATTTTCATTCTGTCCGAATGCAAATTCATCATTCAAATTTGCAACATGGCAATATAAATGTCTTTAATCTGAGAGAAGTACACTTTTGAGTAAAGAGAACAGCTCTTTGTCCGATCTGGAGACCAATCGGGCTTCTGGGAGATCTGAATGAGAGAATCTAAAATCTTTTGGCACAACAAAAAAAAAAATTTTTGGATCAAAGTAAACAATCTCAAGAGACATTTGGTCACTTCCACTGACTGTGATATGCACTACTTCAAGAAATTCTGCCATCATTTACTCACCCTCACATTGTTCCAAGCCTCTGTGACTTTCTTCTGCACAAATAGAGATATTTTGAAGAATGTTTCAACTGTTTGTGTCTAAACAATGAAAGTCAGTGGGGTCCAAAACTAGCTTGTTTCCGCCACTAAATAAAAAAGGTAATTATGACTTTTTCTCTCACAATTCTAAGTCTCAGAATTGTGTGTTATAAAGTCAGAATTGCGAGATGCAGGCACGGTTTCATAGACGGGGCTTAGCCTAAACCGGGATTAGGCTTTAGTTCAATTAGAGCATTTAAGAAGCTTTTACAAATGTTCATTAGAAAAAACTGGTGTGCATCACAAAACAATGGCCCTGACATATTTTAAGATATATTAGTTGCTTTTAGTTAAAACAGCTCAAACGTGCATTTTAGTCTGGGACTAGTTAAGCCGTGTCTGTGAAACTGGGGGATAAAATAGCAATTCTGACTTTTTTCTCAGAATTGCGAGATATAAACTCACAATTCTGAGTTATAAAGGAGAATTGCATGATATAAACTTGCAATTGTGTCTTATAAAGAAATGTCACAACTTGACATTATAACTCGCAATTGTGATTTTATATCTGGCAATTCTGGGGAAAAAAAAATCAGAATTGTGAGATATAAACTCTTACTTGTGAGAAGAAAGTCAGAACTGAGATAAAACGTCGCAATTACCTTTTTATTTTTATTTCATGGCGGAAACAAGCTTTCATGCAAAACAACATTGGATCCCATTGACCATTGTTTGGACAATTAAAAGAAAAGACAGACAGATTTGCAACCACAGACTTGAGTAAATGATGACAGAAGTTTCATTTTTGGGTGACTGTCCCTTTAAATCAGAGGTTCTCAACCACGGGGCCAAACTTAAAATGATTAAAAATAAGACTGAATAAGCAACGAAGCCAAAACAAATTAAATATCAATTTATAATATAATTTTTAATATAATTATTATATTATATTATATTAAAAATCCTTGTTCTGAATCCTTATCAGTAAATAAACAACTGGAAAAGGACATCCCGACATTGTTGTCACAATGGGGAGCCTTGTGGTCAGAAAGGTTGAGAACCACTGCTTTAAATGATTTTTGAATACCACTGATCAATTAGCCACTGATTTTGGTTTGGGTATAAAGAACAGAGATTTTAATATTTCTGCATCTTCAAAATGTAATTTGTGCCTTGGATGTGCTCTTAGTATTGCTAACATGCCTTCTTTGGAGTCCTCTACACATTGAATCCCCATTGTGGGCTTTTTATATGCCTCAATCTCACTTGCATACATTATTAAACGTGTGTACCTCTGAGAAGCAGTGTAGAATACTGAGGTCGTGGCATCACTTATTGTACTAGGACAGCCGTGTGCTGTTTGTTAGCTCTCTACACGATGCTTCTCCTTTATGTGATTTGCATAGTATGCCTGCTATGTGCTGAGGTCGTGATGATATACTGCGTAAAGGTTTTGCATATATCATCAAAGCATTTGATGCACTACTACATCTTACATCGTGTTGAAATGTCAGCTAATCATCTCACGTCAGGCACTATGTTTAGCAGAGGCTCTATTATTGACTAAAGTTTGAATTTTCGTCTTCTCGTTCACAGGACGACCAACTCTAGCGGGAGACCGAGGGATGAGATGGGAGCATGACAGGTTAGTGAACCCTGAGGGCATCGTATTGCTTTCACACAGATGCCACCAGACTTATTTTTTTGGACGGACCGGGGCGGGACGACTGGATCGGCCTCTCTCGCAATGCCCACCGTTATTTTTTTTTCTAAGTGTACTCTAGGCCTTGCGTCCCGCTCGTCGTGGCTCTGGGTGCTTCACAGACTTGGCAGTGACTGAGAAATGTGAACAGATCACCAAGACAAAATGAGAGGAGACAAAGTGCAAAATAAAACCCAGTGATGGTACGTTTCCAGTCATTTTCAGTCTGTCCCTCCCTTGGTGCTGTTCAGTTCAGAGGCCACTATTTTTTTTAACAGTCATCCCAAACAGACTTAAACGATCGAGTCTTTGATTTCCGAGCCTAGTCGTACTCGAGGCCGCGGGCAAGTCGGCGAGATTTCCACGTGGCTCTCCTTTAAGTTCAATGGTCTCTTTTCGGATTCTGAGAAGCTCTTGCTGTTCTCGGGTGAGGAGCATTCGTGGGTTGGAGTGCTGCAGATGTAGTTATCATTGAGCGTCTGGTAGCCCTTGTGGTCAGACACAGAGGGCGGGATATTGTTGCCATTTAACGGAAGGCTTTCCGTGTGCTTCCCTGGAATTCGCGGTTTCTTCTGTTGCATGTTGGGGCACTCGCCTTCCTTCAGCATGGACTTCATCCTATCTCGGTTCCTGTACGCCACGAAGAGCGACAGGACCACCAGGGAGAACACGAGTAAGGCACACACAACAATCAGTTCATTCCAGTACGTTTTGGTTTTCTGCGGCGACCACGTTTCTCCGGGCAGGATAATCGCCTCGCCTTGGGGCACGAGCTGCGTTCGGGAACGTCCAGTCAGGGTGGTGCTTTCGTGCTCTGCTTTAACGCAATAATTGGCCAGAAGTTGTCTGTATCCGCCTTCTTCGGACCAACATTCATAGATCTCCTCCCTGTCCACTTGGGCTACAACCACCAGCCCGCCGTCAGGACTAGGATAGACGAATCGCTCTGCGTTATGACTGTACTCCCATCGCCTTTCGGCCAAGTTGGATCGCAGCTTGCAGGGTAGAACCGTAAATGTGTTGACTGGTATTTGTACCACATGACACGATGGAACACCTGTGGGTTAGATGGTCTTATTAGTTACCAATAAATCAAACATTTATCTCACCCATTAGCAAACCACTACATAACCACTTCAATTACTTACAGACTATCAGAGCATCTTGCCGGAGGCACTATGCGTTTGGTCATGCCACATGCTACAGTGCTTTTGTAACTGTCTCAGCTTGCTTTAGCCTTATGTACTTTATGGCAATTTGTGGTTTGATGGAGATAAATTCTTCAAATATTGATTCACACTGAGTTTAGATATCGTAAAGCATGGCTTTTACTCACGTGGTGGAGTCGGTCTTCCAGAACGGGGGTTTGCCATTGTCATTTTGCACATGGCAGTGTTGGCGTCATCTACATCTTGTTGCCATTGGCTAGGAAGAAAAAGCAAGGATGAGACTAAAATACATACAGTAACCTAGAAAAACACTGTTCAAAAGTTTGGGGTCAGTGAGATTTAAAAAAAGAGAGAAAATATTACTACTTTTATCCGACAAGAACGCATTAAGATGATCAAAAGTAACATTTATCATTTTACAAAACAAAAATGCTGTTCTTTTGAACTTTCTATTCATTAAAGAACTCTGAACTATATCAGTTTGCAGTTAAAAATTTAAGCAGAACACCTGTTTTCAATATTGATAATAAAAACAAAATCAGCATTTTGTGTATTATTACTAAAGATGATAGGTACTTTACTCAACCATTAAGTAAATCTCTTCTACAATGAGCATATTTTTAAAAACATTTAAAGTAAAATTCATTTTAATATTTTTTGGGGGTATAAAGTCAAAATTTCAGGGAGGTACAACTGTCTTGATTATAATAATTTAGAAAAAAGGCTTAATTAAAAAAAAAAAAGAAAGCCTTATTAGGTAGTTTGGCATAACTAGAAATAAATAAGAAGTAAAGAAGCTTTATTAAAATATTATTAATATATGAAAAACTTTTACCAAATCGAGTCATATGGTGCAACTAACAGGAAATTATGTCATAGAGAGGACCTTAAGATCAATAAGTCTCTTAAAATATCAGATAATTTGTCAGGCAAGTTTGGTTCAGGTTGTAATATGTTGTATAGTACATTCCTCTCAAAAACCTTAATGACATTTATGAATGAATAAATCTTTATATTTGTAAAAATATATTTTATGGCCAAAAATAATTAATAATGATGACTCACAAGCAATCAAGGTATCAAGGAAACCTTGTTCATTTATGTATGTGTGTGAAAACAATCTATATGTTAATGTTTTAATACTTTTTATATATATATATATATATATATATATATATATATAATAATTGGAGTGTAATAGTTGGATGCTAGCACAAGTAATGGAAATATACTAACCTCTTAGTAGGAACATGTTTGATATTTGAACACTGCTTCCCTGTCCAGGCACAGTACGGATCTCTAGACAGCACACACTCTCCACAGCTCTGGTAGTTGGAGCAGTTGGCAAGAGGGATTTCAACCAGCCCAGAATAGCTGGACACAAACAACAGCCCCTGTTGGAAATGCAAACACAACAGAAATGAGACACTTTCTCAGAACGGACACTCTTTACGAAAGCCTATCTATAGGACAATCATATTTCCAGTGTAGAAAGATGCTTGATATACATACAGTAAATGCTAATAGATGATAATTGCAGTGACAGAGCTAATAAGCCTTTTTAAAATAGTTCTCATGGTGTAACATACACAGATGCAGTATGGACTGAGTAGTGTATAGACAGAGCAGACACTGTTTGTTTCCCATCTGTTCACACAGTTCCCCAGAGAAGAAACAGGGACGCAATTATCTCCCTTCCAGGCCTCACTATCTCTACGGTTGAAGGGTCGCTTTTCCGGCCACGCTGTCATTTCGCTAATGCGTTGTGTTCTTCAGCATGCATAACAAGTACAAAAAAATAGATGAGTTTAAGGGAAAAATGAAGTACCTTCTCATCATCCAGTTCGATGTGTTGCACAGAAAGAGGCTCAGGGAAAATCACCAGCTCTTCAATGATATACATCTTTTGCTTAACGTTGATGGCTTTGTGAATCCTGCCGTCATCTGAAACAAAACACAAGTGATGATGAATCTTTAAAGAGTTTTATAAAGTAAACCTAAGAATACATTTTTATTCTTAGTAATATTTCGGGATTAACACTTACTGGACTGAAGCAACTTTTACGTGATTATCCATACTCCATTTTTTAGAAAAGTCATGTTAAAATGTGAGCATCAAATATGATACATCAGGCTTTTGAGAAATGTTTTTTGGGAGATATAGAGTGACAACTGTTATTTATATTCATTTTATGGAAGTGGTCCGCTGTACTAATTGATTTCCGTTACAAGCTATCAGAATTTCATCTAACCGTTTGGCCATATAAATATCAATAATGCCACCAAATTGCATATTTTTGCTCAACTAGGGCCTCTCAATATTTTTCCCCCCGTTTTGAGGCTACATATGAGCTACATATTCTCCTATATCATACTATATAGAGTCAATAAAGACTATTTTATTTTTATTTTTTATTCTGACTATTATTTCATATGTCAGACTTTGGGTTAGATCAGTAGCTAGTCAAAACTTTCCACTATGAATCAAATCTGATGGTTGAAATCAGTCCAGATTTTTCTGAGTCCATTCTGTGGTGATGAAACATGGCTTATTTCATTTATCTTCTTCCTTTGTATTTTACATAAGAAAGAAAGTCATGCTGGTTTGGAAAGCCATAAGGATAAGTAAATGATGACATTTTGAAGTGAACTACCCCTTTAAACACTGAAACTGTAGTTACGAACCAGCTTGAATGTCTAAAGCAACAGATCAAGTCGTGTTAAGGTTTGATTCCCCAAGTCTAAAGTCCTGGACTTATTGTTAAATCTTAATAGGGATTGGAGCAACAATCTAAAAGCCTTTAATGCAGGAATATTAGTGTAAAATCAGATTTGCTATGCTGTTTTCCAGAGCTTTACGTGCACATGCGGTGGTCGAAGACCTCACCTGTGCCAATGAAGAGCACGTCGTAGGTCTTGTGAAGAGCCTGCACTCGGTGCACGGCGAGCTGCGTGTAGCGCACATTTCGTTTGAGGAGCAGGGGCTGACTGCGAATCACGCTATCCATGAGGAAGTGGTCCTTCACGAAGTTCAGCACTTTATCAGGCATGTGCAGAGAGGAGGAGATCCCTTGGGCACGGGCTGCGTTGGTGATGCACTGCAGGAAGATGGAATAAATGCTTCAGACACACTGCACAATTATTCACTGTGATATTTGGTGAGTGGCAGTTTGATTACACCAAAATCAATGTAACTTTCAATACAAACACCAATGTCAAGTCAGATTGAAAATGTGATTGAAAAGATCTTGTACTCAGATGGCCTGAACTCAGGGTCGAATAAGCTCTGCCTTAGAATGAAATTTGTTAGCAAGAATTTGCATGAGAAAATCTCATTATAACAATACGCAAGATGTTCTATACAAGTCAGTATGAAATCAAATTTGTCATTTCTTATTTTTGTATGGAGTATTGCATTTTTCTATGCTTCATTATTTTTTAGCCCTCATCGTTTTTAAACAAAAACATTAACATCCCATCTTCACTGATGACGTGCGCATCATCTTCTCAAAATGTTCCACACAAGACAGAAAGTCACACATGCTTGGAAGGGCATGAGGTAAATTGTGACAGAAATTTAATTTTTGGGTGAACTTTCCCTTTTAAGCACTGTTTTTTGGGGTCTCCTCAAGACCCCATGTTCAGTTCTGTTGCGTTCTCTCTAGTTTTTGAAGATAACATGGAACTTACCGCTCCAGGTCTGGGTTCTGGTACTTGGTGGTTGTAGGTGTACCACTGCTGCGTTTCCCGATTAACTTCCCGGTAACGTCCATTAAACGCCTCTTCGACCTGGTCCATGGTAAACGCACATACAGCTGAGCTTCCTGAAGCACCTTTGTACCTGTACACACAAACACAACATTCATTACAATCGGTCTGCATATGCATATTCATCAAACACAGACAACCTTACACCTTAAAGACAAAGTAACAGGAGCTGAAAAATCACAAAATGCAAAAGCGTCTTATTTAACTTCAGACATAACAGGTGCGTAGGCGGACATAAGAGGGAGGCTATTCTGAGCCTCTGCAGTCGCGCTGACATCTCCTGCCTGTCCTGTCTCTTTTGCCCCATGTTAATGCACTCAATCAATAGCCACAACTCCCACACTAAGTACAGCAAAAGGAGTCTGGTTGAGTGCCAGGCAGGGTTCAATAACAGAAATGAAAGCTGAATTTCTTCTTTTTCTCAAAGGTTTAAGAGGAACACAAGCATAACCACAACTGTATTCACTAGGCGTATTCTAAATGCAATTTCAGGAGATATAGCGCAATACGTTACCACTGTGAGGTGAAGACTCCATAAAACACAGTGCTCTTCCAGGCCTCTTTGCTGGGGGTCAATACAAACATGTCCTGGATGATGTTGAAGGGGAACCCATCGTCTGGTAGTGAACACAAGAGCTGGGCTTTCAGAAAGGTCGTCCATTTCTTTTGAAGAACCCTCTCTCCACCTTTATCTCCCTGTGGAAATACAGATAGAAATCAGTGTTATAGTATAGTATTTTTTAAAATTTTGAATTAGCTTTTATTTTTGTAAATGTAGTTTTCATTTTACTATATATTTTTTTTAATTTTATGTGCTTTTAGCATGACTTTATTTTAATTATATATATATATATTTTAAGCATATATATATATATGCTTTGGTAAAAGCGCCTGCCATAAATGTGAAAGTAAATTGAGGAGGATATGTGCAGAGACTTGTTATGAGCATTTCTGACCACTAGAGGGAACTAGAATTTGCTATTGATTCCAACAAGCTGGTGCATCAGCCAATAGAAATGCTTTGATGGCTTTGATTATGATGGTAACGTTCTCTGTTATATAAAGATTTAGAACTGGACAAGGACCGCAGCTTCTATCACATGTTGTGCATTAAGAACAACAGTGAGTTTTTGTGATTGGGGGCCTGAGGCTATAAAAGGCCTTAACTTTGGTATTTTTAAGTCCCTTTAAACAAAACAGGCAGAATAATTCAACGGCTTTAATGTCTACCAGTAGAGAAAACACAGCCAGTTATGAGAATTTCCGATTAGTGGGCAATGTTATGGATCTGTTTTGCTGTTAAATATTATATGGAAACATAATAAAAAAGGGAAAATGAGACTGTTGTTGTGATATAAGAATATGATGTAACTAATTATTAGATTACCAAAGACATTTGCTTAATCTGATCCTGATTTGACTTCTCCCTTTGATTTTTAGTATGGTGCACTATTCCCTATGCTTTATACAAAAAGTGCCCTAACAAGTAGTAAGAAAAATATTGGTTTAAAAACTAAGAGCCAAAGTGAAAAATGCATTTATAAATAAACGCTATGACACAGGTGAAGAAGAACAAAGCATGAATCAACTAAATATTTATCTTTTTCAGGGCAGCTTTATATTAGTGTCAACTCTCGCTCAAGCAGAACTTCATACTGAACACCTGAACAAACAAATGGCCAGCGAGATAAAATCAAAGACGAGAAAGAGAAGTTTGGGTAAAGAGCAGGGCAGAGAAACAGATAAATGTGAAGTACAAATGGCCTGAATGACAGCCAGAGGTACGTAAAGCAGAGGTCCCAAAAGCACAATTTTTATTCATCCATCTCAGCTGCTCTCCAATGAAAATGATCTTTCCTCTAATTATAATATTATTGTAATCCAGCACACAGGACAACGCCTTCCCCGACCAGCAGGACGGCAACAACACATTCCAATAAAATCTTTTAAAGGGAAACTCCCACCCATCATTGAACAGAAGAGTTTAGTACCGTGAACCTACAGCTGAAGGCTCACTTACACTACAATCCATGAAAGACTTAATCCATAATTGCTTCATTGTTTTTGGTCAAAGCTCAAATTTTTTTAAGCTTTAATCAATAAGGTTATTATATATTATTAAGGTTATTATATTTAATGAGGTGCAGTGTTGGGAAAGTTACTTTTAAAAAGGAATGCATTACAATATTGCAATGTTTCCTAAAAAGTAACTAATTACTTTTTTAAGGAAAGTAATCTTATGTTACTTTTGCATTACTTTTTCTCAGCAGGACTGGGCTTGCTTGTTTGCTTTTTAATAACAAAAAAACTAAAGTTCTAATTTTGGCAAATAAAGGCCCTTTCATGCCAAAAGTGAAATGACGCAGGAGAAGAAAGACAAACTCTTAATTAAGCAAAAAATGAAACTCAAATGTGATGTTTTAAATCATTTTTGCTTATAGCTTTAGTTGAATCGGATCACTGAAAGTCTGCAACAAAGCCACTGGTTATATTATAAAGCTTGTTTGAGGAAAATCGGGTTGTTGTAGCTTGTTGTCTACGTTGGAAATAGCTGTCATTTGTGTTATAACAATGTTTAGGTCATGAGTTACTGATCCAGGAAGTTCGAATATATATATTGCCAACTTTACTGAACTCCTTAAGCACTGACCGCATTTCCTTATATTTGAGTCAAACAAGTTCAAACTCTAAATGCCGACTTAATAAACACTACTGCCAGCCAGAGGGACATTAAACAGGAAGGTTTTGTCCGAGCTCGCAACAGGTTTTGCAAGGGAATGATAATATCTCTGCAAGGGAACGCAAAAGTTTTCCGTGGGAACGCAAACATCTTTTCGAAGGAACGCAAAGTTTTGCATGGGAACGCAAAGGCTTTTTTTTTTAAAAAAAAAATCCTCCCATGCCAAATTTTTTCCACCACCACGTCCCTTTAGGGGCTCCGTAGGTTTGCAATTCATAGTTTGTTATTCATTTGAGGAATACTGAATCTGTTTTTGTGCAAGCGAGATGAATAAAGTAATTTTGTTGTAAATTTAAAAGTAATGATTACTAGTTACTTGAAAAAAGTAATCTGATTACGTAACTCACGTTGCTTACGTAACTTGTGTGTATATATACACATACATTTATATATAGTATGCATATTTAAATATATACATATATTTAGGGTATTTCTACAATGGCAGAACAGTGGTAGCTGAAAAGTTCACCTTTAACCCTTGTGTTATGTTACGGGTCAATTTGACACGTTTAGATTTTCTAGTTGTTGGAAATACTGGTTAACCTATGTTTATTTTCTTGATATTTTGTGACTTTTTCTCATTTATCATCATGAACATGCATGCAAAGTTTCAACATGCTGGTGTTTTTTGACATTTACAAACAAAATTACTGTTACGTCCGTGATGTTCGCGGGTCAATTTGACCCGCATATTTTAACGCTCTAAAGCAAGTGTACTGACCCAAAATAATAACATTTCTTGGTTATATTTTGTTATTTTATTTTTTTACTACCTTATGAAGCTAAAAAATGAGGTTTTCCAATACAGAAAAATGTTTTAACCAGCAGCATGCGTGTGAAGTTGCTGTGTGCTCATCATGTCAGAAGAAACTTCTTGACTTTATGAAATGAGCTTACAAAACAGCCAACTTAGGAAAAGTAAATATTTTCATTATACAGCTACATTTAATTGTTCAGTTATGATGTTCTAAGAAAAAAAAAAGTTTAAAAAATGTATTTATTGTATTTAAAAAAGTACTGTTTATTTTCAAATTTTGAAAAAAAAAAACATTTTCATTAAATCATATCTTCAGATATATATTTTTTGGAATATTTGAAAAATGTTGATATTAAAAGTTTACAGTTTGTAACTGAATTTTTGTTGTTTTTCATAGTGTGATTTTTGAGGAATTGTATTGAATCCAATTAGGGTCAATTCGACCTGCTCCATAACGAGTGTACACAGAAATCGAACAGCGCATAAGGGTTAAAAACTTAAAGGAGGAACTGAATTGCCATTTACGCAGAAGCTTCCACATACTGTATGCCATTCATGTCAATTTTGAAATCAAAGGACTACAGCTTCTGCTCATTGTCATTCTGAGTGTATATGATATGGTACGCTTTCAAACTCAAACCCCAGGCGCAATTCAGAAAGAATCTTAAAACAATAAGGAACTGTTGCAGTACGTAAATGGATAGTTTGACATGCATCACAGTTTCCACTGGAATTTGACACAGTCATCAGTGCAAAAGTGCACCAATATCCATATAACAGCGACACTTGATTGGAGGCAAGTTAGGAACCAAAAAGAAAAAAAAAAACAGTGCAGTGGAATTGAAATCATTCTCAGACTTCAAAAGCAAGATGAGAAAGCAAATGAATCTTGCAGATGTTGCACTCCGCTCATGCGGCGTTCAGAACAGACAGGGTCAGTGCTTTAACCCAACTGGCAACGTAGAGACTCTTTTAAGATTCAGATCACTCCTTGTGTGCAAATGCACCGATTTAAGATGAAGACCATAAGCAAAGGAAATAAAATTAAATCTCAGTCAAAGTTGTGATAGGAAAGGGTTCGTGCATCGGCCTGTGAGCGTGACTTTGTTGCGTGTCACATCACAGAATGCACGACAATTAAGTTTACTAATGGGCTATGCAGGAATCATTACATTTGTTTACTATATGACAGGAGATAAGGTACAATAGCAAGAAAATGCAGCGATAAACATAATCATTGCATTCCCTTCCTCATGGCTGGGCTCCAGTGGATCTGGCAGGAGGAATATGGGGCATGCTAAAAAGGGAACCTGGGATGATGTTTAAGGTACTGGATGCCAATAAGCAAGACACATTCCCCTGGCATGGCAACCATTTAACTGTCAGGAGGCATTTCATGCAGCCTGTGTGATAATCCATATTACAAGGCAGGAAGACTGGAGTGTGTGAACCTTCTATCGGCTGCCACTTGGTAAATTAGCTGGTGTGAAAACGGAAACCATTAGGTAATTATTCTTAGCTGGTCTGAAGCTGGTTTGAAAAGCCTATTTGAATGAGCTACATGACAATCACTGAATGTTTCTATTCATCACTGCGTTTGAAAATACCCAGGGGTCAACGTTAGCATGGCATCGTTGGCCCCTGGTAGGAGATGCAATAACTTTGCAATAACCATTGATGGACATTCAAAATTGTTTGTATATTTTGACTAAATAGAGTTTTGATTTTGCAAGTTACATATAAATAGTTTAAGTAATACCACAAGAGCAAGAGAGGTTATGTTATGTAATATAATACCAGCATAGCAATGCTTATATGATACGGTAAAAAAATACAGAAGTTAAAATTTAGAAAAATACATTTTATTCAGTTCTTTGCCTAATTTTGCACCGCTAAACAAAGTTTCAAACAAATCCACAGCTGAATTAATCGTGACACATCTGAGAGCAGCACAATGACATTTCGTATTTCGTACTTGTGTTTTTGTTTCAAATTAATCGGTGGAGTAAATGATTCAACGACTCAATCCCACGACAGGTATTTGTTTCGTTCATAAATAAATCAGTGCCTTGAAGGAATCGGTTGAGTACATGATTCAATTACTCACACTGACAGACAAGTACTAGTTTCGTTCATGAATGAATCAGTAGTTTGAACAAATTGGTTGATTCAATGATTCAATGTTTTTTTTTTACATAAATAGATTCACTAATTAATCAGTGGTAGAACCAATGATTCAATGACTCACTCAAAAAACAGAGTCATTTGAATAATTTAGTGTTGTGAACAAATTGTTTGAGTGACTTGCTCATAAAGGCATGCTATCACTGCTTAGTCTGAAACAAACAAAGACAAGCAGAACAATACAAACAGTGAAAATAGCAATTTCTGTTGGACTAATATATATTATATAAATTATATATGATCTTTTTTCCCTCTTTATTCTCTAGTGAAGAGTTTGGGACTGTGACATATGATGTCACATAGCATTTATGGCTCTGGTGATTGGCTCAATAATAGCTGGAAGCACCCATAGGATAGCTTTCTACAGGTATTATATACCTTTGTGGAAAGAACTGTGAGGAATGAGTGTTTAGTATGTGTGCAATGCGCATTTTCAGCTGCCCCTCAACTCGAATGCTAATATTTGCTGAGCGGTGATAAGAATTGGATGCGGACCAAGTAAAGGCAGATCTCTGCATTAAGGAATGTGTCTTTGAACCACAAACCATAAAAGCAGACCTCTCTCACCTCGGTGTGACACATGAAGCGATCACACGACCGTGTGAGCACACACACTATGTCCCACATTTGTGCACTAATTAACATGCACAAAAATACTGCCATGTATTCCTTTACACTTCATTGGAGGGCGTATAAATGTTGTGTGTGTACATGCGTGTATTGCTGTAAGGAAAATGGCCCACATCTAACTCCCTTTGACATTGTGTTTACACCGAAGTGTCCCTCACCTTACACACGCGAGCGATGCGTGACACAATGGTGTTGTCAAAGAAATCGAACTCCTTTCCCGCTTCACTGAAGAAGAAGTAAATCTTATCATCATCGCCGACTGTGTTGCCTTTGGGCAAACTCTCCTGAATGTAGGCTGAGCCCACAAAAGCAGGGTCTGTGGGAGAAATGAAAACAAGTGTCAATCTACGCCATGGACGGTACACTGAGACAGCAGGGTTTGTAAGTAATGTGGACTTTATGTCACAAATATAGCCACTGGTTCACCTGAAACCCCTTTTACATGGCAATCTTTACCAATAGAAGATCTTTTGTTACACTATCAAAGTGCTCAGGATTGATTTTGCGTATGCGTCTTTCATCAACTTTGCCACTTATGGCAAAATATTAACCGATTATTCAGTACTCTTCAGTAAAGTGAGAAGGGGTTGACTGTGTAAACTGACACTGAATTGATTTGTTTTGTTCTCTGTAGTCTTGCTTTATGTGAATAATTCTCTGCTGTGCCAAAACGGCCTCATAGTGGTAACATCAGGGGGACTGAGTCCCTAAAGGGAACAGAATGGGGGAATTGTGCCGTTTATAGAAGCATTTACTTCCATGTTGTTTGCGCTATTGTAGTGCCTGAGTCACGTAGAGAGATAGTTCACCTAAAAATGAAAATTCTGTCATTAATATTAAATGAAAAACCTCATGAAAATTAGAAGCATTGCCTTCAAACTGAAATAAAAAAGTTGATAATTACTAAAAGAAAAATTTGTTAAAACATAGTTTAAGGTATACTGAAATGCTTAAAAAATTGACAACTAAATATATAAAAATAAAAGCTAATTCAATATATAAATAAATACTATAAAAGTATATAAATAATAATAAATTGCATGGACTGTCAAAGTAGAGACAGAAATCTCTCAGATTTCATTAAAATTATCTTCGTTTGCATTTCGAATATGAATAAAAGTCTTTAGAACGGGTGAGTAAATGATGACAGAATTTTCATATTTGGGTGAACTATCCCTTTAATTGTACCTGGCAAATAAGTTATTCCATTCAATCAAGTGTATTTTCTATCACTTTTCACAATAAATATAGTTCTTAAGCAGTTTTACGTTGAATATAAATGACAAAGGTGAGGGAAAAAAATCCTTAAAGATGTTAGCGCCTAGTTAAACTGAATTGGAATTAATACGCTGGTTTTTGTGCTCAAATACTGTGCGCAACTGTTAGTGAATCTGCTCTATTAAAAGCAGGTCTGTAACGGACGTGGCTCTTACCTTGAAGCCAGTTCAGAGAGTTTTCAGTCTTTAAGGCCGTGCCCTGGCCAAGGCTTTTGTAAATGATGGGTTCGTTCCCTTGGAAGTTACTGACCGTGCCGGCATACAGTTCTCCATCTGTAAAACCATCATTCAAACCAATAGACATTAATAAAACAAATCGTGAAATGGTATCACATGCACAGTGTACTTTTTTTAACACGTATATGAAACCCCTCCGGTCCTACTCGCCCCACTCTGAGCGGGACTGGCATGGGAGGTGGCCGCACTAACAAGGACATCAAGCCCAAGTATGCACATACTTGCGCACCGCTGGATTTTTGTAACATGTGCATTTAATTTTTTTGCAGTAATTAGTTTATCCACAAGGTGGCAACCGTGCCCTGGGGGCGTCGATTCACAAGGTAGTCAAAGAAAACCTGCATAAACAGAACAGACCGGAACGCATGCAAGCTACAGCGACAATGGATGCTTATATAGGCAACAGATTGTGCGAAGAGGTTAGTACCCTCAATTGTACAACTCCAGCATGAAAGAATACAAATATATTTACATGGGTTGTAACTCGTGGTGAGAGATTGCTCAAAACTGCACATGTCGAATGTCTGTGTATGCATACGAGTCAAGTGAAGTATACTTTGCAATGCTCACGCATAAAAAAAAATGAAGTATACCCAGGGCTTAAGTCGCTAGTGCGCCCCTTGAGGCCAGGGGAGTGAGGTTTACCAGCATAGCTCTTACTACATATAGTATCAGCATGATCTATAAAAATATACTTAGACCAGTGTTGTTATTGTTAACGAAACTAAATCTATTTAAAAAAAAAAAAGTTTTCAGTTATTAAAATTAGGGTGAAATAAAATAAAGATTGGGCAGGTTTGGGTTGATTAAAACAAACCCTGGTGCACACCAAACATCCTTTTCAGAGCTTCTAAATGAACTCTGGTGCAGTTCACTGAAATATGAACACAACACGGACCAAAGACATCTAAATGAACCGAAAACAGGATGTGATGTCAGAATATGTGACCATAAAAAGCACAGAATGCTCAATGATGCATGTTTCTTCCCATCATAGGAGCTCCGTTGCCTGTTCAGGAGTCAGAACTGCCGTCTCCATGCAGTAGATCTTCACTTGTGTGTGCAACAGAGGAATACCTGGCACTTTTTAACTCCTTTACACATTTTATAAGCTCTTTGCGAGTTCTAAGATGGTAAAAATATCATATGTATGCACATAAAATGAGTGCATTTAGTATTTTTTTGGATGTTCCGTCTTAAAATATATACATCATAAAAGCTGTTTTGTGTTTTGTATCTTTAGGTTCGGTGTTAAAAGTCCTAAGAGAACCAGGACTAAATGTATCAAGTCCTTTTTTCTTCAAATACAAAAGAACCAAGAAAACTAAACGACAAGTGTGAACACCCAAACTGAAGTTTTATACAGTGATGCCAACATACTGAACGTCACACCACTTTTTGTAACACGTACCAGCCATGATGGCCGTGGACTTGTATTCAGGGTTGAAAGGGCACCGGCTTCGACCATCTTCGGTGACTATTTCTCCCATTTCACTGCGCACCAGGGAAAAATCAGACGTGTTCTGGAGGGAAAAAGACACATTCTTGTCAAGACGGCAAGCACTGTCTCTTGTATCGACTGTCCTGACCGCTTACTGCCCGTGTAGATCTAAACAAGGACCTTATTTTGCTGAACAGAACGTCATGTTATTGCAATAAGTCTGGGGAGATAGTAAGAACAGGGTGAACGCACTCAAGCGAAGGGATGATGTGTGTACTATCGACTGTGTGTGGGCCAAGGATACTGATAAAAAGGATGTTTGGAGGGAGTTGCGGCCAGATGCACTCTGATTCTTTCTCGTTTGTGTCTTTATAGGGGTATAAAGGTAAAATGTAAATCTGCAAACCGTTTCAGGGGACAGCTGTCACAGATGTATGCAAAGTAAACTATCCCTAAGCTTCGATCTTAGTGGTCCGTGTCAACCCCTCAAGTGCACAGACCAATCCAGGCATAGTCTCCAGAGTGAGGGGTCTAAGTAAAGTGCAGGGCAATAATCATTTCTCATCCGAACGGCGTTTACCCTCGGGGAAAGCGGAAGAGTGTATTTCTGAGGACATTTTGATTGACTGAGTAAATTACATGGATAATTAATTCCTCCCCTGCAGCCTGTTAAAAGCATGGATGGAGGTGGTGAAATCCTGCAGCAGAAGAGAACAAAATGAAACACAGTACTTACGATATATGCACAGATAGGGCTGAAAGCATATGTTCCGCACACGTACAGGTGAGTGCTGTTCACACGCAGTAAAATCTTGATGTAGTTGAAGCAGTCAGACTGGAATAAGAAAGAGAAAACAAAAGGAAATGTGTAAGAAAGGGAGAGACAAGCAATGATTTAAAGGGATAGTTCACCCAAAAATGAAACTTTTCTCAACATTTATTCACCCTCAAGTTGTTCCAAACCTGTATGAGTTTCTTTCTTCTGTTGAACACAAAAGAAGATATTTTGAAGAATGTTGGTAATCGGACAGTTGATGGACCCCATTGACTTTCATAGTAGGAAAAAAAAAATACTATGGAAGTCAATGGGGCCCATCAACTGTTTGGTTACCAACATTCTGTTTTTTTTCATTTTTGGGTGAAACTTTTTATTTTTCTCTTATTATAATCATCTAAAGTCATTTTCAAAGATTAAAAAAAAAAAGTTCACAAACAAACAGTTTGTACGTTATATAAAGGCGAATGTAAGCACCAGGCTGTGCGCACAAGTATTGCTTGGCTGGGCCTCAGAATTTGTTTTCACATCACTAGGTTTGATCTAAATCCTCTGTAATAGTCTGGGAGAGGTTTCTGGCAGCTGCGTGTCATCGGTCTCAAGAAACAGCAGTTATTACTGTGTCTTCATCAGGTCCCAACATCCATCCAAACCTGGCTCCCAAGACAAATCAATCTGGCAGCAAATTAGGCATGCGGATTATTAATCTAATAACAGCCCTTATGTAGTGTCAAGCTTTCAGGGAAATTACAGTGTGGACGTGTCAAGGCAATAACAGGTCCTACGAACTGAAAGTGGTTTCTCAGATTCAAGTTTTACCCAATCCTATTGGAAATATCTACTTCTAACTCGAGTTATAGGAATTGACATCTCTCCACTTTGATGAATATCTCATTCACTTACCTGTAAGTCTTTCCCTTTGAAACTGCACTCGTCTCTCTTTCTCTGCGGTGTGCTCCATGTTAACTGAAAAAGTGAAAATCGCAAGCTGACTGAGATGAGCATTTACAGTAAAATCATGCATTATTAAGCACATTTACATTGAGTGGGCCTGCAGTGAGTCACATGGGCTGTAACAATCGAGCAGCACAGAATATTTGCAGTTAGCTGTGAAGGTCTATTTATGACTTAAAAAGTTCATTTGTTGCAAAGTATAACGCAAAATACAATAGGGGAAGTGGGACAACTGGTAAAGTAGGACACTTGTATTGAATGAAAACTAAAGCTTCAAAAAGGACACAAAAACTCCATACAAGTAGAAGTGATCCTTATGACTTTTGCACTACATTTCAAGTCTTCTGAAATCATACTTTGTGTGAAATTTAAAGGGATAGTTCATCCAAAAATGACAATTCTGTCCTTATTTACAGTGGTTACAAATATGTATGAGTTTCCTTCCTCAGTTGAACACAAAAGAAGATATTTTAAAGAATGTGTGTAGACAGACAGTTGATGGACCCCATTGACTTCCATAGTAGGAAACAAAATAGTACAGAAGTCAACTGGTTGGTTACCTACAGTCTTTAAAATACCATTTTTGTGTGTGTTCAACAGAAGAAAGAAACTCATACAGATTTGGAACCTCTTTAGGGTGATGACGTTATTCATTGATAATCATTCACTCCAGTGAAAAAACGGTATGACATTGATGCAGCCATTTGGATTATAATTTTAAAAAACAGCAATGACAAACTATCAGAAAGTGACCCACTTTACCTGTGTTCACTTTTATGTGTGTGCTTAGATCCAACATTAATGATATTCTACTCTCATTTGGACCTTAAATTACTAATGGCCATATTACAGACTGATGCGCACGCTTATAAATTCTCCAAAAGGAAACACAGACATACTCACATTACGCTGCAGCTGTGTTCTGCTGATATCGGTGATATTGAGTGCGAAGAGGGTCTCTCGAGCGCCAACGTACAGCATGTTATCCTCTTTACTGAGGAGAAGAGAGGTGTAATTGAAGACTCCATCGGGTGAAAATCTCTTGGCCGACCTCTCGTTTGCATCTATGAGTAGATATGGAAAAAAGAGAGGGGAGAGGGTGGAATGTCAGCAAAACTAAGCCAATAAGATTTACTACTGGAAATATGATAAATGTGAATAAGTCAGATATGTGATTGTGCTTTTACTTCAGGACAATAACCTTTGTTTTATTTACAACTGCGAAAAACCTGTGAAAAATCGACTGTAATTTTAACTGTAAAGGACCGTAAAAATGCGACAGTAAAAACCTCTTATGTACATTAGTGTTTTATGATTCATTTTATGTTCTTGACTGTTTAGATTCTATATATTACCTCAGCTTACGGAAAATCTACTTGTGATGAACTTTGATATATTATGGTTTTCTTTTTTCCATCAGTGTTATTATGGTGGATGTCAGTATATGTTATATATGTTATAGATACAAAACAGATTTAAGCAGCAACATGGCCTTGCTAATTCAGCAGAAAAGGGCTGTTGGATTTACTCGTTTATTTATTTTTTATTTTTTTTTACATTACAGTTTAAAACTGTAAAATGTACAGGTTGATCTGTAAATATGCTTACATATTTACTGTATTTTTACTGAATTATTATGGCAACCACAGCTACCAGTTTTTTTCTGTAAAAATGACAGATTATTTACGATGCAGTATTAAAATTACTGTACAAAATGCCTTAAAATCAAACATTTAAATATATTCTTATTATTAAAATATTTTTTTCTTAATGATATATTATTATTTTATTAACTCTGCTTATCCTCCTGGCAAGTGAACCAATATTGTATGTAGTCTATTATTTTCTTTTATTTTGCATATTTTTTAATCATGATTTTTAAGAGTAAATGTATTTGTTTTTATTATAAATTCACTATTTCATATTTTTATTTACTGTATTTATTTATATTTTATATTTGTCATTTACGTATTATATATATTATATATTATAATATATTATTTATTTCATATTGTTTTATTTTATATCTTATTCATTTGTGTTTTAGGTATTTATTTGTTTACTTTTATTATGTTGTTTTATTTATTTTTTATGCATTTCCCTCCTGCCAAACAAAGCATAGATTCACCTTTGGTTCATGACCTAAGAGCCACTTCTAATGTCAAATGTTTCCACTGGCTGGCAGTGAGAAGGCTAAAACCTGTTGTAACAGCAAGTGTCTGAATCACTGTTGAATGATCATTTGTGTGTGGTCATATAGCTCAGAGACAGATGTTCATCTCTTAATCAAAGATGCTGTGCACTGCATCATTATCATGGCAGCTCCTGCAGGCTGTTTCTCTGTTTCCATGACAACGGCATCAATAAGAAGTAGTATCTTTCCTACCAGTAGGGGGTGTTTGCTAAGAGGGTTAGGGCCACTGTGATTGGCTCAAATCCCCTTCAGAATGCTAAATCATACTTTTGCATGGCCTTTTATGACTTCAGACAAGCCACTTGAGAATTTGGTGGTGATTCAGAATGTGGGTAAAATGAAATGTGTGGAAATAGTCTTTCATCTCGTCTCTCCATATAGGCTGGCAGTGCTCTCATGCTACAATGACATCATTCCAAGATACCAGCTCCTCTGGTCTTAAAACGCATGTCGAATCAATGTCAACAGGCTGTAAATACAACCTTCATCACTACATGGCAGACGACTCGGTGTTCTCCTCATCTGTCATTGACTTAATGGTTGAATCACACTTGTCTTTCAGTACAACATACACAGAAAGCAGAGCCAGACAAATTGTTAAGCTCAAACGTGCTTACATTTTTTTCTGTGTAAAATACTTCTACCTATCCCAGTTTAATATGCAGAGATTAAATTTTTTGTTTGTTTGTTTGTTTGTTTTTTTACACAAAACAAAATTCACGAGTACTGAGGAAAACGTCAGGAAAAAAAAGTAAATTTTAAAATTTAAAACAAAATGTAGGAGTACTGAGGAAAATTGTTCGGGAAAAACATCTTTTTTTCCATGTCAAATACTTACTAATATGCAGAGAAAAAATAAAATAATAAAATAAAATAAAATTCAGGAGTACTGAAATGAGTACTGACTGTTCAGAAATTTTTTGTATTTTTTTTACATTTTAACAGAGAAACAAAACAAAATTCAGGAGAACTAAGGAAAACATCAAAAAACATATTTTTTTTCATATCAAATACTTACTAACATGCAGAGAAATACAATAAAATAAAAAATAATAATAATTAAAAAAAAAAAATATATATATATATATATATGTATATATATATATATATATATATATATATATATAAAGGAAATCTGTTTGAAAACAGTTATTTTCACTATCAACAAAAAAATAAATAATCTCCCTAAATAAATGCACCTTTTAGCCTTCGTCTAAAGTACAGGTTGTTGATTTCATTCCAGATATTAGAAAAAACTAAGCAAGCACCAGCATAGTGCTCACCGATATCACATAAAATACAAGGTCGATAGGTATAAACGCTGAAGCCTTCATGGCATACAAACTGCGCTATTGATTTACTTGATTTAAAGAATCCTCGCAAGCCATCCGCTCCTGGTAGGTCTTACTTAGAGAGCATGTAATCATTACACTGAATATGCTCCCGTGGGTGACTTTGAGCTGAGGTAAGACTCTAAAAGTGGCCGCGTCTCTGGGAGCTGCTGCAGAAGGTCTGCGCTCACTTCCTGAGTCCCGGGGGAGACAATGCGGTAATAATAGGGCATCAGCCCTCAACCAGGAGGGCTTATTACCACTGAATCCAGTCTGCTAAACCGCAGGAGGGGATCAACACGGCACATTAGTGGCACGCTACTGGGGTCTCTGCCTCTGTGTGTCTCGTATTTCCCCTTTCTCTGATTACAGGCTGAAACAGGGCACCACTCAACACTGGAAGCGTTCATTTCAGAGGGTTTGGGGAGAAATGTAATGGCGATTTAGTGAGACAAGGACAAAGGGCAATAGCTGCAACCAAACAGGGCTTAAGTGGGATTTGCACAGACAGAAACCGTTCCCCCAATTATTCTCCAGAGTGGCACAGCTGTAACGCTTCTCCCTGCAGCTCACACAATGAGCCAAATAATTGGGCCCCATTAGGGAAAAATCACATATGTGAATGATTTACTGAACACTTCTCTGTAAAATCGACATGATGACAGTGAGCTGTGTTTCAGCTATTAAGTATTACTTAACAGTATATTGTAAAAGAAAGAAAAAATTCAAAACAAAGATTATTGGGGTACGTTTTACCATAAAATATTTCAGTCTTTTAATTCTGTTACTTGACACTTCTTTGTATTTATTTGTGAAAAGAATTTCTGAGTAAAAAATGTTTCAAAATAAACTGTTTTCAGTGTATATACACACACATTTACTAGAAATCACAAATTAATAATTAAACATTAGTCAAATCGATTAATCGCGATTAATCGCATCTAAAATAAAAGTTATTAATATGTGTGTGCGTACATTTTTTTTTTCAAAACAAAAGTTATGGGAGTTTGTTTTACAAGAAAATATTTAAGTCTTTCTACTTCAACAATTCCTGTTTAATACTGTGTTACTTGCCATTTCTTTGTAATTATTTGTGAAATTTACTACGAATGTGAGTAAAATTGTTTTAAAATAAATTGTACACCAATGCAGTGACACACACACACACACATATTTACATACACACAAACACACATTTCCTAGTAAATCACAAGTTAATATTTAAATATTAGTGTTATCAAATCGATTAATCGCGATTAATCACATCTAACATAAAGGTTATATATATATATATATATATATATATATATATATATATATATAAATACATTTGTGTGTGTATGTGTTATGTGTGTGTGTGTATATATATATATATATACACACATACACGTACAAATATATATATACACACACACACACACAAATCACGATTAATCGATTTGACAGCACTAATAAATATCAATGCTTTAATATTAATGTTAACATTAAATTATTAATATTAATATAAAATATTGATATTTATAGCAAATTATATTCATTGCTAAAATGAATTAAAAGCTTTTATATTAAAATATTAATATATTATATATATATTTTTTAAATCTCCAGCATTCGCATACGATCATTATTATGGTCTGAACTCCACAGAATTCCTGTACGACATAAATAAATGAATGACTTCCAGTTAGTTGTTAATCAGAGATAGTGAAAAAGTGGCTTAAGTATGATCAACTGTAGTAATAGTAATTCAGGCACACTAGTTATTTACTATTTGTATTTTTTGGTCATTGTATGTTGTGTTAAAGCTGCAACACAATCTATCAATACATACAGAGCTGTAAAAACACCTGCCCACGTCCAGCACTAATTAAATGCAGACCACTTCAAATAAGAAAAATCTTTGGCAATATTGGGCTGTTTTAGTTTTTATGTTGTGTGCTTGCACGTTACGTTCAAGATGTCTGTCTGTAACCACTTATGCGGTTTTAAAAAGGTGCGATTGCGAAACGCAAGGATAGAACTGCGCCATTGAAAATGAACGGCAACAAACAAAACCGATTAAGGATGACATGGAATGCAGTTCCAGAGAATGAACTATAATAACTTTAAATAAGCTTGTATAAGGGTGGCGGAATGACCCAGGCTAACCCCACATTTCTGACGCCCTGGTCATCGATTCTCATGTCTTGAAACATTACCCATCTCCCCACGGACAATACGGTCTCTCTCTCAATGAGTCTGTGGTATTATTGTTTGAATTGACTGAGGTCAGTTCCCATAGGGCAATTCCATGACGACAGCTGCCATTTGCTTCCCCAAAACTGCAATGATGCATGCTGGGAAAAAGACTTATCCTGTTCCCACTCATGGGGAAAGAGGGCCGAGAGTGTCAACAAGAGAGAGAGGTACTTATGAGGCAAGTAGTTACTGTCTCTTGTGCTGAAGTGGTACAATATATCATAACTTGTACGTCCTTGTCTTGTTGACCCTCATCTACCTTCAAAGTCTCTTGTCTTTTCCTCCATCTAATCTACTGTATTCTCCCTTTATGAGACACACTTACAGCCATGTTAGATTCTTTGTGTTGCTGTGAGCAATATGAGATCATTACTGCCATTATGCAATTACATGTCATTTTTTTGGAGAAAGCCACTACTAAATGGATTGCCATATCCGGAGCGATTTGCTTTCTAATCCATTTAGAGAGAAATTAATTATGCAGGCTTTTAGGGAACCCTTCCATGTTGGGTTTTCAGAGCGGAATTCCCTACGGCTGCTCCAACAGTACATGCCCGAAGTTAATTAGAGACGCAGAGCATCCCGTCGAAAAGAGCGACTGCGTGCAGCAATCTGGCCGTCAGTGTGAAAGATCAAAGCTCTGTTTTGTTTAGGCCTCAGCAGACGGCTCATTTAAGTAAATAGTGTATCTGATGATTTGAGCTTTCAGAGGAAAACGCTCTGAAGTTAAACGCCTATTAGAATCCTACACAACTCTTTTCAGTCACACTGTATAATTGTGAAAATGTGTTATGTCGTCGCTGTCGGGCGGAAACCTCATATCTCCATGTTTTGTCATTTCCCCCCATAAATCATTACTAGTCACCCTTTTACGTCTGTCAGTGGCATTTTGCAAATATTTAACCAAAGAGAAGAATTAAAAAGAGCTTGTAATTCCATTGGATCGTTGAAAACTCCTACCGCCTCTATCGTGAATGATACGCAATTTGGATCATCTCTGCTTGTTTGCAGTGCAAGTCTGAATAAAGAACTGGTTCTTTCAATAAGTACAGCACTTTCTTATATATATATATATATATATATATATATAGCTTGAGGATATATATATATATATATATATATATATATATATATATATATATATATATATATATATATGCACACCCACACAAAAATACAGCTTTTTTTCCATTTCATGAAAAGTAGCGGTTTTGGACATACAAGGTTTCCGACGGCGACAATATATGATTTTTCCGTGCAATTTTTTTTTTAAATCATGTGTGATCAATAATATTTAATCAAAATAAGCAACGACATCTCTTCTCTAATGACTGGCGTGAGGGCGGGGCAACCAGTCAATCACATGAGATCACAGCAATAGCAAACCACAACCATCCAATCAATTGCGCCTGCACAAAATCACGTCCTGCCCTACATTTGTTCTTGTTCAAGAAGCAGTTTCACAAAGATATATGTCACAAAAAGGAAGAAAAAACTATAGCGAAGCAGTTGTGTCTGTATTATTTCTCACCATCTCGAGCACCAAGTAAACAGCGTATGCGGTGAAGGAGAAATGATGTCATCTCCAGGTGTCAGGAGAATGACAAGCCCCCTGTTGTCTTAATGACAAAGTGCTGACTGCTGATGCTGCTTTTGATGTTGGGAAAAACAATCTGGAAAAACGCACTCTTCAATTATTTTGTTGTAACCGGTGCTTAAGAATTATGATGACAAGTTTTACAGGAACATCAAGATCCGTTTCTTCTAAGAAGCTTAAATTTTTCATGCTATAAATGTTCAATACGCTTTATGGTGATGGAAAAAAGGACGGTTATTCATGGGTCAAGGTAAACAGATGAGCTATGGAAGCTGGAGCTTCACAATCACAATCTTACACCAGGCGCGATGCGACAGATGCAGATAGAAACATTATAATCAGTGATGCTGTCTACACTGGATACGGCATTCCCGACAGTAAACTGATACCCTGTTCTATCTCTGTGCCAGAAGTAGTGTGAGTGCTTGAAATACGTCAAAGAACAAATGGATTTGTGACGTTCGCTTTGTCGTGTCTAGCATAGACAGCCTCAAGCCGTTGCAGCACTGCTGGCGTAGACATGGCATTAAGGGTTTTGGGGCAAATCTAAAATGAAAGGAAATGCACTTTTCTCAGATCTTGAATTAGCTTTCTGAATTTAGACAAGCTACATTTTAAATGAAACAAATGTTGCATGGGATGATAAAATATCAAAGCTGTACTCAGTTCTCTTATTAAATACAAAAAACACAAAGGTCAATATAGAGAACAAATAAAGAGTTGTGTTGAACCACTGAGGTTTGCTAAGTGCATCTACAACAGAAACATCTCAATTTCATCTAACAGCCTGCAGATTCCCATTGGGATCTTCCTACAACACTCTTTCAAAATCTTTTCTTCTCTTTTTATTGGGCTTTGTTAGATCTCAAACAGAATGAATTTAGACCAGAGATGAATCTTATCTAACGTTTGCATTGTTAACTAAGTAGAGCCTGTAAAAGTCTAAAAGTGCCTGTAACACACATATAAAAGCCTTTAACGCAGGGGCTGGTCAACTTTTGATAGTCGTTCTATAGTGACAGAAATAAAATTCTTGTTTTTACAAAGTGCATCACACTGTAGATGTGTGACATCAGTTTTGAAAAGTAACTGTAACATCTTTATATATTATACTGTAGAAAAGTGAAACTGGAGTGGTTTGCGTTCACAAAGTACATTATAAGCAAACTGTATTGGCCCTGAAGACATCTGAGATCATTTATTCCGCTCATATATGTTCAAGCTGCCACCCTGAAATTGTTGTCTAAATGTTGACAGAAACTAAAAGCGAGTGGAACATGACTGTTTTTGCACTGTTTTTATGACAATGCAAACCACGTGAATCTGGCAAAAACATATGCATTCTCATTTACGCTGTGTGGATGTTCTATTCACTCGCACATTCAGCATTGCTGGATTTTCCAGAAAGACAGCTGGGTATTGGGAGTCATTTACATAAACAAACATTGATCCACTGGCCAGTCGATCTGTATCTGAAGTTAAGTTGTGCAAACCGTAATACAGTAAAATTGAATTATATATATATAATATATATTATATAATATATATATATATATTGAAAAATATATATTTAATATTATATAAATATATATATATATATATATATATATATATATATATTTATTATTATTTTTTTTTTTAATAATTGTACTGGGGGATCAGTAAGACTTTTATTTAAAGAAATTCATATTTCCATGAATTGATCAAAAGTGACAGTAAAGACATTTTTAATGTTACAAAAGACTTCTCTTTCAAATAAATGTGGTTTCGATTTATTTTCGATTAATCGAAAATCAAGAAGAAATATATCATGGTTTCCACAAAAATATTAAGCAGCACAATCGTTTTCAATGCTGACAATAAGAAATGTTATTTTTGCACCAAATCAGGATCATGTGACACTGAAGTAATGATGCTGAAAATTCAGCTTTGCATCACAGGAATAAATTACATTTTAAAATATAATAAAATAGAATTAGGTTATTTTAGATTGCAATAATATTTGACATTAGATAACTTTGCTGTTTTTACTGTATTTTTATTCAAATAAATACAGCCTTAACGAGCATCAGAGACTTCTTTCAAAAACATTAAAAAAAACGTACTGAACCGAAGCTTTTAAATACCGTGTGAATACAGAATTCATAGCATAATATTTGATATAATCTTACAAAAACTCATATTTCAGTTTTAAACTCCATAAAATTACATTTGACGTTGTTCTCAAATGTTCCCTTCCTTCCAAAGGAAGTGGTCAGCAAAGTGCTCCTGGGAAACCGTAGGATCGTTTACGGTGAACTCTTAGCGTCTTTCCCCTTTAAGGACAAACCTCTTTCCCAAAAGGGAAACGTACAGCTCCTTCTCACACTGCTCTGTTTTCATTAATGCCCTGCGTTGATGAGAAATGACTGTTGAGCTTCTCCAGAGGAGGAGAAAGGAATGACGCAAGACTCGCTTTACACTTCAGAAACATTCTGTTCTCTTCCACCTGCGTGCGTGGCCGGGTCTCCCTGTTCCTAAGTTAGAAACTCAACATGAAATATTGAAAAACAGATGATATAATAAGAGAGCAGTTTGAAGTCACAGGAAGGACAAGAAAGGAAGAAAAGGAAAACATTAAGACATCAAGTAAAATCCGTCGAGACGTTCAGGAGAGAGGTTAGTGTTTGTTTGGCGAGCTGGCACAACGTCTCTCTTGTTAGCACGAGAAGTACAGAAGTGGCAGCTTGCACCGACACCATGGTGACCGCTGGAATTCTGGGTAGGTCAAACATGAGTTTGGCGAGTAGAACCCATATAAACACTCCTGGTACGAACCGAGGGGGCCTCTAGAACTAAACCAAAGAGAAAGCCAAATGCTGCAGTTAAAGGTTTGATCAAAAAACGTGCGTTAAATGAATTACTGCAATTCACAAGGCAGAAAGGGTTCGAAAGCTGCAAAGAAAGGTGTAATTAGGGTTTTCATGAGTCGTGTGGTAACATTTACTGGGAAATCGAGGCTGATTAATCTTCCCTGAGAAACAACAAAACAACTTTTGCATTTACACAAACCTGCAGTTTGCAAAAGCCACTAGTTGTATGATATAATTATATATCCAACTATACAGGATGGTCCAGTTTCAGGATGGGACACCATGGTAACATGAAGCAGGTGCCAATAAACAAATAAATAAGCAGTTGCAACAATCAAGGAAACACAAACACTTATATTTGTTGGTGTAGGAGTCTGCGTTGTTGTTCTGACAGATTTGATTTGTCAGTAGAGCTTAGTAGCATTTCACGATATGGCTCTAATACGCTCCAGTCGTGCCAGATCAATTCAATCACATTGGAAGTGCAATGAAAATGAGTGGCGTCTATTTTGCAGCTCACACAGCAGTCTGTAAAATTCCTCCATGTCATACTGAGACTGAAGTTACTGAAGTCTGGTTAGCACAGCACTGATCAGCATAAAAAAAAATCAATAATCAATCAGTCTTATATTATTTATAATTATAATATATAATTCTACTTCAATTTGTTCAATTTGTTCGCTTGAATTAATGGTAGGAATTTTTCTTATATTTCCTTTTATTGCATTGTTAAATGAACCACACTAAACTGACATATTAATTTGATAGTGCTAAAAAAAAGTTGATATGTTCAAATCCATAGCTATATGTACATGGACACCTTTTATTTCAATCAGAAAATATTCTATCGAATTGATGAATCCGAACATAGTGTTTACATGAACGTTAAATAAAGTGACTGGGTTGATGTGCACGTTTATATGTCAAGCTTCAAGTTCCATGCGTCATTACGCTATTTCTACGCCAGTGCACATGCACGGTACTTTACAGTTTCAGTTTTCAATCCGATCAAGTGTTTACACTGACATGGCCGAATATACAGTTTCCCACTGTTTATGCATACTATTCTCTTACACTGCTTCTTTGTTTTAAAGAGCAGACTTAATTTTTATCTATTTCAGCTCCCAATTAGGATACGACGAGCACATCATTGTGCCGTACTGCTTATAGCTATTTATCAAGCAGTAAAATCAGTTCCCAAAACAAAGCATCTGTGGATTAAAGTTCAAAACATGGACTGGTGGGACGTTGTCCTGCTCCACTTCACAGACGACAGTCATTTATGACACTTTATTCAACAATACCGACAGCTTGTTCCGTGCGTCATACACACAAGTGTTTACACGTCCTGTTGAACGGATTAGAAAATGTTTACAATCTGAATTAAATTTTAATCGGATTTGGACAATCCATTCCGATTGACATGGTTACATGTGGCTTTTCTATTCCGACTGTGCTACTACTCCGATTACAATTTCATTATTAAAGGTCCATGTAAACGCAGCTGTATAGGTTAATTGGTAGGGTAAAAAAAAACAGCACCTCTAAGTAATAGGGCTGGGACAATACATCGATTCTCTATTCACTAGGCTAGTTTTTATTCGCACTCTCAAATGCTCATGAAGAAGAGTGCTTGTGCGTTCTGCTGAATCATGAAAGTAATTAAATATACTTTCACCTCGGCTATGAATGCTTTTATGATGCTAGATTATTGTAAACCACCCGCTGCGAACACCCTTGTAATTTGCTTCAACCTTTTTGAACTTTATGAATGATTATTTTAGGTTTATGTGGTGTGTGTAAAGGAAGCAAGCAGAGTACGGGTGTTTTTAAAGCACGTAGTGCCATCTGCTGTTAAAAATCAAGCTCAGAATCGATTCGAGAGAGAATTGCAATATAATATCGGAAAATAACAGAATCGCTCGAGATTCTTTATATCGCGAATCGAGACTCCATGTATTGTCTCAGCCCTACTAAGTAAGTAAACAAGAAACATTCCTTCCTCTCATGTTCCAATGTGCCACCTGAAAAGCTTTGTGACGCATGTGGCTAGATATGAATGGACTGTTTACACTTGATGCACGTTTTGGAAGCCTTCCATGGGGAACATATAGTGCAGGTCTCTGCTGCTTCAGGCATGTCTGATCACCTCCTGCTGCAATCCTTTAAAGAATCAAACACTGCACAAATCCCCGTACCATGTGCATGATATATTATACTGTGGATCACACTATGCAGTCATTTCGATTTTAGGCTACGGTGATAAATCAAGTATTACAAGTGCATAAGCCAAGGTTTGTAACCTTCACTCATAAATAGCAGTGGCGGACCAGTTAGCAACCTAGAGATTCCTTCTGTAAAAGCATTTCCTAGCTTTACCCGGAGAAAATGGCTGGATAAGCAGAGAGCTGTAGTGTAAACCGCTTATAGGTGTCTTTTTAAATAGCTTTCTAATGCGCTTTAAGCACTGCAGCATAGTGTGTATCAAAGAGAGGAACAAAAGAAGAGAGGCTGAGCAGATGTAGTTTCACCTCCTACAACCCGTGATCCTTCTTGATAGGCACATAATGAGAAGCAGACCAGCATTCACACCGTAACACACACACACACACACGCTCATTATTCATACCATATTAGCTTCTTTATTAGAATGGAGGGAAGGTGGAAACCAGCGAAGGGAGGAGAATGTTTGTGTCACTGGCTCTTTTCCTTTGGTGAAATCTGTGGATTCTGCTGATCGGAGTGTGTTTTACATCACTGTACAGGTCTTGAGACTTAAGAGACTTTTCACCAGTGAGCTGGAGTCAGTGTGACCACAGCAGTTTCCTGAGTTTAATTTAACTAGTATTGCACACACTGAACAGTTCATTGGCAGTAATTTGAGCCATTTAAAAAGTACAGAAGCATTTGTTTATTATAAGTGTGAGACAAATATAGAAAACTACTACAAAATATTGGTTCCCTAAGAATAAACTGCCCTCTCTGACAGCGGTGTTTATGTGGACACACTGTTGGCATAATGCCCAATTCACTTATCAGAAAATATCCACGAAAATCTGTGCTAAACATAAGTTGCATTTTTGTGTACACATTACACATTTAATTTATCACATTTACGTAGCTGGTTAAACTTGACTTGGTTGGTGAATAAGACACAGGGTTATGTGCTAAAATGTCTCAAATGTTTAGTGAATTCACTTTCTGTTCATTCAGATTTAACTGCATGACATTTGCCATTAATGTGAGTGACAGTGTACACAGAGACACACCGGAACACACTCAAACAGAGAGAATGAGCAGGATTCCTTGTGGAATTATACAGACAGATGAGAAACACCAGTGAAAAGAACAGCTGCATTCTTTCTTACAATACAGCACGATCTTGAGGACAACACAAGAACAAACAGTGAAAGACAGAGGAAACAAAGTGCAACAAGAAAATGCCGGTCGGTAGAAAGAACCCAGGCATGACAGATGAGGCAAGGAGAGAAAAGGAAAAGAAGAAACATGAAAAAGAGAGGAGAAGAAACAAGACGAGATGAGTGGACAAGTAAAGAAAGACAAGATGAGACTAAACAAGACCAGGGGAAAAGTTAAGAGATTAAGCGAGGCAAGAAGACACATAAAGAGATAAGAACACTGTAAAACTCTGTAGGTTCAGAGTATGTGGTCTTAAACGCTTTGCAGCTCATCCTCAACTTTACCACAGACTCTACTCTCCATCACAATGGCAACCCAAACATAACTCAACAAAATTCCCAACATAACACAACATTAAACTCTAATGTGCAAAAACACACAAAATAACACGTAATTTCAACATTTATTTTTCTTAAACACGCTGGGCATTAGAAATCTGCTGCAACTCAATCATATTAAGTTCAGCTTCCTACAAACAAATTTTGAGTTCACACAACTTTTTTCTATTAAGTACAATGAACTTTCATTATTATCTGAGTGAAACTAACTCATTTAATGCATTTCACTGTTCGGTTTTATGTGGAGAGAAGAATCAAGATGTGAAGATGAGACAATACAAGAGGAGAAGACCAGACAAAATTAGAAAGGAAGAAAAGATAAGGACAAAACGGAAGACAAAAGAAAATAAAGGAGAAGAAAGGAAGAGAAGGCAAGGAAAAACAGAAGAGAAGAGAAGAGAAGAGAAGAGGAGAGAAGAGAAGAGAAGAGAAGAGAAGAGAAGAGAAGAGAAGAGAAGAGAAGAGAAGAGAAGAGAAGAGAAGAGAAGAGAAGAGAGAATGATGGGATGTTATTTATATATGTCGGCAAGTGAACAAGACCTCCATGCAGGTTTAGTATAACTCATCCGTCACAAACCTGAGCCAGTTTAAATGAAGGTGACAAATAAATGAAGAAAGGTGGGTGTGATTATAGGTTGACATGAATCTGAAATCTTCATAAAGACCCATGACCTCTTTGTCTCGGCACAAAAAGTATTTGTATACTTTTGAAACAACAAATCGTCTCATTTACACTTCTGACTACGCAGCATGCAATTGTACTCATTAAATAAGAAACACGCACGTGTCGCACGCCACTGCTTGAACAAATCTTTTGTCTTAAAAGGCGTCAACATTCTCCATCACAAAAGACTTTGTACCTTAGTGATGAAAACCATCAATAGAGCCATAGTAGCTTAATAAAGCCATAGTGCGTGTTTACAAACTCATTGTGCCTCTTCTCTTCACAATTCACTGTAGCCTGCAAAAACATGAATGGACGCACCCAAAAGCGCCTGCGATTCACGCGAGAGGAAGTGGTTTGTCTTTAACATGACAGATGTTGAAAGAGAGGGGATGTGTTATGCTGTTGGAGAATAATGAGACGGCTCAGAAATTTTAAATAGACGCTTTGTTATTCTTCGATGACTGACGTGGAGATGCATGTGTATGTTGCGCATTATGTTCGCGGCGGCACAGCGGTTATGTAAACGCGGTGATCCACCTCCATACAAACAAGCATGAACCAATCAGCCCTGATATCTGCTTTCTGTTTATCAACACTTCAGCAAGTGTTACTGTCTATGGGAGATGACAGCGTTTACAGCCCGCAGGTCCCTCTGAGCTCTTCAGTCGACTCTACACCGGCTTTTATTTATAGTTTCGTACCACCAGACACTTTACGCACTTTTAGTAAATGGACAGAGTGAGTTGTTGCATGCACTTACTGTAAGAGAAACTGAGGCGAGGGGTGACGTCGTCTTCTGCCGCTTGACCCCATCCAACCAGGAGGAACAGGAGAGAGACACGTGTCAAGTTTAGCGTCCACATTTTGCTCCTTGTGTCTTAGTGTGTTCTGTCTCTGGATTTTCTGGTGCGCATGAAGATCTTTTCCCTTGCTTGTGTATTTTGCTGCTTCTCCTCAAACTCCTGAAAAGGAGAGCCACGTACGGATGTGACGACTAGCGGTCACCTTCGCGGGGCCTCACAATTGTGGATTTACACCAAGTAACGAGTCCTCAAGGACGATGATATGGCCCAAAACGGTCTCCATGTGCTTGTGTAGACTGTCACATAGGCTTCTCAGCAATCTGTAACAAACAAGACACAAGAATAGTCATATTAAAAAAAGATCAAACACTTTATTACTGGTGGGAACTGTTTCATCAAAACAGTTTCCTGTAGAAATGTTTTTCACTCAGAAGTTGCAGTACATTTCAAAAGTTGGAATGAAGAATTACAAAGAAATGCCATGTAACATATTGTAGACACACTGCAATGATATTTTCTTGTAAAAGCCCATTCACACTGCTCCGGCAGACCAGCGCGGATAAACAATTACAATACATCATTTCTCAGACATTCCATGACCCAACAAACGCAGACTCAACAAGAGTAATTGGCGAAAACAAGAGCTGACCAATGGGTAACGATAAAACTCATTGGTCGGTGTCTGATGGTGCAGAGTGAATTGGCCTTAAAACATACTGCAATAATCTTTGTTTTATTTACAACTTTTTTTTAAAAAAAGAGGCCTGTTTACACCTGGTATCAAAATGCATTTTGGTCGATTGGATCACAAGTGGATAAGGGAGACAAATTTTACACCAGGTGTTTAAATCCGTCTCTTTTGTCCACTTTCAACCACTTCTGTTCTGGTGGGTAAATGTATGGGCTTTTTCAGATCTTCCGATCTAATTGACAAAAACAAGCAATTTATATATATATTCCGTCATAGATGACGGAAAGCTTTCGTTTCTGCTGTGATAGCTGCAAGACCGGCCGAACGCTCTGAATGTGTGTTAGAAATGTGTGTTACGTTTTTCGTCTTCAAACCAAACTCAATCCCGTCGTTCAATCCCGTCTGGCTAGCGCGCTTACCATAATGTTTAAACATTAAGTCAGAGTAGGCGGTCTTTTGTAGCTGTTCGACCACATGAGCGTTTACACTATGAAAGCAATCCGATCAAATGCGATTTCGGCTGATCGAAAGTGGACGAGCTCAAAACAGCTTAGACTTTATTTACACCTGTATTTAGCATCATCCACTTGTGCTCTGATCAACCAAAACGCATCCTAATACCAGGTGTAAACACAGTCCCCAGAATATTCTTTTCACCGGAATTAATGTACCTGTTTAATTAGGACTGACCCTGCTCCAAAATATTGCATATTAAGCCAGCCTGAGCTAGTTTGCTGGTCTCGGCTGGTTTCAGGTAGCCAAAGCTTGTTACAGTTGGTTTCCCAGCTGAGAGTCTGAAAAGCGAAAAATGCCCAAAACCCTTTAAAACTGACTAAAATCTTTGACTTAATTAAGACCATGTGAATAGAGTCCATTTTACAAGTGTTTATTTATTTCTAAATATAGCAAACATCCTTCATGCTACACTAAACCCACAATACAGTGTTGCATTAAGTCACGCTTGATAGCACCAGGAGATGTGGGAGTTCAAACCAACAGTCTCCTACCTGTACGGTAAACTCTCCGTGTGGGGTTATATCGCTGAAAATCATCAGTAAGATTTGGACTGTGCCAGGAATTGCCGCATGAATGAGAATATGTAGTCCTAAGGGACACAGATTTACACAATATTTACTCACTGCTCAGCAGGGCTCTATGTTTATGTCTCTAATCGCTAAGGTGAACATGTTTGGGTCTAAGTTTGTAGTAAACTGCCCTATTTTAAGACCTCCACTGTTGGTCAGAGTAATATGTTGCGTTTTGTACTCTGGTGTTAGCAACTAATCATTACTTGGTCAGCCAATATCACAAGAAACTGGTGCATTAGCATTTGTAGGTGAACAAAAAAACCAGTCTGAACCAACATAGACAACGCTACTGACGTAAGCCGGTCTTCTCAGTCGGGTGTAAAGATGATTAGGCAATAAATGAGTACTTCCTGGAAATGGTGGAATCGCTTATTAGACAATGGAGCATGCATCATTTTCCATTTACATGTTAGGTTGCAAAGTTCGGAGAACGGTTGTTTGCCATCATCATTCATCAGTTCCGTTCCATAAAGCACTGTTCTGAGAACGGATGTCGAATATAATGCCATGAAATGTATAATTTCCAGCCTCCTGCTAAGATGACCTCATTTGCTCCAATTCAGATAAGAATCGTAAAGGCATACATGGAGTTTGACTGCCAGGCAAATGAAATGGACTGTAAATAAGTTGAATAGCTTTGCACTTAATATGTGATCTATAGTTACAGCACGGAACCCAACCCTGTCGTCAGCCCAATATGTCAGTGGGCTAAGACTTAAGTGGTTTCCATTACTCTGGCTATGTAGACGAGCCTTTTAAGCACAACCACAAAGCTAATCCAATTTCAATTCCCATTTAGGATTTAATATCAACATCAAATGTGTATATACTTTATTGTTATGAACTGCCAACAGTAAAGGGCTAACAAATGGGATGTGGTGTAAAATCAGTATTAGAGGAAGTAGAAAATGCAGTTTTTCAACAGACAGAATGTAACATATGTCTATGTCTATGTATGTTGTTCCAAATCTGTATTAAATTATTTCTAGTGAAGAAGATATTTTGAAGAATGCTGGCAACCAAAATAGTTTCTAGTCCACATTGACTTCAATAGTTTCTCTCTCTCTCTAAACTATGGAAATCAATGGAGACCAGCAACTTCATGCAGGTTTAGAATAACTTGAGGGTGAGGAAATGATGACAGAATCTTCATTTTTGGGTGAACTATCCCTTTAAAAAGATTAATCTAATAGGACATTTGTAGATGGTCCATATACGTATGGCAATAATGCTTCTGCAGATCATCATGTCTATTTGTGCTTTAAAACAAAACTTTAAAAAGCTTTTGTACTGTAATTTGGCATCAAGCTCTAAGAGTGATACTGCAGGCCAATTTACTGTACAACTGCCAAAACACCAAGGATGCTTTGCTCTAATATAGACAACATGAGAGCACGGCACATGCCGACAGTCCCTGAATAAAAAGAAGACAAAAACAAGGCTACTTCTCCATCTGGAGCATGACAGACCTTGGACTCCCACAGGAAAGATTCACATCCCAAATGGGAAAACTGCTGCTTGTTTAAACAACATCTCAAAATCATATTGGCACAACATGAAGAGATAAACTGATTACAAGTGAATGTGGTTTAGGTTTCCACAAATGAGTTTCTGAAGAACCGCTGAATCATTGATGATTGTGGTTTATCAACATCAGACAAGTCCTAAAGGCACAAAACACTTGATGTTTATGTCTGATAAAGGCAGATTTATGTCACGTTTAAGCAGCAGCACAAAAAAACACAGCAAGTTTAACCTATATTCACACGCAGAAAACATGGAGCCTTGACATTCTTTGTATAATCGAGTGATAAAACATCAACATCCACCACAAAAAGCCGATTTCCCTTTAGAAAAGCTCACAAACTACATGTGTTTGCTGTATTTGTTCACCATGCACCTTCAGACGCTAAATGAAGACTGCATTCTATCTCAGCTCTGACAAGTGATATGTTTACAAGGTCAAACTCCTCCTGCTACTGTCCATATGCTGGGGTTGGAATGTGTCCTGCACTGGTCAAGGCTGTGGCTTCAGCCATATTGGTGTGGGAGGTTCACTCACCAAGCAACATTAGCCTTCCTAGAGCTGGGAACGCTGGAGCGATGTCCCAGTTGACCAATGGCAATGTGATCTCATTAATTTCAAGTTTTGACAGGAAGAGGATAAATGCTGCCGAGGCACATGAGGAGCTGAAGTAGGATGCTAAAGTTCTCTCTTTCATCACATAAAGATTTTTCTCAATACTCGTCCTCAGCTGTGATAAATGATCTACAATCCCCAAATCCCAATGAAGAGTTAATCATTCAGATAAAAGCAATGGTTTAATTTGTCTAATTTGGACTGAATTGACATATTTGTTTTTAAGATTTTTAGGAGTTTTGTTGGTGGGTTGATCTCTAATAGCCTATAGATTTTTTTTAATAGCTCTAAAAGATTTTAATGATTTTTATATGATTTGTAATATGAAAGCAAATAAATCATTTGGAGGATATTTTTTGTAAAAAAGTTTTTTTTTTGTTTTTTTTTTTTTCCTTCCAAATATGAAAAAAATGGAGAAGCCAAATGGTTTGCATTTCTTCCTCTGACGAAAGAATATTTAAAATGATGGCAAATGTTAAGAAGCGCATAAATAATCTCTATCCAGCCAATGTTCTCGTGAGCCACATGCGATGATGGCATCGGATATCACTTCCTCTATGTCATAAAAATAGAAATGGTTTTCTACATAAACAGCTGTCCAGATTATCAGGTTTGTCAGATGGGATAAAATTAGGGTTAGGGTTAGGAAAGCCAGAGGACTAATGCTTTTCTTTTGTTCAGTATGCAACAGCATCTTCATCTACTAGGGCGAAATAAATAAATAATTCACCTAAAATGCACAGCACCTTAGACACCAGTGTTAATTAAAACTAAAATCAAACTACAAGCTAAAACAATTTAAAATAGTTCTTGTTAAATGAATAAAGCTGAAATAAAATAAAAATATTAGATGAACAAGTGAAAATTTTGTGCCTTATCTAACTTCTATATCTAACTTCTCAAATAAACAAGTAAAAAAAATAATTAGATATAAAACTATATAGTTAAAGTCAACAATTGTATCCCTTAAAACTCATCTTTGATCACCAAATGACACATTTAAATATTTTTCCTGTAATTTGTTTTTATTCATGCCTTAAACTAGCCTGAATGTAACTCTGCAACCATGCTTCATTTATTATACACGGATATATGAATATGCTAATTAGCCCCGCCTCCACTCACTCGCACAAGCTCAACTCGGTCCACTTACTGAGGTAAACGCTGCTCCATGGTATCGCTTTTTACAACGTCAGATACACAACGGTAATTAATATGATTATCCTTTTGCTTGACTACATGTGTTGCTAATGTTACACAAACCATTTTCCCGCTTGCGAGTCAGACAGCTGTCTTCTAACAATCAGTATCCTTAGAAATGCTTTGAACAACTCAGAACGTCAGCGGAGAAAGGCATATAGTTCATCCTAACATCGTTATATACATCATAAACACCCTATATTGCTAAATCTACATGATTTTTTATATCAACAGAAAAATACACCGGAATAACCTGGCTTGAGATTCTCCTGCTTCAGAGCGCTCATAGTTAATGATATGCTAAAGCCCGCCGGCAAATTGACGTGATTGGTTATGAGGTAGTTTGTGACATCACAAACACCTGAGATTTCACTGCAGTGTTTTTTTTCACAGCAGTTTTAAATAGAAAATACGCAGCAATGGTGTTGACTTATGAATTTGCACAGGGTTTGTCTTAAAATGTATTAAAAACACCACATACACATATAAACAACATTAAAAACTTGATTTTCACCTCAGGGCGATTTTAACTAAAATTAAATTAAAACTTCAAAATATTAAGAAACACTACAACAATATAAATTTGACTCAAAAAACATGATTAGATTGTGTATTTATTCCGTATTGATTATTAATTCGTGTGACAGGTTGTGGACTCAAGTCGCATCACTTGGACTTTACCCGAGTTGCGTCTCAACTCGACATGATCAAAGAAGGCTTGTGACTTGACATAGACTTTGACAACAACTCACGAATTTATGGCCTATACCTTCTCAACCCAAAGATTATAGTCAGAGTCGGAGATCACGTTCTGGTCCCTGGAGCGTATGATCAAACCAGCAAGATTAGCGATGCATTCGCTGCTGTGTGATGTGGGGCATTTATATTTCAGCCACTGAAATATAATTGTGTTCTCTTGGTTAAAACTGCATTCCAATCCAATGACTTAAGGCTTGAAGCTTAAAGTTGAGGACTTGACTTGGACTTCCCAGTCTTGATTTGAGACTTGAACGACACAAAACGTACTTGTGACTTGGAAAACAGTAAGTTCGTCCCACCTCTGGTGTGTGGGGATGTGTCTGTGGATGTGTGAGTGCAGAAGCAGATGTGTGAGATGAGGAATGTGTCGTGACTCAAGGGGACTTTAAAGAATAACTAGCACATGTGTGACAAATCTATGACTCATTGCTCTCGAAGTGCCTGCTGAAACGATCCATTGCAGAAGTTCTGCAAACTTTGAGATCATATTCATACGGTCACCTATGAATCAGAGAACCAATGTGAAAACGTGAATCAGGTACAGGAAGTAAAGCTGACACCTGTTCACATGCACTGTGTCATCGGAGTAAAGTTCAAAAGTCTTTTTGACTTTCTGTACTGTACGGAAACAGTGAATCATGAAGTGTAGGATGTAAGATTGTGAAGTTTTCCGCTGTCCTCATCTCCGAGCCGATCCCCAGACCCAGCTTCGAGTAATTAATGGCCAACTCCTCCCTGGGTGATCTGGCCAGCCTTAATTACATCCATATGTTCTTTAATAGCCTAATTAAAATCTTATTAAATAGCCAAAGCAGAATGGGAAAAAAAAATCTGGCTCAATTCAAGTTTGTCAAAAAGGAGCCTCCACAAATGATCACTAGATATTTTTTTAGACAAAACTTCACAGATGAAAAGCATTACATTTTAGTTCAACGAAATGGGTGACCTAACTAGATAAACGTGGATAAAATGTAAAATATGACCATGAAATGGCCCAGGAATATCATTACCTCTGTCTCTTTAAAGTAAAATACCTCTAACGGGAACACAGTCAGATGTGCAAATATTTTAGCGGAGATTCATTTTGTCCTCTCGCTCCTGCCTAGAAATTTCCATAACAGATGTGAGGTCTGTGAAATGTAGAACAGCACAGAAGTGGCTGCGAAAAGACCTGCTAATGCCATCAACTCTTTGTCAGGTAAAACGATATTTAAATGAAAAGCTGTTTCTGGTATGCTCTTAATTTTGGTGCATATTTAATCATCTTACTGACTGAATTAATGTTCTAGCTTTAACGATATACTTCTAAAAATCTTTCTAAATATAAAAGACTAGCAAAGTCATAAATAATGGCAGAGAAATGAATCACTTTCAGAAGATTTCTTCCAGCTGATGTATGATTAAACGCATTGACAGCCAATCAGAATCAGTGCTGCTTTAATAAACTCAAGCGTTTGAAAAACTGCAGTGCGCACATAGAATAAACAGGACGATATTTTCCGTACAGTTGTTTTTGAACGGGCCTTTGCAGTTGCAATTAAAGGCCCAGAGTTCTCCGCTTTAGGCTAATACTTCTTACTGATCCACGCCGGACAGAAACAATGTGTGGACTGTCTGTACTTGAATGCCAAAGAGTAACTTGAGCAACTTCAATATAATTACACCAGTAATGCCGCTAGTGTCACAGCATTGACTCATCCCTGATGACATCCCCACTGCTTTCAGTTTTATTTAGAGAGAAACAAAGCTTTCTTAATAACACGCGGTGTATATGGAAGAACTGCCGTGCTTTTCCAAGAAATCAGCCTCATTGGAATTTGCTACAAAGAAATGCAATTCTCAGAAAAGGATATATAAAACAGCTCCTCAGATGGAGGAGCCAGAATCTCAATGAACAGAATGCAACAGGTGGAGTTTTGCCATTTCAGTGGGTGGCTGCACTCAATGTGTTTTATATTTGCCCCCGCAAGTGCAAAATTAAAACAGGATGATCATATAAAGCATCTCGCTTATTATTAGATTATGTTAGTGACCAGATTTCTAAGATTATGATTATGTAGACAGTGTGTGATCTGGCAACGACTCTGTTCTTCAACCGGCCCTCGCTGCCTTTTTTTCCAGGCACTCAGACAAAATGTCCCATTCAAAGTCAGTGTATAACTATATATATATATATATGAAATCCACAAACCCAAAGTCACTAATAAGTGCTACGTGTCAGTCTAAGTCCAGGAGGACTGCCACATCATACCAAAATAAACTAAAAAAGTGCCAAAAGGGGACACTTATTAGTTGACCGCTCTCTTTGAGTATTGCTGTAAGTGGATCGTCCTTAGGGGAAGAACCCTTGATGGTTTTCTGGAAGTGGTCTTAATCCATGTGGAGCTCTCTCTTTCTCACAGTCCTGTGTCTGAGCAAAGGGAATATCTATGCCTCATCTTTAGTTTATCTATTCTGCACTGGGTCCGCTGAGACATGATGCATAGAATGTCAACATCAAATAGAAAAGATTTCTTTAAAAAAGGAAAACAGGTCTTAAACTCAAGACCTGGGTTGTATATTTCTTTTGATGTAATCTAGTCTACGGAAGCTGTCAATACAGTTAGAGCCTCCTGAGGTTGCCAATTGACCCTTCGCCGGCAGTTTGATTGACAGGCGATCTAACCAATTACCCCGAATCCGCCATTTTGTCCAACAAAGCAGTCAGAGGAGTTAGTAGATTAATGTTGGTGATCGTGAACTTGAAAAATTGTGTGTCTCACGTCTTTCCGTGCTTGAAACAACATTCCTTCTGATGTTCATTCATGTTTATTTGATGCTATAAATGAACTAGTATGAAGAGATGATCGGTTCACGAGGAGCTACAGCGATCTGTCACGACACATTAAACACTATTTATTGTTTAAACTTCTTTTAAAAATTACAATATTTTAAATATGAAACTGTTTCATATGTCTGTCAACGCATTGTCAGTGTCCTCTGATGTATTTTTCACTCCGTGAGAACGTGATGTGTGGCGTGAGAGTGCATGGCTTGTCGGACAGAGCAACAGTAACTAAAGGGGGCGGGTGTTTGCGAAGGGTTAATTGTTCAATAAAAAGCGCATTTTTCTTTTAGACATGACTTTAAGCATATTTAGATAAAATGAAGATGCACAATGGGCCTCCCTTACATTATTTACAGCATTGTATTGCTCTTGGGTCAAATCTCACTATGATTATTTTATGAACAACGACAGTTCATTCTGTGCTGGAGCAGCTGGCATAAGTGATACTGTGTAATTACTCAAGTAAATAATGCATGACGACATTTGCTTTGATATCTACACTGCGCAGGATTTAATTACATTGATTACAGCTGTGCAACTTCAATGTGTCTGTACAATGGGATTGAAGGAGATTCCCTGCAAATATAGCCTATCTGCTCAAATGATAACTTCTCAAATAAGCAATGACTGCATGGGGGTTTTAACACATGCATCTTTACATAGAGGGGGAAAAAAGAGACCTGCCTTCTATTAATTGAAGGTCTAGTGTGATTTGGGTCCAATAGGTTTCTCATGCCAGCTGGGCCTTTTTAAAACAGTGGCTCTCTCTAAAAACCAAAGGCAGCTGCATTGCTGCCCAGTCAGGCAACATATAAAGGCATCTCCTAAGGAAACATTCAGACAGTGTTCTCAGACAGAGCATTTTTAAGCCAGTATCTAACTCTTACCGCTCTAAATCATATCATACAGCTGTTACAGAAGTCAAACATCTGTCTCTTCTGAGAATCTCAGCTCAATACCGTGCAAACTCGCTCAGAATGCTTTTGCACAATTACTGTGTCAGCGGCATTTTAAAAGCGTCGCAGGGACAGAAGATAAGTGCTCACAGGTCTCACGTTGAACCCTGCGGTCCAGTAATGATGTTCTGTGGAGGCAGTTCATTTTCTTGTAGCCTAACATCAATAGAGGCAATAGTGCACTTGGAAATTACAGAGACGTTCACTAATAAAGCTCTGACAGTTAGGGCATGGAGCTGTCAGCACATTTTTTTCCTGCGCTGTTTGCTGTATAATGCATAGATATGACTTGTGGGTTTCATGCAATGGCTATCGGGGGACCGGAGAAAGTTTATGCTTTAGATCCTTCAGGAATACCAGTATAATTACATACAAACCAGTCTGGAAGAATGCCAGTGCCCTGCAGTCTTGGAAACTACAGGCCTCCTACAGCCTTACAGCCCACTTACTGCCTCTGTGTGTCTGTGGTGAAGTTAATATAATAAATATTTGTTTATTACAGAAAAATCAGACACATCATGAGTTTCATTTGCAGACAAAAGGAAAACCTTAATTAAAAAATCCAGACAGATTCTTATATGGAACCAGACCATATCGTGTGTGTGTGTGTGTGTGTGCGTGTGTGTGTGTGTGTGTGTGTGTGTGACCCGTGCTGGCAAAACGAGTCGGAATGTGCACAGGTTAATTTTCAGGCAAAACAAGAGGAAAATGTCAATTTTGGTCGAAATTGAGGTTAAGCCCTCGTCTTGTGATCCCAATGCTCCAAATAGCAATAAAACATCTAAAAGTATCTTTATTTGTTCGTTTTCTGACGAACTCTGCTTGCTTCTCAACGACTCGCGCTTCCCCTCAGCACAAGTTTGGTATCGTTGAAAAGCGCAGCATTCCCATTTGTGAATATTTATAGCGAATTCTCGACGGCATGAGTCTGAACCAATGAAATGTGATTTTCATGAGTTACGTCAACTCATGAGGTAAACAAAACGACCTTCTTCACGCTGACTGACAGATCTGAAGTGCGTGTACAAAGACGCCAGTTTTGACTTGGTTTGTGCCAATTTTGTTGGTATTACGAGGAATTTTGAGGTTTATGGTTGCTTGGTGACTTTGTTTTGGAACTCAGAAAACTTTAACTTGATTTTTCTCAAAATTGACTCTCACTCTATAGACTTTAAACAGGCTCAGTTATTTTTGTCGGATTCCAACAAATCAAACACCATTTTGTTAACAATAACAATAACTCATTTTTGAAAATTTACTCATATATATATATATATATATATATATACACACACACACACATACATATACATACATATGTATACAGGGAGTGCAGAATTATTAGGCAAATGAGTATTTTGACCACATCATCCTCGTTATGCATGTTGTCTTACTCCAAGCTGTATAGGCTGGAAAGCCTACTACCAATTAAGCATATTAGGTGATGTGCATCTCTGTAATGAGAAGGGGTGTGGTCTAATGACATCAACACCCTATATCAGGTGTGCATAATTATTAGGCAACTTCCTTTCCTTTGGCAAAATGGGTCAAAAGAAGGACTTGACAGGCTCAGAAAAGTCAAAAATAGTGAGATATATTGCAGAGGGATGCAGAAGTCTTAAAATAGCCAAGCTTCTGAAGCGTGATCATCGAACAATCAAGCGTTTCATTCAAAATAGTCAACAGGGTCGCAAGAAGCGTGTGGAAAAACCAAGGCGCAAAATAACTGCCCGTGAACTGAGAAAAGTCAAGCGTGCAGCTGCCAAGATGCCACTTGCCACCAGTTTGGCCATATTTCAGAGCTGCAACATCACTGGAGTGCCCAAAAGCACAAGGTGTGCAATACTCAGAGACATGGCCAAGGTAAGAAAGGCAGAAAGTCGACCACCACTGAACAAGACACACAAGCTGAAACGTCAAGACTGGGCCAAGAAATATCTCAAGACTGATTTTTCTAAGGTTTTATGGACTGATGAAATGAGAGTGAGTCTTGATGGGCCAGATGGATGGGCCCGTGGCTGGATTGGTAAAGGGCAGAGAGCTCCAGTCCGACTCAGACGCCAGCAAGGTGGAGCTGGAGTACTGGTTTGGGCTGGTATCATCAAAGATGAGCTTGTGGGGCCTTTTCGGGTTGAGGATGGAGTCAAGCTCAACTGCCAGTCCTACTGCCAGTTTCTGGAAGACACCTTCTTCAAGCAGTGGTACAGGAAGAAGTCTACATCCTTCAAGAAAAACATGATTTTCATGCAGGACAATGCTCCATCACACGCGTCCAAGTACTCCACAGCGTGGCTGGCAAGAAAGGGTATAAAAGAAGAAAATCTAATGATATGGCCTCCTTGTTCACCTGATCTGAACCCCATTGAGAACCTGTGGTCCATCATCAAATGTGCGATTTACAAGGAGGGAAAACAGTACACCTCTCTGAACAGTGTCTGGGAGGCTGTGGTTGCTGCTGCACGCAATGTTGATGGTGAACAGATCAAAACACTGACAGAATCCATGGATGGCAGGCTTTTGAGTGTCCTTGCAAAGAAAGGTGGCTATATTGGTCACTGATTTGTTTTTGTTTGGTTTTTTAATGTCAGAAATATATATTTGTGAATGTTGAGATGTTATATTGGTTTCACTGGTAAAAATAAATAATTGAAATGGGTATAAATTTGTTTTTTGTTAAGGTGCCTAATAATTATGCACAGTAATAGTCACCTGCACACACAGATATCCCCCTAAAATAGCTAAAACTAAAAACTAAAAACTAAAACTTCCAAAAATATTCAGCTTTGATATTAATGAGTTTTTTGTGTTCATTGAGAACATGGTTGTTGTTCAATAATAAAATTAATCCTCAAAAATACAACTTGCCTAATAATTCTGCACTCCATGTATATGAAAAGCAAATATATATACTATATTTAAGGACGGAATAATAAGCATTAGCATTTATGTGATATTTCCAGATCTACAAAAGTTTTGATCCAGCTGTTTTAGAAGTTAAGCCCAGATTTAAACACATGGAGTGACGCTTGTGTGACACAGGTGAACAGAGCTATAAAAGTCGTCTGGTTTTAAAAGTAGGTCACGGCCTGCTTCACCACTTTACTTCCATTTCTAAATCTTTCCAATTGTTCAGTATTATCTCACCAACATTTACAGTGGTTGTAATATTGGTCTGAGTGCTGATAAGGGCACCGCAAACTACAAAGTTCTGCGCTACTTCTGCTTCCTGTTATGCCTGAGCTGCTGGCAGTCGTATAATAGTTATATTTATAGACCAATATATTCCATGTATTTTTAATGTAATATTCAAAAAACAAAGCATACCTAATACAGTTAAATCAAGAAAAGAAGCCTAATCCAATCCTTCAGGGACATTCATCTTTTTTCAATGAAAATAATCCGTTGAAAAAACATCTTATTTTTCTATTATGGTGATTAATTTTTTTCGCTGACGCAGGAAAAATTCTGTTCACTGGCTGCTTGTGATTTTGAATACATGCTTGATCATCCAAACGATTTGTAATTTATCCCTTCCTTTTATCCCACACTTTGTTAGATACAGACCTACAACTGACGATTCTCATACTGGTGGTGTCCTTTTATTGGATGTTTTCTGCTATAGATGGTGCAGCGTGGAGAAAAATGCCTGCATTCCTGGGACTTAACATGCATAAGACAGATGTTTAGGGTGCTAGTAAGTGTGCAACACCAATCAATCACATCAAAGGGGCCAATAGTATAGTGTGTGTGAGAGCACTCGGCCTCCTAATGGCCGTCAATATCTCTACCATCACTCAACCTGTCTTTCACAGCAAGACAGAATCCTGCCAGTGCCTTCTGAACCCTCCTAACAGATGGAGCTCGAACTTCATAGCCACCAGTAAAAACTATTTCTAGTGTCTTCGCTCTAATAGTATTAGTGCTAGTCGCAGTCGTGAGCCTGATTAGTCATTCGGGAGTCAGAGGGAGTCTGTGTGCACGGACGCGTCTCTCAGCAAGTGGGCGTTAAAAGCCCCAGCGACTAAAGGCCCTGCCGGTAATGACCATACTGACTCTTCAACAATGTTTGATATGATTTCATGCTTTTTCCACTGCAAAATACAAATACACAGATCGTAAACACTGCTCAAATCTAGTGCTGGAGAAACATCTGCTACAATAACATTTATATGTTGCTTGCAAAAATGTTTTTTTCAGAATACATGTCAATTTTTATCAAGTCGTTAATGGAGAAAGATGCTTCCTAAGCATGTGATGGTGTAGTTATGGACGAAGCTGACCGGCCGACCTTCCTCAAGCTGGATATCCATAGAGAAATGCAGCAAGTGGTTTATTTGTACTTCACCATCATGAAGTTGCATTGCAAGATGATACCCGTCTACATAATCAATACAGCATATTGCACAAGGGCATGGCATGATTGGATCAATGTAATGTTGAGAGAATGGAACCCAAACAAAAACGTATCCTGGGATGCACTGTCTGATGTTGGAGCTGATCATTGAATATATATATATATATATATATAGTTTTATATATATATATATATATACACACAGTATACTGGACAGAAAAATTACATTTTTCCATAGCGAATGGAAGTATTCCAGTGCAAAACAGGGTTTTTAAAGTCTCTGTTGCTGTTTATTATTTATTTGCATGCTTGTGCCATCGAACTGTTGTATAAATTGTTATATTGCCTACAGCCGAATCACAGCCGTGCTGATATAGAGCGCTATATAATATAGAGATATATAATAATGCTGCTTGACTTAGGGGTCAATTTGACTCGAGCAAACAACACTAAAATAAATTAAATTAAATTAAATTAAAAAATGAATTAAATTAGATAAAAATGAGGCTACTTCAGGTTCTCCTGACCACTAAAAACAACTGCCTAAATATATAAAATACAAATAAAAACTAATAAAAAAGCAAAAAACTAATTTTTAAAAAATCTATTTAATTTGAAAACAATCAAATAAAATGAAATAAAAAAATGAAAATAAAATAAAAAAAACATGGAATCCTGGCCTTTATCTAAGTGATGGGCTAGACTTTTCTTCGTGCATCAGAGCACACTCATCTCCTCCATCTCTATTTTCACATTCTGCTGAATCTGATAGCTGATAGTCAATCTAAAAAGCATTTTATGTGGGCTTTCCACATGCAGCTAGATAACCCCTTTACTGTAAGCAAAGATTGATGACCATTAATTACTGCCCTTCGTTTGGAAGCGACCCAAAAGCATCCGAACGATTGAATGCATGACATAATCCCCCAACAGAGTTGAGGCAGAAAGACTGCGGCAAGCCGTTTCTATGGCTGTGAGTCCCAACACTGCAGTCAGTCTGTGCTATGCCTGACAAGAGCTCTTGTCGATGAGATGAAATGCACTCTGTGCTTTTAGACAGCAAGCTTCAAATGCCCATTACGGAGATTAAATCTCGGAACATTTTCCTTGTTTTTCATCAAAACCATGCATGTAAAATCTATCAGCAGCACTATGAAATTGGATCAGCATTTTGACTATTAGCTGGAGCTCTTGATTCACTGTTGGCGGGAATTTATTCATGCAACGCTCACGCTGTTACAAAAGAAACCTGAGGGTCATTTGGGGCTGTTACGCTGCCGTAACTAAAGCACTCAGCTAGCCTGCCCCGTGCAAACACTGACTGGTGGGTGATCTCATTGCAGGCGGCTCAATAAAACACGCTCATTCTAGGGCCAAAGAGCGCAATGTCACCCAGGCAGCGGCATCTCAATCATCCCTGTGATCCAAACAATCCCTTACAATTCAGATATTTTGAGTAAATTCCACTCCACACGCTTTTGAGTCCTAGACGACGGGCTGTGACCCCGGAGGACGGGCTGACCCATAATTAATAGGGCCGACATGGGTCGTGTCAATCAAAGTGGCGGCTCACTATCATAATATACGAATATACGAGTCACGTTTTTCAGTGTGAGGAAACATTAACAAGAGCTGTTACGTTACGTCCCCTTCTGAAAAAGAACTACTTTTAAAAAGAGTACTTATAACGGAATTAACGGACTATATTTCAAACTTAAGTCTGTAGACACTTTCTTTCCTCTGTTGAACACTAAAGAAGATATTTTAAAGAATGTAGGCGACCAGAAAGTTGACGGCACCCATTGACTTCCATAGTATTTTATTCCTACTTTGGAAGTCAATGGCTGCCGTCAACTGTCTGGTCACCAACATTCTTTAAAATATCTTCTTTTGCGTTCAACAGAGGAAAGAAACTCTAACAGGTTTGGAACAACTTGAGTAAATGATGACAAAATTTCCATTTTTTGAAACTGCATGATTAAGTGAAAATGTATAATAGTCAAAATTTATATTAAATGCTCTGAACTTTAGAGGGCTATTTTGACCCACTTAAGTAGTACATCGTTATATGTAATTTCATAATTATTAGGTGTGTGACGATATACTGAGCTCACGAGACGAGACGATACACGATATTGGGTTCACATGAAAATCTTCAATGACAGATTATATGACTGAAAAAAAGTATTTTATTGTAAATGAAAGTAAAATGCAAAACAGGTTCATTTTGAAAGGTTTTAAACAAACAAGTAATCGTTCGATTACCTAAGATAGACCTCGATAGACCTAAGTGCCTTAAAATAGCCTTTATTTACATATGTAATAACAATGAATAAATAATAATGGTTTCAATAAAGATCCCCATTCACACAGACCTTTGAAAATGACTTCAAACGCTGTATTATGCATGCCGGGCCAATAGTTGGCGATGTTAAAATTTGGCGTATGTAATTAATGCGTAATACGCATGCGCATGACATCACAGTTTGCGTTTTTGTAGCTTACATGGAGATGATAACGGTGTCGTTTTCAAAAACTTGCACTCTTAAACCTGTTTGCATTTTCAGGCCCCCAAAACGCTGCTGTCGTGTGAATGAACGGCCAAAACAAATAAAAAGTTTTCCATTTTTAGTTGAATACGGTGTCAGATGGTCCCTCAGATGGCAATTTACAAAACACTGATGTCTAGTGGGTAGGTGTTTAGAAGTATACCACAGCTCCTCAAGTTGAGACGTGATGAAAGTCCAGTTAATCCAGTATGAAACAACAAGTTCCAACACCACCTCTTTAAAAAGACGCTTAAAAGAAACCCTTTTCATGTGCATATTATTGCGAAGAGGTGTGAGGAAGCAAAATACTAAAGGAAGGGCTTTTTATGAAAGGAAGTACTGCAGTACGTGGTCTAGTTTCACCTTTGAGGTGTGACGGAGTTTGTAATTCAATAGTGATTGCACCACCCAGCTCAGGTTATGCAGGTCAGAGCTGATGGGACAGAAGATGAAAATGAAAATATGCGTTACAGCCAAACAAATCTGGTGTTTCTGTGCCAATTGACAACTCAAGCCGATTCACATGGCTGATCATTTTTGTTTAAGATCCATCGGAGCTGATCCAACACTTCAGATGAAGCCAGGAACTAGACATAAACCACTGCACTGCAGACCAGTTGTAGCCTGTTTTTATCACTCTCATTTCTAGGTTAATCTGATAATCAGACAAATTTGGATCATTTTCAGAAGACCTTTTCGTTGCTTCGATCCCAAAATGTAGCTGGATACAGTACAACCGATCCTTTTCAGCAGAACATGCTACATCAAAAGGGAAATTAAAATCTTAGCAAAATGTTTTTCAACAGACATGAGAGACATTTTCAGCTGCCAGACATATAAGTACGTATGCTTTGATCTCACTCATATTAGAGTCCTGATAGCAGGATAAAGGCCCATCTCTCTACAGCTCTTTGAAGCAGCACTGAGCTTTTAGCAGTGGATGATGCAGAAAATGTTCAAACACACTCAAAAAAATTTGGATAACACCATCAGCCAACAGTTGATTATTTAGAAAATAAGAAATAATAAGGCAATAAGACCTGAATGGATGAACAGTTGGCATGGTCTGAATAACGGTATTTTGATATATATATATATATATATATATATATAAAATTACATAATCATTCTTAACTAAAAGCCCTATATAATTAGGCTACTTTGGGGTTCACCTGACCTCAAAAATGTGTCTGAATATATAAAATAGGTCTGGACATTGAAAGAAATTTCACAATTTGATTCATTTGATTATCGATTAAGTACAGTACATGTCAAATTTCCTCAAGGAAAACAATATCTCTAAATGCTGTAAACTACACAGGGAGCCCCAGTTGGTGCATTACTATAATATTAAAGGTTAAAATTAACTGATTTGAAGGCTATTTACATTTAAGTTACACATAAGGAAGTTTTTTTTTATTAATAATAATGTTATAATAATACCTTTCCACTCATTTTCTCTGTCAATTTCTTTTTTTTTTAATGAGAAACATTTAAATGACTGTCATAAAAAGCATGTTACTTATTCAAACATGCATTAAATATTGAAGAGCTGCTTAAGTAAACAAAGTAAATATGCAATATAGCACATATATTTAGCAAAATGCTCCTCTCTAGAGTTCATTTTTAGAGTTCTAGTTGATTAACGAGTTTTTGGACATTGAATGGCTTTTTTGAGGTAAACTTGACATTACACGTGTTTACAAGCTGTTTTGTTGAACATGTAACATGATACAGATTTTTTACAGTATTTTTAACATACCTTTTGCTGTAACTAAAGCGGAAGAGATGATCCGTTCACGTGCGTTCCACGCTGCAGCTTCATAAGCTGTACACGTCATATTAAAGAATTTGAATTTCGTGATAAAATAGGCAGAATTTGAAAGCTGAGACTTTCATAACAGAATTCACAAAGCAAAAAGCAGTTGATTGGGTGGGAGATGCACTACAAAGCTTTGTTCATTCATCAACTGAAAACAGCATAGACCGAAACATAAATTCTTGGGATTTCTTTAAAATGAGGGCTGGGTTTATTTCTTCAAAATTAACCCAGCCCTAATATAAAATATAATTAAAATTTAAAAAAAAAAAACTATTCCATTAAATACTTAAAAGTTAATCAATCACATTAACCTTCCACAAATTTTCAAAAGAAAAAAAATTTAATTATTAAATGATAATTTATATATTAAAGTAATCTAAAGGTGGAGTCACATTATAATCATGCAGTTATAAACAATTTAAGACAAACATTCATAACCGTGTCCGTGACGGTAAATCGTGATGATTTTACCTATGAGCAGCAGAGGCCAAAATGCTGTCATCGCCGCATCATGGAATGAATGAAGCTGTTAGTCGACATCTAAAGCACAAGTACAGGACCTCGGCCTCTATAAACATGCCACATCTTTGATCCACTTAAATAAATCATTCAAACAGCATATCCTACCTCTCTCCCCTTTCTATACAAACACAAGTTAGGGATGCCTGAACTGTACTGCACTTTTCACGCAGGAAGCTTTCAGGCTGTTGTTCGTTTAAAGCACATTGTTCCAGTTGGCTTCCCTTTACATACTGTACAGTTACACACACACACACACGCAAGCTTCTGCATAGGTAGAAAAATGGTGAACGTCTGCTATGACAGACTGGACAATGGGCCATTGCTGGACTCTATTGTGGGTTTTGAAAAGCCCATGTCAGTGGATCTCAACCAGGGGCCCAGGGCTTCCAAGAGGGCCACAGAATGACTTATAAGATTAAAATGATCCATTTTCAGTCACATTAGCGAAACTTTACCAAAAAAACACACAGAAGTCACTTTCAAGTCAAACAGCTGCAAATCCATATGCCCAACTTGAACCTGTTGCGAAATTTGCCAGGAAAAATCTAACCCCATTCATGCAAAATTCCACTCACGGAAAAAAAAATGGTAATTGCACCTTAAAGAACGATATATTCAAATATTGCGTTGGACAACTAGAGTAAAAAGGTTGAGAAACATTGCTCTATGTGCAACATATCTGAAATCGATATATTTGCAGTGTTATCTGATGCAGTGTAAACTTTAGCATGCAGGCGTCCTAACTTGCACTGACTAAGCAAATGTTAAACGCTACATCTCCGGTCATCCCTTGACTCCCTCTCACTGTCACGTGATCAGCAGGCCTCACCTCGCTCATGCATACTCGCAAGGTTACAGTGACTTTAAATCATTAAATATCTCCAAAATAAACCTGCCAGCTCAGATCAGGTATCAGAGGAAAAAAACAAAAACAAAAGTGTCCTGCTGAAGAGGAGCAGAGCAGTTGTGGTGTGAATCTCTGCGTGGTCAGGGTAAGGTATGCTTGAGAGCCATTAATGGAGTAAAGGCCACAACCTGGAATGCTCTAAGATATCAGTTCACAGGCCGTCTGTGTATGTGTCAGTGTCCTCAGTGAGGTTACGACGAGGCTAAAGTCCATTAATCAACTGGACTTAGTAATGAATGCCATTTTAACTACACATGCAAACTAATACACGCATGATTCGCACACACATACCACATTCTCATTGGTGTACGAGTCACGGACACGCTTCAATGTCCCGGTCTGTTTAAAATAGACCTGCATAATACATGAAACGCAGACACGCAAGAGGAACAGGTGTGAGACAGAAGGTGTCAAAGTGTGTGTGACAGCGGCAGGCAGTGGACTAAGAAAACAGACATACTCGCCCCCTTCAAATGTGCTTGTGAATGACTCGTTTCTGCGCTTAAAACTCAAATATCGTGTCATACCAAAAAGCTCCCTCTGCTGTCGGGATTTCTTTCCGTTTCTTTCCAGCACACTCTCTCTCATCAGGGTCAGAAGCCACTGAAAGACAAGCAGGCAAATGCTAACTTTTGGTCTGTTTCCAGCTCCAGAGCAAGTTCCCACGTAAAAGCCCCTGGGAGGGAGAGAGAGAGTATGACCGGGAAAACCAGAGGGGAGGCTTGTGACGTCCCTTAAAGACGCATGTTTAAAGACTTCCCAGCAGTGAGTAAAAACACAGCGGCGGCTCTCTCCCCGGGCCTCAAATACTGCTTGCTTTACAAGACTCAAATACACGAACCCTGTCAGAGCTTCTGACGCTCGTTCCCACTGTCTGTCATGCGTTTATTAGTTATTCCAGTAGGTTATGCATGTTATCGGGAGGCCAACTAAGAGCAGCGAAGGCTGGTATAAGAGGTTTTTTCTACAGTGATAGCACAGTCATACAGCTGTCAATGCATAAATAGTAAAACAAAAAAGGGCCTAAGATAGTTAACGCAATCATACACCCCTTTTCCACCAGCATGAACCGGATGCAGAGCTAGTGCAATTGCCGCTTCGGCGTTCGGTTCGACTGGCGAGCCTTCTAAGAACCAGTTTGCTTTCCACGGTCTAGAGAGCCACAACAGAGCCAGATCTTATTTCACTGTATACATCTCATCTTTCCCAGCAACGCTACTGGCCACAAACATACCAACAATGGTGGACGTTGCGTTACTATTGATGCTCATGGCTTTGCGGTGTCCGTGCAGCTCACCGTAATTTGTATAGACGGAGATTACAATCGAGCTGGAATTAACTCGATTAGCTGCTAGTTCAAAAATGGCGGTCTTGTTGTTGGTCACGGTAAACACACCCCAACCCCTGATGCAAGCAGTTCTTACTTCGAGACCAGCAATGTTTTGGTGCTACTTACGAACCACTTTTCCTGGTTCAGAGCTGGTGCTTTGGGTGTCGAAAGACAAAGAAATGATTTGAAACTAGACTCAACCAGCACTCAAACTGCCTTAGTGGAAAAGGGGTAATACAGCTCTCTGGACTTAGCTGGTTTAAGATGGTTTCCCAGCCTGGCCAAGCAGCAATACAGACTGATCCAGACTGACCAGCTGAAAAGTGCACAAAAAACCCCTATAAATCCAGCTTGGGAGACCATATAAGAACAGTAAAAACACCGTAGGCTGGTTTAAGATGTTTTGGCAGGGACTGCGCAATCATACAGCTCTCAATGCTTAAAAAATGGCTAAACCAGCCTAAGCTGGTTTGAGATGGCCAAACTGGTGTTAAGCTAAACTTGTGTATAGTTGAGCAGCCAACTGGTCATATAGACTGACAAGCTAAAAAGTACCCAAAACCCCTCCAAATCCAGCCAAAAGACCATCATGGAAAGGAAATGGTTATCCCTGCTGAAAAAACTGCTTCGATGCTGGTCTTAACTGGTTAAAGCTGGTCTCTCAGCCTGGCCAAGCTGGATTTTAGCTAGTTTAATTGGGTGGTCAACTGGTAAAGTAATCAAACCAAGCCTGACCAGCCTGAGAGACCAAGCAAACCACCTTAAGCTGATTTTTTTTTGTTTTTTTTCAGTGGGAGATGGCACGGTCATAAAACTGTCCCTGCTGAATAAAAAAAATAAAAATAAACCAGCCTAAAGCAATTTGCTGGTTTAATTTGAGTGGCCAGCTAGTTTTCCCAGTCAGTTGCCAAAAACCTCTTTGAAACCAGCCAACAGATGAGCCTGACCAGGCTGAGAGACTAAGTAAGACCAGCAAACCAGCTCAAGCTATTTCTTCAGTAGGTATGGCACAATCAGACAGCACCATTCTTAGCATAATTTCTCATTTTAATAATATGAAACATCAAGCATTACTGAAAGAATTCATTCAAAGTCACACAAGATGTTTATTTGGGCAGAGATTGTTGGGGAGTGTCACAGACTTCTAAGTGTCAGAAGTTATCCACATGGAAAAGGAGATTCTGTTTGTGTGTTTTCGTGTCTGTCCTTCAAGAGTGTGTCGCAACACTCAGCAGAGTTTGAGCTCCTGCCAGAAGAATCTCGAAGCAAATAAGACTAGTGCTTATTTACATTCCTCGATTCTACTACCAGAGCCGATAACTGACCCAGTTCTTTAATCCATCCAAGTTAAAAATCTCTAACACTCACACATGCACATGCTGAGGCAGGTATATAGTAGCCAGCCAAGCAGGAGGAATCAAAGCTAAAGCTGGAAAAATAGCCTTGGGATCTGATGACTAGGATGAGAAACAGGTGGTGCGTAGAGGCCTGAGAATGGGGAGCTTTATATTCCGTAAAGATACTACGAAGAGATACGGCCTGCATCTGTCCTGCTTTCACTCTTGACCTAATATGTAACAGACTGCTGCTACAAAGTCAGTGGGTTCTTTTTTCTGTGCATCTTATTCGCATTGTTCCAAGCTGGTCTAAGACCCAGCTTCTGAAAAGTTCTCGAAAACCAGCAAATAGACCAGCAAGGAGACCAAGTAAGACCAGCTAACCAGTGGTTAAAGCAGTTTTTTAAATGTCTAAATGTTTGAGAAGGGCCAGGTAACTTGTCCAAATGTCCATTCAAACGCGCTCCCTGACTTAAACTCCGTTGACTAGTATTTTATAGTGTTTTATGTGTGACAGAAGCTGCAGTCAGACTGTGCACTATTGATATAACAGGCACCGGTTTTTACCAACTAGCCAAACACGTTCTGACAGCCTCACACAGGCCGACCATTGTCAAGGCTCCTGTAGCCAGAATGCTATTGCCAGCTTCTGTCTTTATGGATCAGACCAAAGAAAAACACGGGAGAAAGACTAACAGTGCAGTCAGCCCTGATGCTCTTCTTTCATGTCATCTTTTCCACCTCTACACCTCTACTGTCATGCTGCAAACTTTCCAAAAACTTTTCCAAAAATTACCATTCCCTTCAAGTCTTCACAGAGAAGTAGGTCTAGATCGTAAACGGCATGAACTTTCAGCTCTTTGAAGATGGCTAAAATTGCTGTGTTTGTTACCGTTCCCTTCAATTCTCAGACTAGAGTGGTTATCTTCCGTGTGCAGCTGTCCAACAAGCTGCTGGCTAAAAAGAAAAGAAATCTCTCATTGGACATGAACTTAATGTGAAGATTTGCACTGATTGCATATGCTCACATGAATACAAATACGGTCATCCATGACGACCAAACTTATATTACAGACCGTCCTCCTTCGGTGGGACACAAAAGAAGATATTTTGAAGAATGTTTTAACAGTTTTGTCCATACAATGAAAGTCAATGGGGTGCAAAACAACATATTTGGATGCCATTGACATTTCCAATTGATTAAAAAACAAACAAAAAAAACATTTCTTCTTGTGAATAGATGATGACAAAATTTTAATTTTGAGTATCATTTTGTACGGTGAAATATCCTTGGGAAAAAGAAGTGCATTTATTATATTAAATGTGCACTAGTAATGTATTTTATATCTAAAAAAAAACTGTACTTGCAGATAATATAATGTTAATAAAATAAAAGGCCACTTAAATGTACTTAAAGAGAGTACAATTTCCTGTTTCTTAGCATACTTTTAAAAAGTTTAAAGTTTTATTCTCACTTTAAAGTACATTTTAAATCATTATGTTTTAATAATCTTTTTTTATAAAAGTCAACTTATTTTGATGACTCCAAAAAGCACTCCAAAGATTTAATATAAATTTAACCTATAAAACATTTTCATTTACTTACAATTAACATGCAGGTAAGGGTTTATTGGAATCATTTAAATAAATTATTGCTGTAATAAGTCAAGGTATGCTGAAGTATACTTCTTTTTTTACAAGGGTATTCCTTTAATTTAAGAGCTCCATGCAGTTTTCCAATGTAATTCAAATTAATATTCCACCCTAAATGCTTTTTTACTGAGAAAACCAACCCACATGTCAAACAAAGTCCATAATTTCGTTGAAATGCTTTCATATTTACTTCAGTGGGAGGTTTTAGGTGGAAATGCACTGATTATCACTATATAAATGAGTAACCAGGCTAAAAGTTTGCGTTTTCTGACAAACACCTGTTGTGTTCACTCCCCTACCAAATCACAGATATCTGAAGATGCCAAAACCTCAATGGAGAACCTCACACTTCTCACTTTCCAATTTTTCCCTTCACTTGCAAAGCCCCGTTAGGAGTTCATGGAAAGTTCCGACATATACGCTCCCGTCTGCTGGCATAGAGTGTGCGCAAAGATACAAACTCCACAGATGAGGAGACAGAGCTTCTCCAAGTCAAACTGCCAAAGAGCTCATTGGTACCGGCCAACCCAAACTGCAACACACCCTGCAAAACTGATCGTTTGAAACCAAACCCAAACAAACTGAGGCACTTGAGGCACGCATACAAACAGAAGCAGACTGAGCTCGCTGTCCTGTGATCCGCTACAACCGGCTATCACCTTGCAGATAAGGTCTTACAGTAGAGGGATTGTCTTGTGTCAGCAAACACCCTCCCCCTCAATCCCTCCCGTCCCAGCAGCCCCTTGCAATAACAAACCCCCGTGCAGCCACGCCACTCGCCCGGAGCGTCTAACAGGAGCGCGGCGCTATAAAACCCTTTCATTTGCACACCAACCAAACACTTCCCGCAGACACGAATCAATCATTAACAGCGACCAGTTGAAGCGAGTAGCGCTGACTACTTACTCTTTCAGACACAGTTTTCCAGCACGTTCCTCACAAGAAAAAAAGAAATCCCAATGGAAATCAGAGTCCTTAAGGATTGTCAATAGATCCAGCTTTGAGACTGCCAGTATCAGCTGTTTCTATGTCTGGATGTGGGGTCGGTAGCACAGCGCTCACGCTCTGTCTGCCGCTGTAACTGTGTGTATCTGACACGCTGGTGTAGTAAAGCCTCCCTCTGGCTTAATCACTGCTCCTCCCCTCACGCTCACATAGTAAGAGAGAGAGAGAGACAGAACTGCCCTTGATAATCATTACAAAGACTGAAAGGAAACACAAGATTTCTTGCTAACCTTTAGTTCCAGGATCGGTAGTTGCTTAAACTTGGATTTTCAACAATGCTAATTTTTCTGAGCTTACATGATTAACAGAAGCTTTTATAATGAATGAAATGAATAAATAAATGAAAACTGGAACTGAAAGCTGAATATCGTTTTATGTCTTCTTTAGAGGCAGAGCAAGAGTTTAGTTTATGATATGAAAGACTTACGGACAACAAAATAATTAAACATTTGAAGTTTAAGAACATAGGAAAACGATGATCAACCACTATCCTAAATATGTGATATTTTTGATTAAATTAAGTTATAAAGAATTGTTCATTTTATTATTTTAATAAATATAAGAGGAAAATAAATAAATCCTTATTTTCTTTACATTATTATTATTATTATTATTATTATTATTATTATTATTATCATCATTATCATCAGACGGACTAAATGAAAAACTTTGATCGGCCACTATCATAAACATTTTACATAAATATTTTCTTACTTTTTATCTCTCTCAATGTTGATGATTAAATTATTATTATAATAAACCATTTCAATTATTATTTTTTAAATTATTTAAAATGTAAAACTATATGAAATATAAATATATTAAAATTAATAAATTATTATTATTATTATTATTATTACTACAGACAGACTAAAAGTAAAAGTTAAAAAACTTTGATTGACCACTATCCTAAATTTTTTTAGTAAATATTTTCATATTTTTTATCCCTCTCAATGTCAATGATTAAATTATTATTATAATTATTATTATAATTTAAAAAGTAATTATATTAACATATACATTTTTAATATATTATTTTTAAGTTATTTTTTTTTTAATGGCTAAGGTGAATTAACACTGTGTATGAAATTGCTATATAAATAAACTTGCCTTGCCTGTGACATTACAGTCCTACAAACACAAGAGATACTAATTAACATGTATAAAACATCACATGAGTGCTAAGACACCATAGTGGAGTCCAAAAAGGTCATTATTTGAAACTAAATACTCTTAAAGATCAATTGGCACTGCCGGCACTCGGCTCAGGTTACAAAACCTTCAGTGAATAGTGTTATTCCTGGTTCACAATCACAATCACCTTTTAGCATGACAATATTTATTGTCCTTATGCATTACAAAGCCATCTCCCCAAACAGTATTTCCAATCCCAGCCTAAAGAGCGAGAGACTCTTCTTTCTATGCGAGCTGTTAAAGAAGACTCGCATCAGTGTTAAAACCAGTCCTTAAAATGTCACTTAAATGCTTAAAACGGATGGTGCAAGAACAACTGAAAGATCTCAGTGACAGATCGTCTAATCATGCCCCAGTTAACAAGGGAAGAGAACTACAGAGCGCAATAGAGGAACAGTCACAGTTGGGAATCCCTGTGACTGAAATAGTGCTGCTAATTATGTATTGAGGGGAAATGCTAAGCAGGCAGATGGAATGGTAGGTTTGGGGTGTCAGGCTTCGGGATGCCGTCATTAGGAGACGGGGGACGAGCCAAATGCAGACACAAGCATGTCAAGAGAGCCGGGAAGCAGAGCTGAGCCACTTGTCAGCCTCTTACTCACAGACGCCAGATGCCGACTGAGACTCCGCCCCCTTATTCCAGTCAGACCTGGTCTAGCGTAGCGCATGTCATTTTGAAAACAACTGAATTACTCGTGTCAACTAGTTTTAGAGTATTAGTAGACTGTCTTGATCACATTTTTGTAATCAAACATGGACAGAACGTCCTGTATGACATATAAACCAAGTTGTGAATGACTTTGTTTCAGAAACACTTCAGTATGGGGAACAATTCTCGGTAACACTTTATTTTACAGTGTCATTGTTACATATGTTACATGTTGTTACTATAGTAATAACTATAAATTATGCATAATTACATGCAATTAACCCTAAACCAACCCAAACCCTAATCCTAACCCTATAGTAAGTACATGTAGTTACTCAATAATACTCAATATTTAAATGTATAATTACAGTGTAACAAAGACACCTTAAAATAAAGTGCAACCCAATTCTCACTTATTAGATTGCATAGTAGTCATTTTTAGTACATATAGAGCACATATTAATGTCTTATTCTGCATGATCTTATTCTACATCCCTTAATCCTACCCCATACCTAAACTTAAACACGATAACGACTACCTTACTAACTATTAATAAGCAGTAAATCAAAAGTTTACTAAGACAAAAGTCATAGTTAATCATAAATGTGTTCTCCATACTAAAGTGTCACCATACGTTTGACCAACGTGCAGCTAAACTCAGAATGCAAACTTCATCAGCGCTATACAGATCACCCGAGTGTAGTTTTCCCTCTCCGAACCTCTTGGTTGACTGATGTGGCGTGAACATCTTACAGACAGCTTTGCCGTGGTCCCCTCTGTCTCATTTGTCATCTGAAGTTAAACTCGCAGGGCTTCATGTGCACCCAGCAAGGGGAAGTATTGGCTCAAAAGTTTTCGGCTCTGTTAATCTCTCTATAGGGGGTGTGTAATCCCCTAAATTGGAACACAGATTAGAGTTGTTTATATTATTCAGAACTGACATCTTTAAAGGGATAGTTCACCCACAAATAAAAAAAAAATGAAAAAGTACTCACCATCATGTCCTTCCAAACCTGTACGACTTTTTTCTTCTTCTCCAAAACACAAAAGAAGATATTTTAAGAAATAAAAAGTGTTTTTTAGCCATACATAGAGTTGTGTTGGACCCCATTGAATTTCATTATATGGGCAGAAACATTCTTCAAAATGCCTTGTTTTGAAAGAAGAAGAAAGTCACATAAGAGTAAAGTACTTTAATATTTGCTTTAAATAAACAGAATCTTTGGTTACACTTTATATTAAGGCGACCTAGTACTTAAATACGTACCAAGTAATATTATTTAACTACATATACTTAGAATGACGGTTATGGTTTGGGGTTAACCTTGTTTTACAATACATGTATTTACAGTGTAGTTACGAGAAAGTTCTGGAAATATTTAGAGAAAGGTTCAGGACTAGTACCTAGTTATAACCCAGTTGTTGTATTTGCTATATTAAGTACATCGTGTGCATATGTGGACAGTAAAATAAAGTGCTGGGTTTGATTTAGGGTTAGTTACTTTAATAACTAACTATAATTAGTTATTAATTATGCATAATTATGCATGTAATTATGCATAATTTACTGATATTACTATAGTAAGTACATGTAGTAACGTGTAACCTCATCACCTTAAAATAAAGTGGGTAACACCTTACAATAAGGTTCATAAGTTCAACATTAGTTAATGCATTAACTAACATGAACTAACAATGATCAATACATTTGTTACTATATTTACTAATCTTCATTAATGTTAGTTAAAGAAAATACAGTTGTTCATGTTAGTTCACAGTGCATTAACTAATGTTAACAAGATTTTAATAATGTATTAGTAAATGTTGAAATTAACATAATCAAATAATAAAATATAATACTGTATAAATGCAGTTCATTATTAGTTCATGTTAACTAATGAACCTCATTGTAAAGTGTTACCGAAACTGTCTTGTTAACCAGGGAAGCAATGCTTAAATATTTTAATTAAAAAAGCTTTTTTTCTCTCAGATTAACATGTATACATTTAAGTATAAGATTTTATTTTAATAATACATAAACAAGTCATCCACGAAACACACTGAACTAACCTGAGCATCAATATTCTTATCAGGGACAAATAGTTATTCTGACCTCTATAGATTTGAATGGGTATTGCAATCATCCCCAGTGTGCTCTAACTTGGGAAATTATGAATTTAACTCCTTTTCCATAAAGAATATTGCTTTCTCAAGCGCACTCTCATCCTGAGAACGGCAAGAATTAGGTTTAAGCTCGTTCTGATGTGAAGCGCCATTCTCCTCTCTAGATCTGAATCAACAATTGTGTCTCTGTACGGAGACCGACAGATAGCCAACACCGCAGGAGGTGACGGCAAAGCTCCTTCTGAACAGGATTATGAGAATGAGACAAATAAAGACGCTTGGCTTATGTTGTATAAAGCACAACATTGATTACAGCCTCAGCCTGAAATGTGCTGAATGGGCATGTTTAAATCCAGCCTTTTGTTGTTATCAATTAATGTTGTTTAAATTAAGTGTGCAGTCAAATCAATTTTGATTCAGATCCAGAGGTGTTTTATAGATTGCTAAACCGTAACTTCAGTAACTAGATGTCTGTTAGTATTCTCTACAGACCAGTTTGCTCACTAAAACACTGATTACAGGTTACACAGATTACAGAGTCGGGACACTGATTACAGGTCAGTCAGAAAGTGAAACTGGTACATCACGTTGCTTTAAAATGCTCATGTTTACTGTGTGACAAGCAGTATGTAAATCATGAAAATTCATTTCATATATAGTGGCAGTAATCTTTTTTCCAGCATTTTTGAGGGAGGATGCCTCCTGGGGTCCAGATTAAATTCTGACTGGTGAAAGATCAAAAAAGACTTCTCACATTTACTTTCATCTGGATGACTAATGTCCAACCCTCATAAAACCTTACAAGTTCTGCCATCAGCGCGTGTGTAGACGCCAGTACTCGTCAGGAGCCCTCAGGCCTTCAGTGTCTGTCTCTTATCTGCTTGTGAACCTCATTATTAGTAGAAAGTTTATGCAAACACTGCATCTCTGCAGACAGCTAGAAAAATTGAATCGTTGTATTTCTCTAAGGATTACATTATTATTATTATTACATTATTTGAACAAAAACAACATATATGAAATAACTGTATGTATATATATATATATATATATATATATATATATATATATATATAGTAATAATAATGTTTATATTATTTATTTATCTATTAACAATATCCAGTTTGGTGTTAGAACTGACCAATTATTATTACATTATTTGAACAAAAACAACATATATAAAATTATTGTTTAAATGTTAATTCTGTATATATTTTATATATTTTCTTATATATATATATATATATATATATATATATAAAATTACACACACACATATATATACTTATATAAAACCATACCAATATATATGTATATGTAATTATATATATATATATAAAATTTTAATTTTATATATATATATATATATATATAAAATTACACGCACACACACACACACACACACACACACATATATATATATATGTTTATATTATTTATTTATTTATCTATCTATATAAATAATATATATAATATATTTTATTTATATATATATATATATATATATATATATATATATATAAACACTCACACATGATATGTATTATAGTATTATTACTACTAGTACTAAGGTTTTAAAGGATTATAATCAGAAAATTTTGACTAATTGATACATAATTTCTTAGTTTCAGCACCAAACTGGATATTTTATGTAATCCTAAAAGAAATACAACAATATTAGATCACAGCAATTTCAAAATATTGCCAAACACTTGTTGCAAAACACTCTGAAAAGTACACAATGTATCTTTTCTAAATATGAAATATTGAGTTGAGAAATGTCTGCTGTTCTCAGAGAAAAGACAGTCAGCTGCGACCGAGTGTAAAGCAGACAAACTTCTCCTCAGGTGGCTCTAAATGTCCATATCAAAGGAACTATGATTTGCTTTCATGTGTCTGCCAGGACCATTCCCCTGGCAGTGTGTAATGGATCATTTGTCCTCCCTCCTCCACAACTTCCCCCCCTGTCAGTAAAAATAATTATCAGACAATAGCTGTGTCAGTTTAGCGCTTCCCTATTCATGAGCGGTGATGACATATGTGATTTTTTTTATGTATGGCAATACCGGCATTCGGCATGCTTGAATTTCAGAACAAACTGACCTTGAGGTGTGAGACAACAACTTTAAACAAGTTTTGTTTAAAACACAAAAGAAATAGCTCAAGAACGGCTGGACTTGACCTCCATCTCCCTGTTCAGTGTGGTACGTCCCTGTGGTGAGGACACAGCTCAGGGAAATGACTTGTCATTCAAGTCATTCAGAAGGGCCAAGAGCAAACAGAAGTCTTGTATTTGAGCCAGACCTCAGGGGGGCTTCGAATAAAACACTAAATAACTCCATCAAATGAAAACAAAAAAGAATTTCAACTCCGGCACACTGTTGCCTGGTATGGACGGCCCAAAAAAATGGGTTTCAATAACCAGGACGTGTCTTGAAAAAAGTGTAGCCGGGCATTTTTACTCTAACACTGCTGAACCTGTAAAGGGAGCATCTGTTTTGTTTCAGCACAGCTGAGAGTAATGAACCTGGGCAAGCAATGAACTGTGACTAAAAAAATCTTGGGGAGTCAATATTAGTTCTTAATATTCATATTACTGCCAAGAACACACACACACACACACACACACACACTCAAAGAGAAGGCACGGTGCTGAAGATAAAACACATGGTCTTATTGAAGACTTTCTCTGTGCAACGACATGTCATATATTAGCGATGCACTGTTTTCTTCAGACGAATATTTGTCCAATATCCTTTAAACACAAAACAGATCATTCATATTCCACATTGTCACTCACAGTCTCTACATTCCCCTTTGCGACACAATCTTTCATTCATGAAATCAAAATTGCAGTATTTATTTTAAATGATTTATCCGTGCACATCATTATTTTTAATTCATGTGCTCTCGTAATCTTTAATCAAAATAACTTCCCCTTCCTCTTGCAGTGACTTCTCTTTTCTGATGACACGTTTACTGGCATGAGGGCGGGGCAAGCGGTCACTCACATGAGACCGACAAATTCAAGATTCAAGATTCATGATTTTTATTTGTCTTGAATCTTGAATCTGTCGGTCTCATGTGAGTGACCGCTTGCCCCGCCCTCATGCCAACCAATAGCAAACCATCCAATCAATTCCCGACAATCATAATCAAGCCCTGCATTTTTTTCTTGTTCAAAAGCCGTGTCACATAGAGAAAAAAAAGACTACCACAACTTCCGTTTCACACAAACTTTAAGACAAACTGTATGATGAGGCTTATTTTAGTTTATATAATAATAATATATAATATATAATTCATCAGAACTTACTGACAGAGCCCCTAAAGGGACACGGTGATGGAAAAAAATATGAAACAAATATAAAAAGTACATTTTAATGCTTTTGAATTTGCTCACAAAATGTTTGCGTTCTTTGCCAGCAAACACAAAGTTTCCTTTAGGGGAACGCAATGATTCTAGGGGGAACGTTTGCGTCAATGAAAAGATCTTATACAAATACTTCTTTGCAATCATATCTTAAATTTTGTGGGCATTTTGTATTCATTTTGCTGACATTTTTGACAATCCCTTGCACACCCGGCACAACAATAACAAAATAAATGAAATTAGAAGTAAGTTATTGATTACATTTGAAGCAGGAAGTTTTACATCCGATCACATTAATGATGTTAACAAAGAAATCAGACGATGCAACGGCAATTTAGCGATATCCTCGCAGTTGTGGTCTTGACCGGTTTTGAAATAAAATCCCGAGTCCTTTTAGTCTGAGACCAAGACAAAACCGAGACCAAGACCTTCAAAAAATGGTCTTAAGACCAGTCTCGAGACCAAGACCAGTCTCAAGTACACTAATATGTAGTGCTTCACTTCCACACTTAAAAAGAACATCTTATACCATCCTAAGCTGCTTTGCTGGTCACCCTAACTAACCCTAACCCTGGACAGACTGGACTGTTTTTTGGAGGGTTTTTGTGCACTTTTGGCCAGCTTTAACCAGCTTAAAACAGCAACCCAGTTTAAGCTGAATTAAGCAGGCTTTTTTATTTTTTATTTTTTTAAAAAGAGGTTTAGGTTCAAAATTAACAGAAGTGATTTATTGCTCAATGTAATGTTCACACACAAGAATTTATTACACACTCTATGTCTGTCCTTTCACGTTGCCCTGGTTTATAGTTTGTGAATGTGTGAAAGAGAAACAATACAGCAATAAGACAAAGACTAACAAAGCTACACGAAGTGCCATATGAGCCGTAGCTTCAGCCAGACTAAACAGCACTCCTCCAAAGATTCCCTGACCTTGCTCAGTGTTAGGGGACACACAATCCTACTGTAGTGCAACATTGAAGTGAACTCACTGGAGGACACCCCCTTCCATCGGCTCTATTTTAAGATCTCCAGCAACTTCTCTGCAGTTGAGATCACCTGCTGTAGAGCTAAATCTTCGCAAAGGAACGCTAAGCGTCTTAGAGTCAAAATGTCTGTCGAAATCCTTCAAGTGCAACATTACGACTGTGTGAAATTTAGACATTTCCTGGGGGAAGGCTGCTGCTTTTTTTCTTTTTTTATTTCAGACTCACTGTCTGGTAGGAGGGAAATCAATAAAAACACTCACTGAGAAAACTGTTTTTTGGGCACCACATGATACATGGGCTAATCATTTAGGGAATGTTCGGGCCAAAGCCATTTCATGTCTCGCTCACTGGACAGAGTGACAAAATCTAAGCTTTATCTTTTTTTAAAAAAGAGAGAGGTCCCAGGTTAGTGTGCTTCCTTTGGATCAATTTATTGATGTGTGGAATATGCGATTGTGAAGCAACGCTCACATATCCCAGCCGCTCACAGATAAAGCATGCTAGCTGCAGGAGCCAACCACATCCTGAGTAAACATAACCTTCTCCCCGCTGGGAAATCATAAATTGACCCCCGACAAGCCCACATGGTCCCATTCCACCAATCACAGAGGGCCATTTTTCTCAGGTCTGCAGATTTCACAGATCCTCATCACAAAAGAAAATCTTTACACTATTTGATTCTGACATTGAGACAAGCCTACTGTTTCTTTAATAACCCCCCGAGGACTTTTAAAACGCATGTACCCTTAATCTATTTGAAATCTACAATTACTCAGGTTGATAAAGAACAAATCAAGACTATGAAAGACTGGATTAGAAACTATAATGCATGGATTTATATTCACACAGAGCAGTAATTACTCGAACTTAGCAAATCAATTATTTATGCAGAATTGACATGGAGGCTGCTGGTATTTTCCGTCTCTTGATATAACAGGGAAAAATCCTCTGGATAAATTAGTCATGACCACATATGCACGTGGAGCAGCCCAGACGCATGAAATATTAAAAAATTGCAAAAGACAAAGTATGGGATTTTACAGTGAGCTACCTCTGAAACAAACTGAACTTTATATATAATGATATATATATATATCATTTTTTTAGATTGTAAATTACATGTATGTATATGTACTCTATATTATACACTCTAAAAAATGCTGGGTTAAAAACAACCCATGTTGGGTTTAAAATGGACAAACCCAGTGATTGGGTTGTTTTAAACCAGTGGTTGGGTTAAATGTTTGCCAAACATGCTGGGCAGTTTTATTTAACCCAACTATTGTTTAATAGATCAACCCATGAACCCATTCGCTGGGTTTGTCCATTGTCAACCCAACTTGGGTTGTTTTAGAGTGTACTCACACACAAAATAATACACATATATTTACACATTATGCATTTTATAAAACCACATATGAGTACAACAACAACAAAAAAGACTGGTAATTCTGGAATTAGTAATCATTGCAGATTTTGTCCACATCCTAAATGGAGAGAGAGAGAGAAAAAAAAAACGCAAGAGCTGCAAGAGGGGCTTACCCTGTCCATACTATGAAGCATTGTCCACGCACACACCCAGTCCCTCATGCATAAATATGCAGGAAAATCAATCTACATGCCACATTCATGCTGGACAGGAACATATTTCCCGCACGGGCTCAGCATAATTTATAAGTCTTAGTGGACAAAGTAATAAAACCTTCACAAAAAAGCACAAGAATCAATCCCAGCTGCAAGTTCATCTATTCATTTAAACCTACAGAATAAAACAGACATTCTTACTTTCAAGCCACAATGAAGATCCATTCACAGCTCAATCCCCTTTTGAAAAGGCTGCAGTCCAGGTGATATGCTGACCCAGCTATGAGCCAGCACAGGAATCCATCCTTTGCTAACCATGGTAACCAACACCTTACTAGAAGCAGTGCGTGCGTGCATGCGTGAGAGCCACGAGAGAGGAGAACTGACAGCGGCAGCCACGGGAAACCAAATTCAATCTATTGCCACGGTACCCGGCTTTCAGGACGCGGACCTTTTCATTCAGCGGTGCACCAGACCCTAAGCCCAAAACCGCTGTCCTGCCTCGCTCTCGCTCTTTTGAAAACCTGCAACACATGCCATTTGTCAGATCGGAGAGAAATTACCTCGGCCGACGAGAGAGGGTCTTTTCCGCGAGCGGGCGAGCCCCAGCCGTCACGGGGAGAAGAGGAACAGTAGCTCTGCAGGGATCCCCAGAGATGCCCAGGGCTGCAGCTCACACGGCACAGCGCATACAAACGCCAGCCACCAGCAGCAGCAGCAGCAGAGGATGGGAGGGAGAGTGCGAGAAAGAGAGAGAGAGGCAGAGAGAGAACGAGAGAGAGAGAAAGGGGGAATGAAACGCAGCAGAGGGGGGCTGCTCATTCTGAGGCAGCCAGGCACATTACATCATTGCTTTCCACTCCTGAGGAGGCAGAGCTGTGGAGAGGGGAGAGGAGGCACTCCCCTTTACACCTTCTGTCTGATAACGTAAGAACCTGCAGAGGAAAAATACACTGCAACCATCTCAAACTGCTATTGTGAAATGGATTATCGTCAGATTGAGACGGATTTTTACATTTATGCACAATGGTTTTTACATATGCGCGCACACCATTTTTGGCTTCAATAATGGATGGCAGGATGAAAATAAAATAATGCAGTTGAATTAATCTCTGCAGTCTAACCCTCATTGAGAAAGAAACAATTGTTTCTGGGCAAATCACAACACTCATTTACATTTTTAGTGATGCTTGCTGGTCTGATTAGTAAAAATAAGCAGATACACGCATATACTTAGTATCATTTATTTACTTGTAAAAAGGACTGCAAAAGGGCGTAACATTTCCAGAAAGATTCCAGAAACTTTCCATGGGAAGTTAATATTTTGGAAGTATTCCAGTTTTGAAAACTTAAATTCCCCCTGAGGTGAAAATCAAGATATTAATGTTGTTCATATGTCTATGTGGTGTTTTTAATATGCTTTCATCATCATCATCATCACCTCCTTAAAACTGCAGTGAACCAAAGACGGTCTCAAAAACGTGGTTTGAACTCGCTGGTGTTTCTGATGTCACAAACTACTTTGTAACCAATCACGTCAACGTGTGATCGCCAACGAGTGGATCTCTGAAGTAGTGCGAGTGCGAGTGAAGGCGGGGCTAATTTGCATATTTATAGAACCGCGTATACTAAATGAGGCAAAGGTATAGAGTTACATTCAAGCTATTTTAAGGCATGAAGATTTTTTTTCAAAGAAAAAACGTTTAAATATGTCATTTTGGTGATCAAATGATAGAATTATTGACTACAGGGGGACTTCAACAGGAATTTTCATCTTAATTTGTGTTCCGAAGACGAACGAAAGTCTTACAGGTTTGCAACGACATGAGGGCAGGTAATTAATGACAGAATTTTCATTTTTGGGTGAACTATTCCTTTAAGTTCCCTGTTATGGGTAAACTGTGCAATTTTACAAATTTCCAGTTAATTCCCATTAATTCCAGTTAATTCCCATATATTCCCATTAATTCCCATGGAAAGTTTCCAACTTTAAAAATTCCCGGAATTTTGCAACCCCAATTATAGCCAAATGATCATGAGATTATTCTTAACTGGCCTGTCCATTGTTAAACAAGCTTCTTTATTCTGTTATATTTGTGAAAGTTAGGTATTATTTTCCATTTTTTTAGCACTACATAGTAACCGATAAGCAACACACTAATAACAAAATGCAAAAAAAACCCTAGTAACCTCATAGAAACACTAAAAACTAAAATCAAAACATCCTATCAACGGCACAGCATCAAACTAAAACTCAGTCAGAACACCTTTAGAACAACCTTGGCAACGCTCTGGCAAACACCCACTACACCCCAGAATCGTGGCGGCGAGTTTTGGGCTGGCAAGCACTACTCAAAAATCTGCTTTGCTTTTAAATGGAATCAGGAGTGGCCTGTTTCACAGTCTTTTAGCCAAAGAACCTCCAAGCATATAGAGCAGCTTCAGGCCAGTGAGGGTCCGATGTGGGAGTATGTGGTCACAGCGGTTGGCTGATGGTCCTGAGAGACGGTGCACACTGCCTTTCCATCCCCACCCACTACCACACTGCTCATGCCTGCAAACACATGAGAGTTTACCGGGACATGAACTCGTTTCAAGAGAGGGAATGTGAAAGGAAAAAATACAATCGTGCAATTCATAAGACAGGCTGATCCTGTTTTCTTAAAGTTACATACAAACAGCACGTTTAACTGGGAAAGAAAGCAGCAGATATTAGTGTACACTATCGGAAAGAAGTGTCTTATGCAAAAAAAGGGCTGAATTGATTTGATCAATAAATATTATGAAATGTTATGAACTGTTTTCTATTTGAATATAATGTCACATGATCCTTCAGAAATCATTCTAATATGCAGATTTGGTGTTCAGTTTTTATCAACTACTCCTGGTACTCGATAGTTTGAATTGTTATCAGTGTTTTTGCTGCTTATTATTTTTTTGAGGCAACATTATAATTTTTTTCAGGATTCTCTGATGAATAGAAAGTAATCAACATTTATTTAAAATAAAACTTTTGTAATATTACAAATGTTTTTACATTTTACTGTCACTTTTGATACATTCAAATGCATCCTTGCTGAATAAAAGTCTTTCTTTCTCTTTATTTATTGTTTTAATAATTAATTTGCACTGCATTCATTTGTAAAATTAATAGCGCCAATTATAAGTCAGTATGCACACACCAGTATACTGACTCATTTACTTTTCCTACACCGAATATGTCCACAAACTTTGGGAAGAGCCTGACATAGTACCTTTTGTCAGGCACCAAAAAAAAAAAAAATCCCAGCATTCTCTTTCCCAGCTGCAATTGGCTTTGCGACGAGACCCCGGCTATTATCTGCAGATTGCAGCCAAGTTCTGACAAACAGATTTCAGAGCTGTCTTCACTAAAGCAAAACCACTTTACATCAAAGTGATACACATTTTACAAAAAGCGGACGAGGGCAGAAAAACAGGAAGCTTTGCTATTATTCCATTCAAAGGTCCATCTCCACACAGACCTCCAAAAAAGTCTTCCCAATGTTTTGTGTTCCCCTCAAACTACTCACGGATAAATGGAGACTCCTGCCTTTTAGGACAAGAAGGCAGGCTGCTGTCAGAGTCTGAGCAACACAGAGTCAGCCAATGAAAACACAGTCCTTTTTGTTCTGCAGCAGACCTAACTAAGCGATCAAGATTTATTTGCGCTAATTCCACGCTCTTCAAAAAAAGCCATTGATTCATAGCAAGCAAAATCTTCCCAACAAATAGAGCAGGCCTGTTTCTGATGAATGGCCTCTGCTGTTTTCACTGGCACTTGATTTCATAGAAACGATTTTTCTCAATAGTGGCAGCTGTTGGTCAATCGATGGAGGGTTTGAAGAAGAAATCATGGCCTTTTGCTGCAGTGCACTCTTGACTGGGTAAACGGCAGATGTTATTGCTCAAACTCTCTGAGATAGAGGATGATATTGATGCAGTTAAGTGTCCTCTGAGGAATGCAGTGTTACGCATTCTTTGCTCTGTCCTATCAGTTCACAACATGATGCAAAACAATCACCTTTTTTCTATACCTGCCAAATATTTTATGACTCTTGTCCTGTAGCTGTGCATTATTGATATCAATGAAAAGGCCTGATTTGCTTCTACTATTGGCCAGTCCATAAGACAAAGCCAGGCCATAATCAGTTTCATGTATGACTGATAAATAACTGACAGATAATATAAAATTCTATATCATTTTGTTTCTATATGTATTTTTTGTAAATAAATTAAAAATAATAAAAATCAGTCTACAAGTGAATTTAGGCACAATTTAGTTCAATATGACAAATGGATATTCATGATTTGCTAAAGATTACAGTGTTATTAAATCATAAGTGTTCTTAAAGATTAACTTTACAGAAGATATAGATGGTGATATAGGCATGCACAATCGATTAATACCAATAAATAAAATAAATAAGTAAAAAAATCTCTGATATTGTAGTCTTTATGTAAATTTTGAATGTCATAATTTAATTATGCAAACTAATGTTTTACTAAAGATTGCTTTTTTGCTAAAGTTTTCACAGTGCTAACTCTTTCGACTCCATTGCGTTATTTATTACACAAAACGTCCCTGCCACTGACGGAATTTCCTGGCAATCCATGCTTTCACTGTTATAATATAGGGGGCGCTGTTACACATCTTCTGAAAGAGCACAGAATCTCCGGATCAAAACACGGGTGAACAAGCAACAGAAACAAGCTATAGAAGTTTTAAACTATTGCGTTACATCCGAAATCACATACTCCCCTACTATAAAGTAGGCACTTTACTATCCCATGAGGTTCGTTTGAACATATGTGAACGCTGCCATCCCTGGTGCGGACCGAGACCGCTAAAAAGATGGGTCAACAGTGTAATTATCAACATAATAATTACAGAAATTAATTACAGTGTTAAATAAAGTGCATTGCATCAAATGATTAATTTTAATTTAATAGTTAAAACACTTAATATAAAGTTGGACCTTTATTTGATGGTCATTTTGTCATCTATCCACAACTATTATAACTGGCTGATTTGCCCTTCACCACATCAAAACCGTATAAAACATCATTGTTCATGTACGCCCAAACAGACCAGAATAATAATGGAACATTGTCTGTTTCATATTGGACTTAATACGTATGACGAGGATGGGACAAAACACGGTCAAATGTCTTTGAGAGCCCATGAATGACATTCCAAATATGGCGTGTTGTAGGTTGACTGGAATGCAGAAAACGGATCAGACTGTACTGTTTTCCATCGTGTACAAAAACTCCTCTTAGAGGGCGATGCCTTGGGCAAAGAGAGAAGCTCCAGGAATACAAACACCATGGCAAAAGAAGTTGACCTCTAGCTGTGAAGATTTGTCCTGCCTAAACTCTTGAGATATTCCAGTGGAACAGAGGGATACAGTGTTTTCTGCTATTGTGGACATGCTGATTGCTGCCAGTTTTTCAGGTTCGGATTACAGATTGTCCTAAAGTAGTGTCAATGTCTGACCATGACAGGGAAACCCCCCTCTTGGTCTATGGAAGAAACCTTGGGAAGAACCCAAGCTCAAAAGGGAAACCCATCCTCTTTGAGTTGACCTGTATGAGTAAGATTTTATGTTTTCTGCGGTTACAATGATTACACTTAATTTCTGGCATCAAATTGCACGAAAAACAGGAAAACAAAACAGACTTGGTTCATGAGAATGGACACAAGAAATAAGAGAGCCTGACAGAGAGCTAAAATGATCCAAACTATTATTTAAAACATAACCTACCAAACTAAAAACCCTTACATATTTACATGATACTGTTCAAAGAAATAAATACTTGTATTCAGCAAGCACACATTCATTTAATCAATGGCAGTAAAGACAAAGAAAAGGATTTCAAATAAACACAGTTTTTTTTAAAACGTTCTATTCATCAAAGAATCCTGAATAAAATGCATCAGGTTTCTACAAAAATATTAAGCAGTACCTTTTTTTTTTTAACTGTTTTGATAATAATAAGAAATGTTTCTTGAGCAGCGAATCAGCATGATTTCTGAAGGATCATGTGACACTAGAGTAGTGATGCTGAAAACTCAGCTTTGATTACGGGAATAAATTACATTTTCAAGTATATCAAAATAGAAAAAAGTTATTTTAAATTTTAATTATATTTTACAATATTATTTTTACTGTATTCATAATATTGTAATGTAGGCTGCATTTATGTGATAAATGAATAAAAACAGTAATATTGTGAAATATTACCATTTTAAATAACTGTTTTCTATTTGAAAATATATTAAAATGTAATTTATGTCAAAGCTGAATTTTCAGAAGCATAACGTGTCACATGATCCTTCAGAAATCATTCTAATATGCTGATTTAATACACATGAAACATTTCTTGTTATTTTTAATGTTAAAAACAGTTGTGCTGCTTAATATATTTTTTTTCAAGATTTTAAACATCTTTACTGACACTTTTGACGCACTCTTGCTTAATGAAAATGTTAATTTCTTTTTTTTTTAAAAATCTTTTGACCTGTAGTGTATGTATTTGTTTAAATTAAAGCAGCAGTTCATCCAAATTCTGATTTTTAAATTACATTTATATCCAAATTTAAATCAATATGTGACCACCCTCTCAATCAATTTGAAACTAGCATGCACTGTGAAACATTGAAAAAAAAAAAAAAACTGCTATGTGATCATCCAAATTCCTATAGCCAGCCCTTGAAAGAAAGAACACAAAAGAACTCTTATCACATCATTCAAACTTAAATATGCATTAATGATTCCTACACACCGTTTTAAACAGCCTTAGAGTGCCGTAAACGTTGGTTAATTGTGAAGTAATTACAAAAATGCACTTTCACAAAGGGAGTCCAGTCTTCTCAGGCATGAAGTATGGTGCTGATTGATTATATTTAGCAGTGGCAGTGTGACTGCCCTCTCCCAAAAGCATTTCGCTAATTACACGGTCAGAGGTCAAAGAGCTGGCCCCTTTTGTGTCCATTCACCACTGCCAAGACAAATCAGATCGGCTGACAATCTTACTTTGTGTGTGATGCACTCTTTAATCTAGGAAAGAGGATGTGGGCTGAAAACGATCATATGAAATCTCTAGATATTCATCATGCGAGAATGGCATCCAAGAGTTGCATGCAAGAGTTGATTACTCAGTATGATTCATCACCGATTTACCAACTTAAAATGGGACCAATGGTCAAGAGGTCAAAGATCTTCTGTTGTCCTGCATGAGACAAGAATGACAAAAATGTGACGTGAAAGCCATTCGAATGTGCAATCAATTACAAATGTTGTATTTACTAAACAAAGCTTTCAGAGCGTGTCCTCTTTGGTTATTTTGAATGATGAATGGGATGGATTTGGAATAATAAACAATATAATGATTTCAGTTCTTTAAAGGAGGTCATCACAAGATATCTTTTTATTAATTTAATATGTTCCTTGAGGTTCACAAAATGTTTGCTGGGTTTCACCATGTTAAATGCGTTTTAAACCATTTTAGAGACTACATTCAATTCAAAACTGGCTTTAACTGCATTTAAAACAACAATGCTTAAACAAACAATGTAACAATTAATGTATTAATATTTTTTTTAAATACTACTGGAAAAACAAGTAATGTGCATCTTCAACTAGACATTACCATATGAACAACCATTGACTGATGTAAGTCTTATGTATTTGATTCACTAAAAAGAACCAGTTCATAAGAGTCATTTGTTCAGAAATCAGACTGGACTCATTTTGATGAATGTTTATGGATTCACTAAAAGAACAGTTTCATAAAAGCGAATTCTTCTGCAATCAGACTGCACTGATTAACTAAACAGAACCAGTTCATAAGAGGGATTTATTCGGGAATCGGACTACAGCTGGCTGTATGTTTCATAGATTCAGTAGGGTTCTTGCCGCAGCATTGAGCAAGAAACTCTTGACAGAGTATTTTAGCACGGGATTCAGTCCACTTTGGTAGAAAAATAAACATGCGACAACATTTAAACAGAACATCATTTGGTTCCGGTATTTGGTTGATTCTGGTGCTTATCAGCATGTCATGTTAAACCCTCCCTGCCAAACAAACAAACAAACAAACAAACAAACATCAAAATCAAATCAAATAACTTTTAAGCACCAGCTCCTTTGTTTGAAAAGATTCACAATGTAAACACCACAGATTAATAAGCAGGATTTGTCCCTTCACACCCTTCCCAATGCCAAGAATCTGTACAATCCATCCCCTCAACACGTCAGCAGCCTGTTTTCTTTGGATTCTTTCAACACTTGTTACTTTTTTAACACTCTATTCATGTCTCCAGCCACCATTATAACAAAACTCCAAAACTTAAAAAAAAAGAAGAAGCAATGCAAACAAATTAGTCTGTGGTTAAGAGAAAATGAGAAATGTGTTTCTATTTCTAAATCTATTTCCCTGCAGAACTGCTGGTGGTGCCCCACTGAGAAAGTAAAGACAATTCTATTGCACAGCTTTACACAAATGAAAAGAATATCATTGCATTTGGGAAATATCAACAGGCACCATGGGAAACAAAGCAATAGTTTTCTGGGCTGAAGTATTAATCATTACTATCATAATTTAAGGAACAGCTTGGCTTTGTAAACAAGCATATAATACAGTACTTATCACCGATATCACACAGCTGCTGCACACTGCTGAAAATCAAAAAACAATCTTTAACTGTTTATCCTGTGTTCTCCAGTCAGACTAGGCAAACTTGACCCCAAATTATCCAATCATTTCAACACGTTGCTTTAATAGAGATAAATGCCTGCTGAATTCTCTAGTCAAAACCCCTGAAAGACATTATTTAATAGCAATCTGAGCCATCTAAATCTCTTCGTGGTAAATGATTCCTCGGGCAGAGCATTCCAAATGGACAACTGACCCTTCGCAAACAGTTTGATTGACAGGCGATCTAACCAATGATAACGCAGAATCCGCCAATTTATCCGACAAAGTCGTCAGGGAGTAGCCTATAGTAGATTAACGTTGGAAATCTTGTGTGTCCTCACGTCTTTCCGCGGTCGAAACAACATTCCTTCTGATGTTCATTCATGTTTATTTGATGCTATAAATGAACTAGTATGAAGAGATGATCGTTTGAAGGATCTGTCACGACACATTAAAGAGACACTATATGGTATTTAGTGTTTAAACTGCTTTAAAAAATTACAATATTTGAAATATGAAACTGTTTCATACGTTGTCAGTGTCCTCTTTGCTCCACGATGTATTTTTCACTGCGGGAGAACGTGATGTGTGGCATGAGAGAGGCATTGCAACATGGGGCGGGTTTTACGAAGGGTCAATTTGAATCTTATTACAGATTTAGCATATCCCAAATAGCCTATAGCAGCAGGTTGTACCATATCTAGAGTCAACATTGAGGTTATGTTCTCAGGCCAATGGCAATCGCACAACAGGGTTTGATGTTGGTACAAATCGAAATGACGGACATCATGTAAACACAGCATTTATACTGAATACTGAACTCTCTCTTGCTGTCATGGAGTTAAGGATAAGGTCTATTATTAGAATAAATTCAGTCGTTGTGACTGGCAAAGTTGTGATGCAAGATTTTGTAATGATTCTCAGAATGAGAATGTTAAAGGTCCAGGTTGTGTGATTTGTAATAAGGACACAAAGCATGGTGCCATATCATTTGATTGTTGGATTTTCTACCATCTAATGAAACGACAGAGCGTGGACCTTAAAGATTGGTGCAGTGATTAAATTACAAATAATTAACTTTCACTCTTTGATGGCTGTAACATAAAAAGCAACCCGCCAGGCGCGACCCATGTTAGTTTCATGTCACGTTGTTTAAATACCAAATTCACTCGCGTCCATCTGTTCGCCCATGGGCGTTCTGGTCTGAAAACGAGGTGTGTTTAAGCGCACTGTTGGCGTGTTGCTATTTCGAGGCAACTGAAAACAACTACACATCTGACCAACAAAAACCTGCTCTAAAGTTGATGGTGCAGTTTTTTTTCCCGTTATTTAAAGAGCGTGTTAGTAATACGCGCCTATAGGCGGTTGCCATTTATTTGTAATCATTCATGTAATTTAATAGCAGTTTCTGAGTGAAAACTGTTTCAAAGTAAATCCTAAACTTATTTTTTTCTTGTATTTTTTCTTTACACTACATAGACATTCTTCAACATCAAACCAGACCCATATCTCTCAACCTAACCATTTGACAATATAAAAATAATACATAAAACACCAGATTTAACAGGCAGATTCAACTACGTTCACAATTTATTAAAAAATTACAAATACTCCAAGTCTTACAAGGTCAAAAGATTGCTCCGTGTGAGGAACAAACCCAAAAGCGACCACTGTCGCCATCCGCCATACTTGCAAAACATGGGTTCAGTTGGTGATAATGCATGAAAAATCTTGATTTTAAAAAATGTGATTTATGTTGTTGAAGCATGTGATAAAAGGGAAAACAATGCAAAAAAAAAAATCCGTTAAAATGTTCAGTTTGTAATTTAAAAACAAAGTAAATACGCATGCAGAACAACATGAAACGATTCACTTCTGCGAGCTGATGACATCCGTCCATCTTCATCAAAACCTCAAAAAAAAACCTTGTGGGATCAAAGCTCAAATAAATAGGACACAGTTTTACAAGTCAACCAGCGAACAGTGTGTACTATCCAAGAAAAGCTCTCATGAAGGAGGAACTCACAACATACTTCAAGGACAAGATCATAGCAAGCTCAGCCAAGCTCTTATTCAGTAGTGACATATTGAGTTCCTTAGAAAAGAGCAGGACACATTTTGACAAACGGCGTTGCGTTTTGCTCTTCACCTTGAAGACCAAGTTCTTTGTGTCCTTGAAGCAGGACTTCCCTCAAATTGTGGGAGTACGACCATTATACAACCTACGCAGAGGGTGACCACCGTTCTCTAATTTCACTCCTACCTGTCCAGCCATCTCCCTCCCCCCTCATCCCTTGTTCCCTTTCTTTCACCGTGGTGTACTGTTCCACGTTACCTTGGCAACGCAGTGGTTATGTTCTGCTCTCCATTCAGCCGGCATTCTCTTGCCCTGGAGGGCAGATGCACTCTGCTTGTCCTCCTGTCATCCACACCAAAAAAGCCCATGTGGACGGCTCCATCAAACCCCCGTTTAACCTTCACGCTGCCTGAGACAACTGCAGAAAAGACTAGAGGCATCCCAAACACAGAATCAAGTGCTACCAGACGCTCTCTGTATTTTCATTTTCTTACCAGGAATACAATTATCCCTCTATATGCACCTGAAATTGCATTGCAAAGATGCCAAACCTTACTCTGAGTGGGGGTTGAGGACATTTCTCTAATTGAGGAGGATGGTTGCCATGGCAACATATTGAACCGTTGCATAGGGTGATGGGAGAACACCTTACTGCTGCTTGGTTTCACCTAGCTGAAGCGACATCTCAGAATCTCTAGTGTAAATCCAGCTGAAATCTCTAGACTGCTTTAAGCTTAAGAACACTTCAGATGTTTTAATCCATTCATTTCAACGTTACACGGAAAAAAACGATAATTTGTGCTCTTAGACAAAGCGGTAAGGCAACAAAAAGGCTCGACACATCCTTCAAACCACATGTTACTCTGTTTATCTTCTCTCAGGTGGAGGAGGAGTATGTGAGTGTTATTAATTTGAGCGCTGACAGCACCGGTATGCTGGTGTGATTAACTAACGTAACCACAGTGTTTACTCTGCACACACGCCTCGTCTGTCTCACAAAGTTCAAACACAGTAACATACAAGCAAAGTTTCCATACAGCACGTCGTGTAGACACAAAACAAGTGTTTCTGAAACAGTTTGGGTTTTATTTTAAAGCTGACCTCTGCGAAATCAACATTTATTTTTTCTACTGAACACAATTGAATATTTGTAGATATTTTCAAAGTGAATATGTATATACACAAAATATTTCATTTATTAGAGTGTGTGTATGTGTGTATATTCATATATTAAAAAATTATAATTTATATTATTGGGTTTGGTTTTATACACAGAAACACACTCTCTACAATACATATAAATGATCTTATGATCAATATAGGCAAATTAATTTATGATAATTGATATATAAGTTTAGTCATATATATTCGTATAAATAAGTTAACAAAATTGAAAAAAAAAACTGACATTGCAATTTTTTTGTTTTTCAGTGATATATATTGCAATATGAAAATAGCTCTATTTGGAAAGAATTAATCATTCTAGATTTTGTAGGGGAGTGAATCTGCATAGAAAATAATAAATTACAAGCATTAGATAAATGCAACAAAGATACAAAGTAAATAAACAGTGATTTAGAACTCTAACAGTATTCAGGTACAGAAATTAAATAATCAAATGTAAAATAACACTGCATAGCCTTCACTGTATAAATTATATGATTTTTTTAACGTTGTTAAAGCTACCAAATTAATTTTATCTTTGTATTTTGTTGTTTGATTAACACTAATGATCATCCAGCAGAAGGTAAATTAGGCTGCTGTCACTTTAAGAGCTAATACACGGATCCAATACAATGATACTCGTCCATTTTCTTAATTATTTACGTTCACGTAAGCCCAGGGTTGGGGAGTAAGGAAATACAAGTAACTTAGTTACGTATTTAAAATACAAAATTTGAGTAACTGTATTTCATTACAGTTACATTTTAAATGGGTGGTAATCAGATTACAGTTACATCTGAAAAGTGTTTTAGATTACCAAAGTGATTACTTTGGATTTTAATGTCATTTAAACAGCAATTGGTGATTCTCTGACTCTGACAGTCTGAAAAAGTGGAGTTAAGTTTCATGTTTTCGACTTTTTTCATGTTTTGTGATAGTTGTTTGTGAGTTATTTTATAATTGTAAATAAGGTCACTGCATCTTTTTCTCACAATTTGTTTTTTTCCCCTCACAATTGTGAGTTTGCATTTCAGTTTTGCATTTCTGACTTCATTTTCTCAGAATTGCGAGATATAAACTTGCAATACTCTTGCAATTGTGAATTCAGTATGTGAGTTTATATCTCATAATTCTGACTTTTCTCAATATTGTGAGTTTTTATCTCATAATTATGACTTTTCTCAATATTGTGAGTTTTTATCTCATAATTCTGACTTTTCTCAATATTGTGAGTTTTTATCTCATAATTATGACTTTTCTCAATATTGTGAGTTTATATCTCATAATTCTGACTTTTCTCAATATTGTGAGTTTTTATCTCATAATTATGACTTTTCTCAATATTGCGAGTTTATATCTCATAATTCTGACTTTATAACTCACAATTGCAACTTTATATCACGCAATTCTGAGGGAAAAAGTCAGAATTGTGAGATAAAAACTTGCAATTACCTTTTTTGTGTTTGTTCCACACTTATTAGTATTCCAAAGTATTCTAAAGTATTTAGATTAAGTTACTAAACTTGAGTAATGTAACAAAATATGTTACAAATTACTTTTTAAAGCATGTATTTTGTAATCTGTAGTGAAATACATTTTAAAAGTAACCTACCCAGCCCTGCGTAAGCCATATGTGACTGTGCTTACGAGGATACTTGCTGTGAAGGGTATTTCAACATTATTTTGTTTGCATGAGTCTGTTTGAGCACAAATAAAGGCGGAAGAGAACAGAATTTGGCGTCCGGGGTGCACTCTGCGTGTGAGTGCAAAGAAAACAGCGCACAAATTCTGAAATTAGTTCTCTTTCGCATCTTTTTGAACTCGAATGGCTTAAAATCGCTTGAATGTTTAAACGTACAGGACCTAAAACAAGTGTACATGATAAACATTCACCTCCATGATGGTTAAACTGCAATAAATCCAAGAATCACATGCGTTTCAAACCGTGGTTTCTGGTCCGTACGGATCACAGATCAACTATGATCCCCATCGCAAATCGCGATATCGATGCTAAAACGATTTATCGTGCAGTCCTAATATAAACAGTTAACAAAATTAAAATGTAAAATGAAAAACAAACCAAATAATTGATGACTGTGCTGTATTCCTCAGATTTTTGACCAGTCAAATGCTCTCTAGGATGAGGATATCCCTCCCCTTCGACAGAGAAATCAAGGTTTGTTACTGTGATGTTACTTAAGCCTTCCTAAGTGATATTCCCTTCCCAAACAAAAATTATGCATGAAACACAGGACAAAAATCTGCTGTCGTCAAAAGATTTCATGGTGTTTTAATATAATTTAGCATAATAGGGGCTGTTCCTCAATTTGAGATCTCTGAGACAAACACGATGCTTGTTCCATTGGCCCACTTCAAAGGCAGAGACTAATAGTGTTTGTATATGAGCCTGAATACTCCAGAATTGCCCCATAAGGAGGCTGTGATCCATATCATTGCATCCTTTGGCTGCAGATCAGAGCCAGCGTGGGGGAATGAAGATGGGGCTCTATTAGTAGGTCTTGCATGTAGCCAATGTACTGAATAAGCCATTTTCACAGATTCTGCATTAAACTAACAGGCAGTAAATGTTTCAAAAGAACAGATGCCCTGGGGATAATTTCCTCATATGTACAGTACATGCGTGCTTTGTGTGTATTGTTAATATAAATATTCAGATTACTCCTCCTGGCTGATTACAATAAAATGGGAAATATAGCACTAAACTGTTCAGACACATGCAGCACTGAAAGACATGAACAGTGAAACTTTCAAAATGCTAATAAATATATTAAACAAGACCTAACAGCAGAGAAACCACCTCTTTCTTAATTATTCATATGTTCTGCAGAGGGCAATCCTCAACTGTGGGTGTGACTTTTTTCTTTTTTTAACAGAATAATTCACTCAGCTGTGAAACTCAGAAGAAGAGAGAACACCACACTCCACTTTCATCTTCACACTTTTCTCACACAGCTGCTGCACCTTTGAACTCAAAAGCTGTATTTCAGTAAACTGTGATCAGTGCTGGGTTTTTTCCCTTCTATAAAAGTCTACTGCTTATATAAGTTCAGAAGGTCTTCCAGGTTCAAGGAATTGCACACACAGACGAACCACTAGTCATGAGCTAATCACTGAAAACTGAGACCCACAGCATTTGATCAGTGGATTTACAGAAATCGTTTCAAGTGTTTTCTTTTTCCGAATATTGCAGCATTGCATATCTAATCAGCTCCTGATAAACACATTGAATGTTATTTGAATTTTCATTCTACGAGTCATTTAACCATGTATTACTGTATTTGGAAGGATTTTGTCTTTAAACCACATTAAAATGTAAAAATTCTCACATTTACAAGCAAAGCAGGGATTCCCCAAATTTTTTGTCAGCGGAAACTCTTTGACCTGATCCATTTGCTACTGAGACATTAAGGTGCACTATGTAGTTTTTTGTCCGCTAGGGGGCGCAAAACAATTCAAAACAATAACAAAGGCGTAGATTGATGACGCAGTGAATATGGAATCATGGAACTTTGTCGTCATGCCGATGGATCTAATAATATTTATGGGGAAATAATGTTTATGGATGAGTGAATGCATGTTTTTAACATGACTGTGGTGTGAAGCAGGACGTGGCCGAGAATCGCGGACGAGATCGCTAATGAGAGACAGATTTCAGTGGCACACGCGAGTCCCGGGGGATATAAAGAAAGGAGGACATTTCCTTCTACTCATCTACTCATAAGTGCTGAAATACTCCTCATACAGGTCAGTTTATTTGACGAATTAAGACTGTGAGGTAACGCAGCACTGTTTCACTTGATCTAACGTCACACTATCATACTAAACTGTATTTGAGTGTGTTGAAAGTTGTAATGTTTAGTATTAGTTTGTTGTCTGTATGAGACGTAACAGTAAGCTAGATCAAAATTAGATGATCACACTGATGATATTCTAACACTTCGTCGTGTTGAGCTTTATAACACTGATTAGTCTTATGTAGCCTACATTTGCTCACCTCGTCTGATAACGTGCAAGACGAAAGTCAAGTCGAAGTCTGTCGCAAAGCTCTCGCCATCTCGGAAACGCCACACCGATATTGATCCTCGTTTTATTTCTTCTTATGTCCCAAAGTTTGCTTGTCATGGTCCATAATGTTTGAATGAAACAACAGCAGCCACTAGATGTTATGCAGCAGTCCGTGTCTGTTGCCATGGTTACTGTGTAGTACAAGCAGAAACCAGGAATAACGCAGATATTACGTCGTTGACAGACGCAAGTGACGAGAGGGACGGGTACTATTAAAAATTGTGATTTTCTCTGAATTTACAAATTCTTGGAAATATTTATGATAATATAAGTACACAGCTGAACGAAATATATAACACTGTGCAAGTGGTTTTTGGATATTTTAATAAAAAAAATTTACATATTGTATCTTTAAGTTAAGTCAGGTCAATAATAAAGTTAGAGGGGACATATCATGAAAATCGGAATTAAGTGCTATAATCGGGTCCCCGGTGCATCTACCAACCCAGAAAACGTGATAAAGGACAACCCAGTAACTTTTTTTGGCCTGTGAAACAACGAGCCGCTCAGATTTCGCTCCCTTAGTGATGAAGGAAGGGGATGTTATTATAAAATTACCAGCCTTTAATCTCCATGTTTCCACCCATGGCGCCACCATTTTGTTTTCGCGAACAAGGCAAAATGGCAGATGAAGAAAATGTAAGTATTTTTAAGTAATGCAATGTGTTTCTTCGGTTCAGGCAGCTTCAATTCCGTGTGCTTTCCCTTAGCCTTCATACGCTCTATTACTTTATGCTAGCACAAACAGAAGTTGTGTTCGACAGAAATGTATTGGTGTTACTTATGACTCACCCACAAAACAGCTTATACTAACATTACTTATGTGATGTCATTTTACACCGGACTGCTTCACAAATAAGAGTGAATTCAACGATGGATTTGAACAAAACATTAACATGATGGCACATGATAGTCGATGAGTTCAATCAACTCCACAGCAACTACAGAAATTTATACACTAACTGTTGTAACCTCTTCCTGAGTCTCTCCATCAGTGTCGACTCCGGTTTGAACAATGTAAGACCGAACACCTTTACTGACAATCCTCCTTTTGGCTGTGTGAGATTCTCCAGCTTTGTTGTTGTTGAGCAACTGAAGCGTGAGCTGTTAAAGCTCCGCCCTCTTCTGGAAAGCGGCCAGGAGCAGCTGCTCATTGGCATTTAAAAGAACACACACAAAAACACTGTGTTTTGGTCACACCCAAAAGGGGCAAATTTGACAAGCTATAATACATGATCTATGGGGTATTTTGATCTGAAACTCCCACATTCTGGGAAGACCAGAGACTTATATTACATCTTGTGAAAATGGGCATAATAGGTCCCCTTTAAGTTAATAATAATAATAATAAATAATAAAATCAAGGTTCTCTGATGTTGGTTAATGGCCACATGACATGCAGGTAAACAAAAAAATATTTAATCTTAAATTTATGATTATTTAATTGCTTTTCATTAAACTCAAAAACCCCAGTCTGAGAAACCCTGACATAATGTAATATTTAACACACTTCACGCTATTAATAACAAAGAATGGAAATTGTTTTCAAAAAGATGCCGAGAGCATTTTAAGGTACTGCTTGATTTTGTTAAAAAAATAAAATGTCATGAAAATGTTTGTCATTAGAACTGAACTTTCCAAACAAAGTACTTTGAATCAATGTCAGATGTACATTTTTAATGTAACTATTAGCTGGATAGATTAATTAATTAAATTGAATTAATTTAATAGACACTTTGTTTCAAAACAAGGTGGTTTTCCCTTTCAACCAACTAGCAAGTAGCAAAGAATGGCTCATGACTCAATCTTGTCATTTGATTATAAAAATATCTAGCAAAAGAAACATGAATCTTACTTTGCTTCAGCACTTATGATTATAGACTATCAAGTATGATTCTGTTAAAGACTCATCATGTCTTGAGAGTTTCATATAGTGCATCATTTACAGCATACAAAGGAACCCGTCCTATAAGCAGTGTGAGGAAATAGTATTAACCTCTACGATTGCTCACTGTCAGACACCGAGGAAGCTCATCTGCCCATCTCACCCTCACGACCGAGACCAGATGCAGCTGCTGATTTAATGGTGTGTCGTGAGAGCGTTCATTAATGTCTGTGCAGGATGTGTTTCAATGAGACTTGGCTGGTCCACTATCACAGATTAGATATGCATCACAATGACTGACGATCATTTGTTTAGCGTCCTGGTTGATTTTAATCATCCTCTCTCTCATTTATCTATTTTCATTGAACAATTTACTGTACTCGTTTGTGTGAAAAAGCTCAGACGAACCTCCAATCCAAACCGCACCCATGCAGCCACCCTCCCCCATTCACCCCCAGGTCTGAATGTAGGCAGATGGGTCTGTAACGCTCTGATCACACAGGGCATTCAAACACTTTAGCAATTATGTTTCTTTCACCATTAGTTGCGCAAACAGAAGGATTGAAGTAGTTTTAATATACACAAACATGGATACAATGTACTGCGTGGCCAAAAGAATGTGGACACCCCCTTGTAATTAACGGCTTTGACTTTTCCAGTAATTCCAGTAATGAAAAATCCTAATGCTACAGCACACAATGACATTGTTGAGAACTGCGTGCTTACAAGTTTGTGTCAACAGTCTGGGAAGTGTCTTAACTGTTCCAGCATGACAACGAATCTGCAATGAATAACTTGATTTGCTTGCAAAAAAAACCTGAACACCTTTGGAATTAAATGAGAAAAAAAGAAGAAGAAAATGGTTTTGCGTAAGAACTGTCCTGAATATCAAAAATGGTTCTCGTTATAGTTCCACTGTGGATGGAATGTTATCTAAAATACTACTTTCCTGCACTACTTCCTCAACAACACTACAACACTGCTACTGAATCTATAGTGCGAAACAAAAAGTGAAAAGTACAGTCTGTTTCCCGAACAAATTAGTTCTTTTAAGTCAATCAAAAACAAATAGTGCAAACAGTGCAGTTAGATTACCAAACAAGTGATTCTAATGAGCCGGTTCTTTTTAGTGATTCAGTGTAGTCCAAATCCTGAACACATAACTCTAATGAAATGATTCCTTTTAATGAATTAAAAACATTGGTTCCCGAGCAAATTGCTCAAATGAGAGAGTTCTTTTTACTGAATCAAAAACACACAGTGCAAACCCTTGTAGTCCGGTTCTGAACAAATGACTCAAATGATTCAGTTCTTTACTTCTTTTTGAATCCAAAACACACAGCTCAAACAGCGTTGTTAGATTACCAAACAAGTGATTCTAATGAGCCGGTTCTTTTTAGTGATTCAGTGTAGTCCAAATCCTGAACACATGACTCTAATGAGTTGATTCTTTTTGGTGAATCATAACAGACAACACCAATAGTGTAGTCTAAGTCCCGGACAAATGACTCTAATCAGCCAGTATGAACCATAACAAATACCCAAACAAAATCTCATCATCTGAGAGCGGAATTGATTTTCCTTTTTTTATTAATATTATTCCAAATAAAAGTACTAAAAGAATCGCTAATGGCACCATCAAAGAACCAGAATCATTACTGACAGCTGCATCATTCCTTTAATCAGGCACTGAAATTGCTAATTAGAATTATTGTCTGCTTCCCGAACAAATGACTCAAATGCAGAGCTCCAGACTGCTAAATGGTTGTATTTTGCAACCATTTTCCCTGCCAGTGCGAATAAATTTTGTTAGCGGTCTCGCTGGCGCGACCAACGCTGCCCAACATCAAATGGCAAACGTAATGTAAGCGGAACGAATCTACGTTACTCATTTGGGCTTCACGGACGGTTTATAAAGTTCAGACCAATGTCAGTGCAGTGTGATTTGTGAGCTACTCACAAGCCGATCTTGATCAAGTGGCACTGTTACTACACAATGCTGGGAGATCCAGGAAAGAAAGCATTTGAATTCACCACAGAATTAATAATCTAGTGAGAAGCATTCAAATTCGGCGCAGAGTTCTCCATTATTAACCGTAAATATGAGCTCAAACAGGCTAACATGGAAACCAGGAGAAATGTGACATGAATAAACAAGTTACAGAGGGCTTTCAGTCCACAAATTAACAACATTCGCCATGGATTTAATGTCATAACACTAATTGTAACCAGGGAATTTTGTCGGAAATAGTAAAATGCTTTCAAGTACTTCACACATATTTTTCCACCACTTCAAAACTCTAATATTATCATGTTTAAATGTTATTTTAAATGTGATGACCAAAACATTATAAGATTACCCCCATTTATAAAGCTAAAAGTTTCAAGAAGTAGTAAAACTCATAATTATTTAAAAATAAAAAATACATTAAAGGTGCAATATGTAGTTTTTCGTCCACTAGAGGTCGCCTATTCAACACAAAGGCGTAGCTTGATGACGCCAAGTTTGAGCGTGGAATCATGGGACATGCAGTCTTCACCTCACAACCTCACAGGATAGGACTCGGACAGAAATCATGTTCATGGATGCGATTATTAATGTTACTGTAGTATGAAGCAGAGCAGGACCGAGTGTTGTTGAGCTGAACGAGGCGCTGGAGCGATTGATAATGAGAGACGAACGACACACACGCCTTGAGAGCAACGGGACTTTTATTATGCCACAGTCGCTGGTGCCACTTCCACTTTCCGGTCAAGCGTATGTATGAGGTAATGCAGCTCTGTTTACCATATGAGAGTTTGTTGAAAATTATGTTATAACGTTACTCTGTGCGTTCGCTCGCCGGCTGCTGTGAGACACTTGTTGCACTGCAGTTAGATAGATTCATTTTAGAATATCATATTAAATGTTGGCTTGTGTTGATAAATGTCATGCAACTGATTTTAAAACGTACTGTATGATTAGATTTAAACAATAAAATGTTGAGCTATATTACAATAATTTGTTTTCTGTCTATAAATAAATCAAAACAGATGTTGTCTTGTCTGTGTTCCCACATGTAATATATATTAAAGCGTTTTTGGTGTTTCCATGGTTTCTACAAAATAAAACCAGAAACCAAGGTTAACGCGGATATGACGCCATTTACAGGCGACTCCCTCACACGTCCCGGATCCTTGGTTAAAATTGTTATTTACTCATGATTTACAAATAGTTGGAAATGTTTGGGATATTGTAAGTACTCAACTGAACCAAATATATAACACTGGCCTAGTGGTTTTTGGATTTTTACTGCAAAAACTTTATATATTGCAGCTGTCAATTACCTTTGTAACCAGTAGGTGGCTGCCATTTCTACTCTCGAATATATATTTTCAATCATTTTGCTTTTAAATTATTATTCAGACATTATGTATGATAATGCAGCCCTCAAACGTGCTCCTAACATTTTCAGTAAGGGAGCCCTAGCATTAGTCGGTTCTAGTTGATCAAAAACAGAGAGCACCAATAGTGTCAAATAGTCAAAGTCCCGAACGAATGACTCTAATGAGCCAGTTCAGCAAATCAACAACCCACAGTGCAAACAGAGTGATGCGATACCCACAGAAATGAACAAATATCTGAACAAAATCTCATCATCTGGCAGAGGAATTGTTTTTTTTTTTAAACCAAATAAAAGAATCGTTAATGGAATCATCAAGCAAGCAACCAGAATCATTACAGACAGCTGCATCACTCCTTTAATCAGGCATTGAAAAAAAAAATCAGATTAGAAAAAAAAAAATAGTCAATTAGAATTAATGTTCACTTTTTGGACAATTAACCAAATAAAACTACATGCACTCGTTTTGAACTCTGCATTCATTAACTGGGCAAGACTCCATTAGAGAGTCATTTCCAAAGATCTGCAACTCTCTTTCTGAGGTTTGCTTGGCAACCAGACGCTAAAAACCATGGCACTCATCTTTGCTTTGATGACAGAGCGTGTGCCAGGACCTAATAATACACTGACGGGAGATTGCAGCCGTTTACAGGCCTCCCTGCGTCGTCCTCTCCGAACCTCTAAACATAGCCCAGTATGAAAACCAACGGAAATTAGAGTGATGTCTTGCCTGCTCCGTGCCACATGGACCCCCTTATAAGACAAAAGGATCCGGGACAACTGCTCACATTCCAGGCATCACAGTGTGGACAGCATGGCACTGTGACAACAGTTGTAATCCCTCAGCGTCTGCTGGCGTGAGCTTGCTCCAAGATTCCTTGTGTCAGAAAGTGATCAGTAGCCGAGCTATGTGTGCACCTGGAAAAATGAAACGCGATATGATCTCGCAAATGGATTATCACACAGTTTTATGGAGAACTTTCCGAATCTAATGTTGCACTTTAAAGACCCTCTGTGGTGAAAATCAATTTTTTAATGTTGTTTATATGTCCATGTGGTGTTTTTAATATGCGTTAAGACAAACCATGTGCAAATTCATCAGTCAACACTAGTTTCTCCTTAAAACTGCAGTGATCTCAAAAACGCAGTTTCAAATCACCCTTGTTTTCTACATCACAGGTAATTTGCAACCAATCACAGACTTGGATGCAAATTAGCATATCATTAACTATGCTGCGAAGCAGGGGAGTCTCAAGGGAAGCCAGGTTATGCAAGTATATTTTTCTGTTGATATGAAAAATCTGGTATTTTTCAAATCAATTATATGAACATATCAACTATATGTCTTTCTCCACTGATGTTCAAAGCGTTTCTAATGATTTTTAGGAGGCGAAAGGGAACATTTTTGATAACGTAATCAACAGGGCTGGGTAGGTTACTTTTAAAATGTATTTCACTACAGATTACAAAATATATGGTTTAGAAAGTAATTTGTAACGTATTTCGTTACATTACTCAAGTTTAGTAACGTAATCTAAATACTTTAGAATACTTTGGAATACTAATAAGTGTGGAACAAACACAAAACAGGTAATTGCAAGTTTTTATCTCACAATTCTGACTTTTTCCCTCAGAATTGCGTGATATAAAGTTCCAATTGTGAGTTATAAAGTCAGATTTATGAGATATAAACTGACAATATTGAGAAAAGTCAAAATTATGACATACAAACTGACATACTAATTTCACAATTGCAAGAAAAAAAGTCAGTATTGCAAGTTCATCTCCCAATTCTGACTTTATAACTTGCAATTGTGAGTTTAAATCTCACAATTCTGAGAAAAAGAAGTCAGAATTGTGGAAATGCAAACTCTCAATTGTGAGGGAAAAAAAGAAATTGTGAGAAAAAGTTGCAGTGACTAGTGAATTATAAAATGACTCACAAACAACTATCACAAAACATGAAAACAGTCGAAAACATGAAACTTAACTCCGCTTTTTCAGACTGTCAGCGTCAGAGAATCACCAATTGCTGTTTAAATGACATTAAAATTCAAAGTAATTACTTTGGTAATCTAAAACACTTTTCAGATGTAACTGTAATCTGATTACCACCCATTTAAAAAGTAACTGTAATGAAATACAGTTACTCAAGTTTTGTATTTTAAACACGTAACTAAGTTACTTGTATTTCGTTACACCCCTACGCTGGTAATCAAGCCAAAGACTAATATCAATTACGGTTATGTTTCTGACGTAGAGAGCGATACAAATACTATTCTGATACATCGACTTGTAGATGAGCCTGTATAATTCACTCTGCCACGTCTACTGAATCAGTTTTTGGTTCAAACACATATGGCTGAATTAAACCAATATTTTCATTTGCCATGTCACGTTTACTACAGTAAATTTGACCAAGAGGATCAGGTATTCTGAGCTGGTGTGACAGACTGGAGGCGGGGCTAATTTGCATATTCATGAATCCACGTATTCTAAATGAAGCAAGGGTGTAGAGTTACATTTAAGCTATATTAAGGCATGAAGAAATTATTTTAACAGAAAAAAAAAACCTTAAATATGTTATTTTGGTGATAAAAAATGAATTTTAAGGGAGAAAATGATTGACTACAGGGGGACTTTCAGATAGTTTGATGAGAACAAGCGTTAAGATATTGGGTTTTTTATGGGTCAACATCTATTCTGGTGTACACTAAAGCTAACAATCGGGTTCAGACAGTTCGTCAGTTCATTTAGAGGGTAAATAATACGGCGGTTTCTCTTATAAAACCACTCTGACAGGCATTGTCCTGCATCCTACCTTGTCTTTCACTTTTTGAAAAACAATCCCATAAAAAAAATGCAATGACCTCTTTCTGTGGTTACAAAATACAGTGTACTTCATTTGGGACTGTAACAAATCAGTCTAATGAAAAGGCTGGAAGGAGGTTTGTAGGTTAGCAAGGGGAAGACAAACCTCATTAGAGGAACCATCCTAGAACAATAACATTGTGCGGGCAGACAATGACAGACATTGTTTTACAGGAGGAACATCTGTGAAATGTGTCCTACAAAAAAAAAAAAAAAAACATTTTAAAATGCTTTTCCTGTCATTTGTATGTGATTTTACCTGGATAAAATAAACTAAAACACAAAGTAATATTTAAAAAAAAAAAACAATCCTGCTCACTATAATATAATATAGTATAATAATAACACTGACTCAAGCTAATTACATTAGGTTATAAAAGAAATTCGTTCAGCTGTGTACTTACATTATCCTAAATGTTTCTAAGAATTTGCAAATTCGGAGAAATTCACAATTTTAAATAGTGCCCGTCCCTCTCTTGTCACTTGCGTCTGTCAGCGTCGTAATATCTGCGTTATCCCTGGTTTCCGCTTATACTGCACAGTAACCATGGCAACAGACACGGACAGCTGCGTAACGTCTAGCGGCTGCTGTTGTTTCATTCAAACATTATGGACCATGGCAAGCAAACTTTGGGACATAAGGAGAAATAAAACAAGGATCAATATCGGTGTGGCGTTTCCGAGATGGCAAGAGCTTTGCGACAAACTTCGACTTGACAGAGACGGTGCTCTTGCACGTTATTAGACGAGGTGAGCAAATGTAGGTTATATAAGACTAATCAATGTTGTATAGCTCAACACAACAAAATGTTAGAATATCATCAGTATGATAATAATGTTGATCTAGCTTACTGTTACGTCTCATACAGACAACAAACTAATACTAAACATTACAACTTTCAACACACTCAAATGCAGTTTAGTATGAAGTGTGACGTTAGACCAAGTGAAACAGCGCTGCGTTACCTCACAGTTTTATTCATCAAATAAACTGACCTGTATGAGGAGTATTTCAGCACTTATGAGTAGATCGGTAGAAGGAAATGTCCTCGTTTCTTTATATCCCCCGGGACTCACGTGTGGCACTGATATCTGTCTCTCATTAGCGATCTCGTCCGCGATTCTCGGCCACGTCCTGCTTCATACCACAGTCATGTTAAAAACATGCATTCACTCATCCATAAACATTATTTCCCCATAAACATTATTAGATCCATCGACATGACAACAAGTTCCATGATTCCATATTCACTGCGTCATCAATCTACGCCTTTGTTATTGTTTTGAATTGTTTAGCGCCCCCTAGCGGATGAAAAAACTACATAGTGGACCTTCAAGTAGAAATAGACCCTTAGCAACCGCAGGTTATCGCTTTTTAAGTGATAATAACCGTGTGAATAAGAGGTGAAAGTGTAAAGGTGGAAGTGTGAAGAAAGTGTTATATACTGTATTTACAAATCAGTCTAATATATATATATATATATATATAGTACAGTAATTTTAGGACACAAGCAGAAAAGCAAACACAAACTATAAATGTTATAAGCCCTCAGGTAAAATGCAGGCAAGCTGCAATCTTTTAATTTCAAACAAAACTTAGACCTCAGAGCCCTTTACGTCAAAAAAAGTCATGTCTCTGCTCCTGACATAAAATGTGATGACACCGAGACACATCAGAGGTGTGAAACAAGAGCTGCGGAGGACTGAGGCTCGGGGTGACTGGATGAACAGCCTTTGACAGAAACATCCAGAGATGTGTCACAACTGAGCTGCTATATGATCACGAACTTGGGAGTCACAATCCAAAATACTATAAACGTAAAAACATGCCTTTCAAAGAAAACTCTGAAATGACTTTTCTTTTCCCAGTACCATCATTTAAGCTGAGTGGGCTAAAGGATAAATGCTATTTACTTACATTCAAATCTGTCATTCATAAATGTCACTGAATATCCTGTTTCACTTGGAAATGTCACATTATAAAAGTAAAATGTATTAGGAACATTCATGTTGAACTTAATAGACAACTATCACGTTTATTAGGTCTTCTTCCAAGCTATAATTCAATGTTCACTCGTCAAGAAGATATCTGCACAGATTTGTTTTCAAAGGACAAGACTTAACTTGCTTGGATTAGGGATAAAGAGTTCCACTGGAAGATTTGCACTGTTGATTTCGGGAGAAAATCCTTTTTTATTTGCTTTGTTTTTAGGCAGAGCACCATCATCTTCATGCTATGCCCACCCTATGGGTCCAGCACTGCCATCACACAGGTTCCACATCTACGCACGGCTGCTTTCAATGAACAAATCCAAGTACCTCTTGTGCTCTAAATCCAGCAGCAAATCTGCTTCGCCTCTTTAGCAGTCACCAGCTTGAAGCTGAAGTATGCCATTTCCGCTCCACTAGCAACACTAAAACAGAGCAGTAAAAATAATGACTGTTTTTCAAACAGATTTCTCAAACACTCCACCGTCTACCATTGGTTGGACAAACAAAGAGTCAAAAATACACATCAAACTCCAAACATCTTTAGCTGAGTCAGAGTTGCTGTGTTGGCAAGCAGAACACATTTACAACTACAGTATTAATATTTTTGATGGAAGTCACGAATGACAGTTTTTTTTAGAATTTAATTGTGTATTTTTTTTTTATGAAAGTATTTGTGATAATTGTGACTTTACTTCTCCTCGCACAGCGACTTTAATTTTCACAAATGCAACTTTATTTCTTATTTTTAACAATTACCATATTTAATTTACAGAAAAAGTTTCAGATAGATAATATCCACCAAACAAAACACAATCTAAACTAAACACAAAAAATGAAACATAAAAAACTAAACAAAACAAAAGAACAAAAAATTAACTAAACACAAAATAAAACATCAAAATGCAAAACTGAACTAAACTAAGCAAAATATCAAAAATAAACAAAATCTAAACTAAACAAAACTACACAAAAATATCAAAGAAAATTCAACAAAACAAAAACAAACAAAACAACAAAAATAAAAACTGAACGCAAAACAAAGCATAAAAACAACAACAAATAACTAAACAAAACAACAAAAACAAAATCTAACCTAAACACAAAATGAAACAACAAATAAACAACAAACAGAACTAAACACAAAAACATCAAAAAAACTAAACACAAAATAAAACATCAAAAAAACTAAACACAAAATAAAACATCAAAAAACAAAACTAAACAACAAAACAAAATAAAACATCAAAAAACAAAATATATTTTTGTTTTTTGATGTTTTATTTTGTGTTTAGTTTTTTTTTTTGATGTTTTTGTGTTTAGTTCTATTTGTTGTTTATTTGTTGTTTTGATTTGCTGTTTTATTTTGTGTTTAGGTTAGATTTTGTACAAAAGCAAAAAATAATACAAACCCTTAACGTTTCACCAAAAGAAAATAAATAGATTTGCACTTGCAGCCACCTAAGCATTCAGTGAAAATTTTTATTTAAGAGAGCATGTGTTACATCATATGTGGATCTGAAGTGCATTTGTAATTTGAATTACAACCTGTTATTGCAGCTGGTAAGGAGCGTGTGCCGTAATGAGACTGCGGGCATACAGATGTGCAAAATGGTTCCTCCGGGGGACGGAGGAGCAGGTCCCACGGCACTGGGTGTGTGGAACTACTGCTATTGTAGAACAACATGTGAGCACAGAGGAACCAGCCAAACCCATCTGGACAAGAGCGTCTCTCCCTGTTCCCCACCCTATATGAGTCAACGGCAATGTTTTCAAGAGGCAGCCCATTTAAAAACACATGGTTACCCTCATGAAAGAGCAAAAATGTAACTATTCCATAAGATCTACACAACAGGATCGCTCCATGTTTAAGGCAGATGACTGAAGGGTGAGGAGAAGGCCAAACATTGAAGATAACACTACAAAGGGAGGTGAATCAGCAGATTTATGTAACTGCAGCACCTCTAATTTCATCCAGCCGCTCACAAGGGAACAGAGGCAAGGACTTATATGAACACAATACTGATTTGATAATGAAATGAAGACAATGGGCTGATGACGGAGTGAAAGGACAAGGGGAAAGGGACACTCAGATCAAGGAGATGAGGTAGAATGAGTAAGGAGAGGAACAGGTAAAGACAAGTATAAGGAACAAGGTTAGATGAAGTTTTACAAACATATTAACTGTTGATAAAAATAAGAACCATTATAAATAACTGAGCAACAAATCAGCATATTAGAATGACTAGAAGTACTAACGCTGAAAATTCAACGTCGCCATCACAAGAGTAAATTACATTTTACAACATTAAAATAGAAAAACCCAATTGACCCTTTGCAAACAGTTTGATTGACAGGCGATCTGACCAATCGTAACCCCAAATCCGCCATTTTGTCTGACAAAGCAGTCAGGGGAGTTAGTAGATCAACGTTGGTGAACTTGAACTTGAAAAATTGTGTGTACTCACGTCTTTCCACGCTTGAAACAACATTCCTTCTGATGTTCATTCATGTTTATTTGATGCTATAAATGAACTAGTATGAAGAGTTGATCGGTTCACGAGGAGCTACAGCGATCTGTCACGACACATTAAAGACACACTAGACGCTATTTATTGTTTAAACTTCTTTAAATATGAAACTGTTTCATACGTTGTCAGTGTCCTCTTTGCTCCGCGATGTATTTTTCACTGTGTGAGAACATGATGTGTGGCGTGAGAACGCATGGCTGGTCAGACAAAGCAACAGTAACTAAAGGGGGCGGGTCTTTGCGAAGGGTCAACTTATATGTAATACTTGAAAAATATTACTGTATTTAAACGTAGAGCATTAATGTGAGCATAAGAGACTTCTTTCTAAAACATTAAACTCCAACCCCTTTTGAATGCACTGTATGTAGACATTAACATGATTAATAAATGCTATAAACAGCATTGTAAACCGTATTAACAAAATGAATCATATTGTAATAATTAAGTATTACCAATGTCCCAATATTAAAGTTTAAAAAACATATCCATTTCTGTGTAAGTTTATATGTCATATCTGCATATCGATATCAATCAGGTTTCTTGAGGCAGGAAGAAAAAACAAGACGAGTAACGTATCATGCTTTGATGACACTACGCCAAGCATTAAGTTGAGGATTTACACTGACATGCCCATACAATGATTAACACTGCCTTTAAGGCCTGACACAAATCTCGACATCTTCAGGTGTGTGACCCTGCCGGATCACAGTTACATTTACAGTGTAGCTCTAAATACAGACCGGGCTGTTTTTAACTAAAATACTGGATCCTATTTGATGTTCCCATACCTTACTGCCTTTATTCAGAAGCATGCAACAGGTGTGAAGACTTGAATTTGACATTCAAAGCTTTCCTGCCACGTTTCACTTGGTTTACCAGAAAAGGTATCAGGTCAAGTCAGATTACAATCAAAGTGCATGAATGACGAGGGCAAACTTGCGACAATGGCCCACAGACCAAGACGTGAAACCCAATAACCAAGTTCAAGCTCAGATTAGATTTCACAGAGCTTCTTTCCCCCCAGATTCATCAAAAGGGTCTGAGGGAATTTCCTTTCATCATCAAAGACATTTTCAAGAGAATAACACTTAGTCATGAACAAGTGGGCTAATGTCAGTATTGGGTTACTTCAAATGCTTTTGTGTTAAATGAATTGGCCTCATCAGTGGAGTGGAAAACAACCTTCACACTTAGATGTTTATTAGACTGATTTTAGTTTTGGTAGAACACATAAACTAACTTTTCTTGTAGCATGAACTAGTATTAATGTTATTAAGGTTATCATACCCTACATAAAACAAAAAGGAAAATTGCCTTAGCCAACATGTTTGAAAATTCGACTTGTGAAAATAAAATTGTGACTTGTGAAATAAACACATTTCAGGCCACTGGATATAAATGCGTCTGAGGGTACTTTTTCATGACAACAATGTACTAAAAATGGAAAAGTTTTTCGTTTTATGTTTTTCACGGACAGACGGCGTTGGTAAAATGATCCCTATTCACACAGATCAGAGAAAACTATTAAAAACACTGTATTTTGTTGCGAGACGAGTAGTTGGCAACGTCACTGTTTTTGTTTTTCATTGAGTTTTTCTTCGATTTGTTTGGCATTTTTGCCTTTTATTTATTGAGATAGGACAGTTAATTGACAGGAAGTGAATTGGGAGAAGGGGAAAGGTCCACGAGACTCGAACTAGGCTCGCATCGAAGCGTAACTGCACTATGTGTCGACATGCTGCCCACTAGGCTATCGTGCCATCAGCGACATCACTTTGTAAAGAAAAACTGCTTGTACATGATGGCAGCATTTTCAAATTCGCATTTTTGTAGTTAACACAGAGACGATAACAATATCGTTTTCAAATACTTGCACTATGAAACCCGTTTTCAAAAGTCTGCATTTTCAGGCCCCCAAAACACCGTTGTTGTGTAAATGAATGGCCAAAGCGCATAAAAAGTTTTCCGTTTTAATTCGAAAATGGTGTTGTGTAAACGGCCCCTAAGACAATTTCAGTGGTTTTACCATGAATACACACAAGTGATACCACAAAAAGTAATGCATTGTCTCTGCTCTACTATAAAACGCACGATCAATACGGCCACTTCACTAAAACATAACTCACACTCACTGAGACCCGTTTAACAGATGCATAGTTGCAAGATGCAAGACAAACAAGAGCCAGCATTTGACGTCATTGACATCAAACTTTAAAGTTAGTTCACCTAAAAATGAAGATTCTGTCATTAATTACTCACCCTCATGTTGTTCCAAACCTGTAAGACTTTCGTTCATCTTCAGAACACAAATAAAACAACAAAACGAAAGTAAAACATTTATAAAACGCAAACATAATAAAACAGAACATAAAATCCAGGCCTGGTCCTCTCTCGTCCTTCAATGTCGTTGTTCCCCTTTTATGCTTCCGGGGCTCCTCCGTGAGAAACACGAGACCGGTGCAGCACGTAGCTGGCGCATATCATCACTCGCGTTCCCTCACGGTTCTCTCCACAACCTGCTTGTCACAGCTTTATATGATGAACAGATTGAATTTAGGCTTATACTCACATATAAACATTCATCAACTCACACATCAGATTTGGTAAACAGAAGCTCAGGCATGTTTGAACCAATGAGGTTTATTCTCGTGTTACGCTACAAGAACCAATGAGATTTGTTCTCGCGCATCAAGCAGGTTCAGTTGAGCTTCTGCCTAAATTGAATCTGTTTGTCATATAAAGCGATTGTGTCTTTTCAGAAAATTTGGACTATAGCACTCAATTCTTATGGATTAGTTTTCTTTATGAACTTTTTGAAGCGTCAAAGTATCAGTTGTGTCAATGGAGGAACTGAAATCTCTCAGATTTCATCAAAAAGATCTTTATTTGCGTTTCGAAGGTAAACGAAAGTTGTTTGGAAAGACATGAGGGTGAGTAATTAACAATAGAATTTTCATTTTTGGATAAACTAACCATTTAATTTGAACTCTAAAAGTCTGGCCTTGAGTAAACTAGTAAAATTCTCCAAAACGACTTGAATATGACAACACAGTGATGTTTGCAGCAGGACAAAAGTCATTTTTCTGATCACCTGTGGGTGTATTGGTTCAACAGATCCACATGGTCATTCTCAAAATCCCCCGGGGAACTACTGTTTAACTGGATCATTGGTTTCCACTGGTGAGTCCCCAAGCAAATCCTCTTGAAATGACAGTGCTGGAAAAAGAAAGATTTTCTCACCCTCTCAGCCTGTGGACAAAGATCAATGGCACCCACAATAAAGCAAAGGCCAAAGTAAGTGACTTTTGGGCCATTGGGTCATTCAGCTAATCAAAGAGGGCTTTTTCCGCACATCATGGTGAGTCAGTCTGGTTAACTAACAGGATGTGATGCAGAGGACAGTGTTTCTTTGTCCCTATGTGTGGACAGAAACACTGAGGCCGTATACAGAATGGTGTTTATGTAAACTCACAAACCGAAAAAAAAAAAGAAGAGATTCAAACAGCCTACGCAAAGCTCGAGTCTAAACATTTCTACACACTTTTCCAGAAAGCCCCACCCTAGTGAAAACATTCATAATATAAAGCATATGAATTCAATCACAACAGTGGCTTAACGAGTTCTCTAGGCCTCTGACTCATTGAAAATAACGGGGCTTGTTTACGTCGAACAAAGGCTTCAGTTAACACCGTCCTACAGGTTTTTTCTTAGCAATCTGTTTCCTCATTGTCACGCAAACCCCCAGAACAGGATTAAAGGCAGGTCTCTACCTGAACGCTGGTTCAGTCCTATGAACTTGAGCAATCTTGCCCTCTTCATTGAAAGTGTGTGAGCATTTCTATGTCACTGATGCCCAGAGCCTGTCCTTCTGTAAATGGTTGGATATTGCCCACTCATGCATTCACTCCAAAAACTCACTCCAAAATGAAAACAATATTTGCTGTCATCAAAAAAAATGTAAAAAAAAAAATGTATATATATATATATATATATATATATATATGTTCGGTTATTTTGTGATACATTGATTTGTTTTATATTTTGTGCTTAATTTTATTTCAAAGTGTAATTCATTTTGTCTTCTATGATGTTTTTCAATTTCAGCTGGAATTTCACATTCTTTTTTCATGTTACATTAAAGGGGACATATCATGAAAATCTGACTTTTTCCGTGTTTAAGTGCTATAATCGGTTCCCAGGTGCATGTACAAACCCTGAAAACGTGAAAAAGGACAACCCAGTATCTTTGTTTTGGTAAGACTTTCTCTGCAAGCATGTGGAAAAAACTAGCCGCTCAGATTTCGCTCCCCTGGTGACGTAGGAAGGGGATTTTATTACAATATTCCCGCCCCTTAATTTGTACGTCTCCACCCATGGTGCCGCCATTTTGTTTTCACAAATGAGGCAAAGCTACAGATGAAGAAAATGTAAATATTTTTAATGCTAGTGGATGAGTTGAATCAACTCCACAGCAACTACATAAATTTATCCACTAACCGTTCATAAACGTCCAGTTTCATTCTAAAAGTTGTAACTTCTTCCTGAGTCTCTCCATCAGTGTCGACTCTGAACACGTTACTGACAATCCTCATTTTGGCTGCGTGAGATTCTCCAGCTTTGTTGTTGTTGAGCAACTGAAGCGTGAGCTGTTAAAGCTCCGCCCTCTCCTGGAAAGCGGCCAGGAGCAGCAGCTCATTTGCATTTAAAGGGACACACACACACAAAAAAACATGTTTTTGCTCACACCCAGCATTTTGAGCTGAAACTTCACAGGCACATTCTAGGAACACCAGAGATCATCTTTTGAAGAGGGCATTATAGGCCCCCTTTAAAAAAAATGATTTTAGTCTGTAGATACAGAGCCAGTTAAATCACTCCATAGAAAACAGTTATGCTGCTTAATATTTTTGTGGAAATTGGCTTTTTTTTAATAGAAAATTCAAAAGAACAGCATTTATTTGAAATAAAATCAACAGTGACAGTAAATACATTAAATGTTACAAAAGATTTCTATTCATCCTTGCTAAAAAGTGTGAATTTCTTTATATATATATATATAAAAAAAAATCATACTGCTCCCAAACACCAACAACTCACAATATTACTTTATTATATTAGTGTCTAGTTTCTATATTAATAAAATATTTGCTACCTTGGTGAAGATAAGGCAACATCAAAAATCTTACTGATCCCAAACTCTTGAACACACACACACACACACACACACACACACACACAGTCTTTAATGTTATGTAATAAGATTATGACATTAACACTTGACGAACAGCTTCTTGTAACAACCTCTAGGACATTTCAGCGCACCTGTAAAGGCTCTGTTGAAGGTTTTATTAAACCATTGCGAAACACTGATCCGCGATTGCTGTAAGAAACCTAAAGCCTATTATTTGGGTTAAGCAATGTTTGTACACAGATTAGGAAGGATCTCTTGCATCTAATCTTCACTTCAAACAATAAAACTGGTTCTGTGGACATCGCTAGGGCAGTCCCTGAGCAAGGCTATAAACTACAGAAACATGCGGTTTTGTTTATGGGTGGAAATGTTAGGAGGCACTGTAAATGACCGTGCTTCAACTTCTATTGCACTAAAAAAAGTATATCTTACAACTGCAACTGCACACAACAGAATGTACAAATCTATAAGCTGTTTTCTAAACAGTCTAACAAAACACACAAATGTCATTTGTCTAATTTACTATCGAAGCTTGTTTCCGCCACTAAATAAAAAAGGTAATTGCGACTTTTTATCTCACAATTCTGACTTTTTTTTCTCAGAATTGTGAGATATAAACTCACAATTGTGTGATACAAAGTCAGAGTTGCAAGTATAATTGTGATATAAACCCACAATTCCGAGAAAAAATGTCAGTCTTTTTCCCCATCACATTATAGATATTATAACATGCAATTTCGAGTTTATATCACACAATTCTAACTATATAAATTGCAATTCTGACTTTATAACTCATTATTCTGACTTTATATCACTAAATTGACCCTTTACAAACAGTCTGATTGACAGGTGATCTGACCAATCATAACCCAGAATCCGGCATTTTGTCCAACAAAGCAGTCAGGGGACTTTGGACAGATTAACATTGGTGAACTTGAATTTGAAAAATTGTGTGTCTCACGTCTTTCCGTGGTTGAAACAACATTCCTTCTGATGTTCATTCATGTTTATTTGATGCTATAAATGAACTAGTAACTAGTAAAAATTACGATATATTAAATATGAAACGGTTTCATATTTCTGTCGACGTGTCTTCAGTGTCCTCTTTGCTCCGTGATGTATCTTTCACTCCGTGAGAACATGATGTGTGGCATGAGAGCGCATGACTTGTCGGACAAAGCAACAGTAACCAAAGGGGGCGGGTCTTTGCAAACGGTCAATTCTGACTTTATAACTGCCGATTCTGAGTATATAATATGCAATTTTGACTTTATATCTTGCATCTTGCAATTCTGAGAAGTAAAGTCAGAATCGTGAGATTAAAAAGTCGCAATTACCTTTTTTTAACATTTTTATTTCATGGCAGTAACAAGCTTTCATAATTTACTACACAATTATGCCAAATTGAAGTTTTTCCACAAAATAATCAGTTTTAATGTAACACCAAAGGTGCTAGGCATCACCTGAAAATCTAACCATCTGAATGACAGCACATTCAAATTACTGAGCGGAGAAGCAGGCGTGCTGCCCTCCTACACTCTTCACGAACAGACTGGCTAGTACCAGCACACTGCATGAACAACATTCATCTCCACTTCATGGCGGATCAGCTGCAGGGAGTGTAAAAATAGACACTCGCTAGTGATTGCCGGTGCAGGTGGTCAAATCTCCCAGATACTGTGCATAAACACATATGTGCAGACTGCAGAGAAGTCTTTGAAAGCTTCTCCTCAGCACTTTGCTGGATTCTGCACTCTGATTGGATGTGACAGCTGAGACAGGGTTATTATTTCCCATATTATCCCAGCGGTCACATCGCTGAGTGAGGACTTTCACACCTCACCACGAATGCATGCTCACACACGAGCCCTCAGCAAACCCGACTGATGTTGTCATGTTGTCACGACGAATTGCAGAACTTGTACAATGGCAAGAAATCAATTAGCTGAATCCTTTCAGCAAGGTTAAACTGCAGAATTATGTGTATCTGGGTGCAAAAATAAAATGGCAACCAAATCAACTAATTAAATAAATACACTCAAAAAAATATTTCAAGTTTCATGTCATTTAATTACATAGCAATTTTCCATCCATTTGGATTACATAGTTTTAACATAAACAAACTAATAAACTTAATGTGATTCATATTTCTCAGTCATACGTAAATGAAATAGGTAAGATTTATGTAATAGTTCACAGAAAAATGCCCAGGTTAATTAACACTGTTTAGTGGTCATGTGTGTGCACACTACTGAGTTAAAGTACCATTGAAGCAGTGTCAGAGTTAATGAGATCATTAAGTGATGATTGAGCATTAATGATGAACACCTGCTGTTAACAAGCAGAATCACTGAAGGACAGAGAAACACAAGAACTACAACTGACTTCACAGCCTTCGATGAAATCAACTGAAGATAAAAGAAATTTAATCTCTCACTATTCATTTACTCAACTATTACATAAATCTTACCTATTTCACTTACATATGACTGACAAATATGAATCACGTTAAGTTTATTAGTTTGTTTAAACCCAAACTTCGTACAACCAACTTGTCACTACAGGGTTATTATAAAAAAAAAGGGGGGGGGGTAAAATAATGAATAGTATAAAATATAATATTTAATATATAATATGATCAAATATAATAATGTATAATATATAATATGATAATATCATGAGACTACGGTAACACTAGAATAATGTTTCATTTATTAACATGAAATAACAATACTTCTACAACATATATTAATATTTATTACTGTGAACTAACATGAACATTTTAATTAAGTAATAGGTGCAGTAAGGGATTCTTAAATCAACACATAAACAAACAATTTTGTGAATATGTGCTAGATGTCTGTTCTGTGTGTGTACTGAAAAGAATATTGTTTGTATATAAGTGGATTGGACTGACCCACAGAGCACCAAAACACTCTTGTAGCCAATCAGCAGTAGGGGGCGTGTCCACTCATGATGGGGGAGGAGAGAGAGTGGGCAAGAGGGAGATTTGAAGAAACACTGTAGAAAGAGAAATGACTGAGAGACATTACAAAAGAGAAAAGGAATATCACTGGAAAAAGAAGGGTTGTGACCAGGCAAGAGCTTTAGGACCCGCGTTAATATTAGAAAAGCTTTCCAGAGCTGGAGAGACCCAAGCGGGAACGCCTGAAAACATACGCCGAGGTTGGTTTGTTTCTGTTTGATATGCAAGCAGCACTGGTTTTTGCTGTTTCACGGAAACAAGATATGCTGTAGCTGAATTACAGCTGATTCATCCATACCTGCGCAAGCTTTCTCTTGCCTGAGTCGCACGGCCTGTTCGTTATTTTTGGGGGCGGAGCAATAAAGAAAGGGAGTGTTTATTTGGGTGCCGATTTCAAACATCAACAGTGTTTCTCAGAAATCACTTACTGCACCTGTAAAAATATATTGCTCATTGTCATTAACTCAACAAATGAAATCTTATTATGAAGTGTTACCAACATAATTATCAGTACTCTTGGAGTGTCTGTCAAACTAGACTGACTGTTGTACAAACAATTGTTGGCCTGACTGAACTGACCTAAGTGACCTCCAAAACCTCACTGATATTTATCTTACAGACCAAACGCTGCAATAAAATTAAATCTCTCAGCCCCATTGAGAACTTCAAATGCAAACCAGTCCAGCCCAGCCAGGGCGAGTATGAATCACAGCTCTTCATTTATTAGCTGGCCGTCGGTCTTGGTCAGCAGTGTCGACGGCTGAAGGAATAAAGGTGCCTCACACAACACAAACTACAGAGGATTCTTTCTGTCTGTAACGATTAGAGCCATGGCCACCGGAAAACAGAGGAGAGAATGTAAGCGTGGCCTGTAATTGACATTTCATGGGGCCACTTTCTTTGTGTATCCATTAAGGCAGGTCTTAATGGAACCGAATTATTGTAAAAACTTCTAGAACTCTGGCTGCGATAATGTTACTCTGCCTCACAACTCCTGGTTCTCTTTCTAAAGAATGGCTCATGAAGAAAAAAGATAAACACTATAATAATACTAGACTAGGCAATATTCAATTGAACATTCCAAAATAAATACAAGTTTGGAAGTTCTTTCAATAGCATCTGTTGTCGATTATCGAATATTTTATGCTAACAAATAATTTCTCCATAGACTTTTATTGTAAGAACAACTCTCAGAGCATGTGTTTGTTTAATAATGTAAAGTAATATCCATCAAAAAAAAAAAATGCGTTCGATTTTCTTGGTGATGAACCAATCTTAAAACTATGGCCGACACAATAAGTTGCAGCTCTAACATTTTTTTATTTTGTCATAATAAATAATATAATAAAACTAAATTCAGTGGTCAGTTTAAAAAAAAATTACATTGTTCATTCAGATTTTCCTGGTGATGCACCAACATTAAAATTATGACCGAAACAATAAGAGGATAATTATTCTCATGTTTTAACCGATAACCAATTAATTGCAGTTCTTACATTTTGTCAAAATAATTTAAAATAATATAATAACCAAAATCAGTGGCCAGTATAAAAAAAACTGCATTGTTCATTCAGATTTTCCTGGTGATGCACCAACATTAAAATTAAGACTGAAACAATAACACAATAACACTACTGTACACAACATCAGGAACATCAGGCCCTTTCTGACTGAGCATGCAACACAACTTCTCGCCCAGGCCCTGCTCATTTCAAGGCTTGATTACAGCAATGCTCTTCTGGTTGGACTGCCGTCAAGTGCAATCAAACCTCTTCAAATGATCCAGAACGCTGTTGCACGTCTTGTCTTCAACGAGCCCAAGAGAGCCACGCCTCTCTTCATCTCTCTGCACTGGCTACCCCTTGACGCTTTCTGACAGATCCACCACAGGCTCTGCACCCTCCTACCTCCGCTCACTGTTACAACGCTACATCCCCACCAGAAGCCTGCGATCACTGGGAGCGAAGGCTTGTGGTTCCGTCACAGAGAGGCACAAAATCACTTTCCAGAACTTTCTCGTTCACTGTTCCCAGCTGGTGGAATGATCTCCCAACCTTTATCAGGAACGCAGAATCCCTGGCAATATTCAAGAGACTGCTGAAAACTCATCTCTTTCGTGAGCACTTAACCCCTTCATTAAAAAAAAAAATCCTTTTCCCTTCCTACTCTAGCTTACGTTACTCTGAGCAATGTATTGTGAGCACTTCCTGTGTCTATTTGCCTCTTCATGAAGAATCGCTTGTTTGTTTTCCTCACTTGTAAGTCGCTTTGGATAAAAGCGTCTGCTAAATGAATAAATGTAAAATAAGATAATTATTTTCATGTTTTGGCTGATAAGCAATAAATATTTATGAAATTAAAGGTCTGAAACAAAAAAAAAACTGTAATTGTAAATTTATATTCTCTTGGTGATGCATCTTTTGCAATTGTATTGCATCTAATCTAATTGTAAAAATAGGAGATATGACCATGCACAATTAAATATCCAATACGGCGACACTGACATAAAAAAAATCTGTAATATCCGCCGATAAATAATGTGTTATGCATATACGATGTATATCAAATCACATGATTTCATTATCTTCTATCTAGGCTGAATGTCTTATCCCTGCTTGTACTCTCAGTGGCATTTAATCGATATAATACTCCATGACGGAGCTTACATCTGTGTCCGCAGAGGGCTTTGAGAGCTTCTTGGATGGCTCTGTAGCGAGCAGCCACGCCTGTCATCAAAGCAACAGCTGTCAATGAGCACAACTCACTTGAGACACAAGAAGGAGCAAAGACGCATGTCTGTCCGGCCGCCACACGTTCTCACACAGCGCCGAGGACACGCTGTACCGTAGAGCTGCAGTGCACATTCCAGACCCCTGCTGGGAGGCTTTGGTGTGGCTTAATTATGGAGCACCGGTGCCATTGCTTTTCACACACCAGACTGACTGTATTTCACATTGCACGTCACCAACTGGACCTAAAAAAAAGAAAGAAAAAAAACCCTGCTGTAAATAGAGATAAATTCTTTTAACAGAGAATCTTATTAACTATGTTACAGGTGGAGAGCAAAACACATTCTCTGGGATGTTATTTTTTATCTTGGATTGTAGTTCATATTTAATTGTCTTGTGTGTTAAAATATGAAATTAACGAATTTTTTTTATAAATATATTACATATTAATTTAACTCTTTCCCCACCATTTTTTTTAAACCCAGCACCAGAATTTTTGATTATTTTCACAAAACCTTCATGGCCCCCAGAATATTTTGTTGTCTGAATTTCTGAACATACAATATATTAAAAGAACAGAGATTCACATGAACACTTGAATGCATGTATTTCCATTAAAAAATAATAATAGTAAGCTGAGAAAATCATGTTCTTGTCAAAGACAGAGACTCTGTTTTTATTCTAGCTTCATGCATTATTATTTATTTTCTTTTTACAACACTTGAATGTGGGTAGTTTCTTAAAAAAAAAAAAAAAAATTCAGAATAAAAACCCGAGAAATTCACCTTTTTGTCAAAGACTATTCAGAATTATGATCCGAACACAGATGGAGATCGCATCCATCAAAACAGTCCTGTAACTCTTCCTGGGTCGACATATTTATTCAGTAACGTTAGGCAGTTTTGATTTACAGTATGTGCTGTCGAATCATGTTTGATGACGGCGTTAGCTTACATGAAGGAATGCTTCTATCGCTCGCCTGGTTCTGCTTCTCCACCTGTTTTTGATCCGGAGATTCTTTACTCTTTCAGAAGATGTGTAATAGCGTGCCCTACCGTATAACAGTGAAAGCATGGATTGCATGAAAATTCCGTCAATAGCGGGAAAAGAGTTAAATATTGTGTGGGCAAAATTTACTTAAAGTAATAGACACCTCTCCCAAACAGGTTAGATTTGAAGTATCGTTCATGTCATCGGTTGATGCAGAGTGAAACAGATTTATAACAATGTGATTTTCTTTGCTGTTCACACTTGCTAAATATGATCCCATTCCAAACGGACATGCACAAAAATCTGAAAGTCTGAACAAGGCTTTACAATCCATACTCTAAAGTTTTGTGCTTAAGTTCAATACTTCCAAAAAAAAAAAAGAGTAATATTATGCAATCATACTAAACTTTGTGTTCCATTTACTGAAACAGAAGTTCCATCTTTTACTGTGAACCATAGTTCAAGTTTGGTGAATTCTAGTCACATTAACATTTTGAAATTATTCATTTATAATTGAATATTAATTCGGTAAAAGCAAACGACTTGCATCTTTCTTTGTCCAATCATGACAGAGTTCGTGAATGAGGATGAGCACCAACAATCTACATAGATCTGTTAGCAGGCAACAGGATTAAACACAGATCACACTGTCTCACAGAAGTCGATAATGCATTTCACAGAATTCCACTGGTCATTAATAATCGTCATAAGTTATATTCTGTGATATATTGCAAGTAAATGATTTCTTCAAGTTAACTAATTTCACTATCACTATTAAATTCAATTTATATATATATATATATATATACACACACACACACACACACACACACACATGTATATACACATATATAAATACATACATATAGTAATGTTTTACGTATGGCTGTGACATGATGAATGAATGTTTGTTCTGTGCATGCTGTTTTCTCTCTTGGTCAGGTGATTCTTTTAAGAGATGGAATGGCCATTAGATTACCATGGAAACCTCCGCAGAGACTTAATGGCAAACATTTAAATGAACAGTCGTCTGACTCTAGGCTTCTCTTAAGATGCCTTTACATTTCACATACATTTTTCATATTTAATGTTCTCTTTGGCATATTAAATCTTAAAGGGTTAGTTCGCCTCGAAATGTAAATTTTGTCTTTAATTACTCGCCTTCATGTCGTTCCAAACTCATAAGACTTTCATTCATCTTCGGAACACAAATGAAGATCTTTTTGATGAAATCAGAGAGCATTCTCTGCATTTGCAACAAACACTTTGACGCTTCAAAAAGATCATAAAGAGATCGTAAAACTAATCCATATGAATTGAGCGGTTTAGTACAAATTTTCTGAAGAGACTCGATCACTTTTTATGAAGAAAAGATTTAATTTAGGCTTTTACTCACATGTAAACACTGATCAGAGAGCAGAAGCTCAACCAAACATGAATAACACACCGCTTCTGGAAGCTCAGATGTGCTGTGTAACCAATGAGGTTCATTCTCGTGTATTACGCAGCATGTTTGACTGCACTGCACTTTCCCAATTTCTCTCAACATGGGGACAGAAGAGCTGTCAGTCAATAAATGAGAAACAGTAACTTGTGTTACTTATTTGAAAAAGTAACAGATATTTTATTGTAAATTGAAAAAGTAATACATTACTAGTTACTTGTAAAAGTAATTCAATTACATAACTCAAGTTACTTGTAATGCGTTATGTCCAACACTATTCATAACAATGGTGGTTCCTGGTGGAAGTGGCTCTTTCAGAAGGATAATGCGCCCTGCCAGACTGCACACATTGTTATCTATACATCTCAATCCAATTGACTATTCGCAAAGACCCGCCCCCTTGAGTTACTGTTGCTTTATGCGCTCTCACGCCACACATCATGTTCTCACACAGTGAAAAATGCATCGCGGAGCAAAGAGGACACTGACAACGCGTCGACAGACATATGAAACAGTTTCATATTTAATATATTGTAATTTTTTAAAGAAGCTTAAACAATAAATAGTGTATAGTGTCTCTTTAATGTGTCGTGACAGATCGCTGTAGCTCCTCGTGAACCGATCATCTCTTCATACTAGTTCATTTATAGCATCAAATAAACATGAATGAACATCAGAAGGAATGTTGTTTCAAGCGCGGAAAGACGTGAGTACACACAATCTTTCAAGTTCAAGTTCACCAACGTTAATCTATTAACTCCCCTGACTGCTTTGTCAGACAAAATGGCGGATTCAGGGTTATAATTGGTCAGATCGCCTGTCAATCAAACTGTTTGCGAAGGGTCTGTGGGATGTGCTGAACAAACAAGAGGAGTTTGCTATCGTCTTGGATACCACAGGAGGTCTTGTGTAGTACATGCCTTGGCGGGTCGGTGCTGTTTTGGCAGCACGTGGAGGACCAACAGCATGTTAGGCAGGTGGTCATAATGTATTGGCTCATTAGTGTATATATACTGTATATTATAAAGTTTCAGTTTCCCTACTTTTTGCAAACACAAACTCATGCAAAGAAGTTTTGCATTTCGCTGTATTGCAAAGTTTAGTGAACTCTGACCTATGAATAATAGAAGATCAATACATCACACCATGAAAAACCTTCAGGTTTGTAGCATTGTGGGAAAGTGAAGCAGACTGTATAGCTGGAATTATTATTGTATGTTGAATTTTTTTTTTTTTTTTAAAGGCACCACAAAGTGCGTCATATCTCGTTCATTGCAGTTTCAAAGTCTATAGTGCGACCATCCCTCGAGTCATTAAGGAAACAAGAAGTGTTGTTTTGCTTCCTGTGCAAAGTTGTAGCCCAGACTCGGGTGCAATGTGATAATTTCACAACAATCATGAACTTTGAGAAAAATATTTGTCCTGTATTTGACAGGGACTCATCTAGCGCTCCTCACATTGTAATCACCTCCTTTTATCTGTGTACAGCCAAGCCACAGCAAGCCCATAAATGACTTACAACACAATGAGCTAATACCCCTCAGAACACAAGACAAGACTTGTAACTCGTAAAATCAGGCCATTTAAGTACACAAGAGCACACGGATACTATCTGGAATTACTGAAACAATCTGTTGTATTAACAGATGAGAAATGGAACACAGAAGCTGTGTTGGAAGAGCAGCGATGTTTTTTGTCTTGACATTGAACAGCTCAAAACACTAAAATGAGCTAAAATTGCACTAAAAAGCCTGCAAATTAGTCCTTTTAAAATAAAGCAATTGCACCACCTTATTTAAACCAATGCTGTGTAACCATGTCTTGAACATTTGCGTGACCAATGAAATGGACATTTTTTTATTTAAAAGGAATTAAAGAAAGGATTTAAGGGAATAAAGAAAAGAGAATTAATTGCATTTGAACTATTTTCAAATAATATTTTTTATTTTACAGAAAGCCTTCCAGGTAAACCCGTTCAATAAATTAATCCACAAATGTACGTTCACTCTTGATCTTAAGCCTAATATGCTGAAAATGGCTCTGATAACATTTCTTGTTGCTTCACAATTAACAGTAACAGATGTAAGTAATGTAGGAAACTACATCTACAGATTACAATATATGAATATATGAAAATTATTAATTTTCCATTGGCGAAATTTGACAAAATTGATCATGCACCACTATATTACTGTTGGTTAACATTTCTATTCAGTTCAAATATGAAGCGTCATGTTGGGGTGTTTTCCCAAAGCCAACTATGGTCACAAGTTCCGTCGTTTACCACCACAATTCACTGGAACTTGCGGCCATAGTTGGCCAATGATGCTTTTGGGAAATGCACTCCTGAACGATAAAGCCCACATTCTTTTATTGGCCATCTCAAATATTTTGACATTAACCAGCACTGTTTTGTCTTGACTCATCAATTTTGCCTCCCCATCAATGTTTATGGTGGTTTTAGCCCTGATCCATAGACAGTTTAATGCTGTCAAGTTTACCCATATAGTTGAACCCTACACTGTAAAAAATAAAAAAACAAATTATATATATATATATCAGAACATTTTTCAAATCAACTTATAATTAATGTGGCTCAGATAACAATGTTTTGAGTGTCTGTTGATTAAACCAATTGACTTTGTTGTATTAACTCAAATATTTAATTTCAACTAACTCAAAATTAAGGCAACCAGGTAACTTACTTTTTTAAGTTAAACTAACAGTTTTTTTTTTTTACAGTGACTTAAAAATAAAGGTTCTTGGCATCTGGTTCCATGTAGAACCTTTAACATCCATGGAACCTTCCATTGCACAAAAGATTCTCTAAAGGTTCTTTAAAATATTAAAATGTTCTTCACATTAAGAATAGAAAATGGTAATTTTTTATAAGAACTGTTCATGGAAAGGTTCTTTTTGGGAACCCAAAATGATGCTTCTATGGCATCTCTGTGAAAAACCTTTGGAACCTTTATTTTTGAAATTTATGGCATAAACATTTATTCTGAATTACAAACAAATAAGGTAGAGGAAAACTTCCCGGAAAACCGGAAATCAGCATAAAAAAATGCGAACAGTCCAACACAACAACATTGGTTTAACCAAAGGTGTGTTTGGGGGGTGGGAATATCAGTTTGTCTGACCAATAGACGACTACAGGAGAGTTTAAGAAACCTATTTATTTTATTTTTAGCAAGTTTGGTAACCTTGTTTGTCCAGAAATTCAGTTCACCTCTAGAAAAAATGAATTTGGACTAAATCAGCATTCTTCACAAAGTACCATGAAAGTTGAATACATTTGCACTGTTTGTGATGCAACAAGGACTACGCTATTTTCAGGCAGCTGTGATGGATATCCCAAAGTGTGTTTGTGTAGCAGAGGGAAAGAGACTGAAGACAAGATACAGAGATAGAGAGAAAGAGGAAGAAAGGTAGATAGAGACAAATAGGCAGTGAAACACAGAGCTGTTTAGCTCAGCAGAGGAAGCAGCAGCCATCTGGGTGTAATGACACGCCTCCACTCTAACACAGAGGTGCAGGTAGTGCTGCGGCCTCTGAGGCCCCACTGTCTCCGGCACTCACTACAAAGACGGTTTTCACGATGCAGGCTGACACACCGGCCAGCTGGCCCACTGCAGAGTGACCTTTAATACACAGACAGGACATGCTCACAGCTGCAGGGAGAAGTCAAAGATGCCAAGCTTTAATTGGCAGAGCTTTGATTTAGTTGCCAGAACCCCATGATACTAAACTCTTTAACGAAACAAAACAGTCACTTCGTGGATCTTACTGAATATTGCCATGGTAAAACTTTCAGAAGAGATGGAAATGTTTAATTCATGACTGGCCATTTAAGAGGATATTTAGTGAGCATATGGCTGTGCCCAAAAATGAAGCCAGCTGCCTCGCTGCCCAGTCAGTCGATGACTATACAGGCAGTGTTTGTGTATGAAAGTTCCTCCAAGGAAACCGGTTTCAAACAAGCACCATTACATATTTAAAGTAGAGATGTGGAGATATTAAAATTCTGGCCTGATAAGCTCATTATTTTTTATACATAAACAGATTAATATAAATGCAATTAAAAGAAAAGATTAAAAATTGAAGAGGCCATATAATGCTCTTTTATAAAGCCTTGATTTTGTCAGTAATGCTTACGTTTATTTTCTGTCTCTATGAAGCCCCTCCTTCCGAAAAGCACAATGTGCTCTGATTGGTCGGCTGGACCAGTGTATCGGTCAACTGCTTTGAGTATATTACAGAAATTTCATCCCCCTTACTAAAATAATCACTAGTTTCAACAAACAACTATTGCAGCTCAACCGTTTTTGCCTTGAAAAGGGAATATTTAAATGAGGAATACAGTCGAGGTGTTTCATTGAGATTACATTTACATTCATCATGAAATTATTTTAAAGATGAAATTTAAATGCTAGGTAATTAAAAAAAATAAATTTAAATGAAAAAAAAATTAATAATTAAATATCCAATATCGACCAAAAACATTGGCCAATAAATATTGTGCAAATACCAATATCATGAATCCCTAATATAAACAAATTCAAGTCAGATCCAAAGATAAGCAAATATTTTGTGACTGCTGATTTCTGCTGATCTTTGAGTCGATGTAACCCCTCCTGTTCGAGCCGCCCGCTCTAAGCGGGACTTGAACCCAGGTCTGCTGGCATGGGACGCGGGCGCTCTAACACACACTGTATACACTAACAGCTCTGACTGGCCTATGAGAGTTACATCAATAAATTTAAATCTAAAAAAAAAAATCACATTTTCTGACATTTAATCCAACTTACTCCTTTCTACAGCTCCATCAGATGCCATTTTATTCTTTCGACCAATCTGCTGAACAGCACAGACTTGTGAGATATCATAGGCAAAGAAGGATTCATCTACCTAGACTACCTTGAGAAACCAACAACATGAAGGCATCTCAGACAGGACGTAATGCTTCCCTTTCTACCTCCATATGTGAAAGCAAAGCTTTCGAACGAGGTCAATGAATCGTCACTTGAATTTTGATAAAGAAACATGTGAGAGTCCACATGTCTAGGCAGGCACACTCAGAAGACGTGGGCTAGGACAGAACTAAGTGGGATTCAAATGGTTCCGAGTTACGCTTTGAGTAACTAAGCCTACAGTAAAACTGTTCAAGTCATATAGGAGAAAGAAGCAAAGCTCTCACTGTTTATATGACATCAGCTCCTTCTTCTCTATGTGTGACAGCACCTCTTCAGGATGGCATCCTCGTCTTGTCCTTGATTTACGACGCATGAAATCCTCTGTCAGAATGAACACAACATAATCAGCCTCAGGCCATACTAAACGTATTGTATATGTACAAACAAGATCATTGGCCCAGTTGCTCTAATCTTAAAGATATTTAGGGGAAAGTGCACTTATGTGGCATTATAACTCATGAAATCACTAATCCTCTAAGCTAAACTGCCTCAAAGTGCTTGTTTTCAACTTTTATGCACAAAAGATCCATTTGTAATTGGATTTAGATTCATGCTCTAAAAGGTTATTTCAGGTAGATGTCCTCCAGTTCTTTTATACATTTTTTTTTTTTAAAGAAAATTGCCCCTGCCTGCTAAAGGTCTGTCAGCAAATGAATTGACCAATTACAGACAATGAGCCCTATGAGTATTCTTACATAAATAAACAAGGTCAAGAAGCTGAATTACACGCAGTTTCAACATTCAGTCTCGGCTTACAAATGTAACAGGTCAGGAGTGTGGGTGTATGCTTGAGGTTAATCAAAATTGCAGCAAATGTGTATTCTCACAAGCCTCAAAGTGAACATTCAAGTCTGTGTTTACAAAGTCGGCATTAGTGTAGTTGTTTGGATAACCCATTTCCTTAAGCAGTGAGCACAGGCTGAACGAAGGACAAGAATGCCACTTAAAAGTATAATTAAAAATGTAAGAATTCAAAAAATAATTCTAATTAAAAATTCAATTATTTTATTACATTTAAAATTTGCATGAAAGGGAAAGTTCCGATAGTCTTTTCTTAATTATTCTGATGTTTATATCCGAGTGAATCAGTTTCTCTAACAAGAAAAAAAAATGTAGGGCAGGACTTTATTTTGTCCATCAGGAATTGATTGGATGGTTGTGGTTTGCTATTGCTGTGATTTAATGTGAGTGACAGGTTGCCCCGCCCTCAAGCCAGTAAACATGTCATCAGAGAAGTCGTTGCAAGAGGGAGTATTTTAAAAAATAATGATGATTATGGACATATAATGTATAATAGGCCAAATACTTAAATATTCCTTGAAAAAAAAACGTTTAGTTCATGTTCTTGATTCTGATAGGTCAATATATGTGCATCACTACACAACACCCTTAGCAACCACTCTTAGCAACATAAACCGTTTGTTCTTAATTGATTTTGTTCATTGAAGCTTACTGAGAAAGAGAATTGTGAGAAAGAGATCAAGTGAGCGAGTTCATTACTTGCATTCAGATTCAGCATTTTCCCTCAGGTCAGTCCGATGTTCATAATAAAATTATTTTTAAATGTCCGTAGTATTATCTTGTACGACAAGTCCTTTTAACAGTTAAGTGTTTTTCCCATGACTGACAGCTAGTTGCATCTTATTCCGTGTTCACAGTAATTCAGTGTTTTCAATGTAAAAGTCTTTGCTACTGACTGACACATTCATAAAGACAGTCTTTGTCGCCATCTAATGGCGTAATAATGTAACTTCTGTTGCTGTTCACGGTCAGGGACTATTTTTTCCGGCGGAAGGAAGGCTTTTAGTGAATGTTTATTTCATGAAAGTTGCATTGATAAATATTTTTGGCTTTAATATTTGTATTGTGTGGTAACCGTTTCATAAAAGCAATAAGGTACTCGAGGCTAGTGCTGTACTGTGAATAAGTCACGGCTTACTCCGCTTCGCCTTGTGCCTATCAACGCCCTTCAGCCGTGACTTATTCACGATAAAGCACAGCCTCTCGTACCTTATTGCTAACTTAAGTGATAATTTATCCCTTTATCATATTTACATTGTGCCACTTATAAATAAAATAAAAGCTGTGCATTTCAGAATCATAATCAGAAATAACAAATCTTTATTGCAACTCTGTTAAGTGAAACATTTTCAAATCAAGAATTTATAAAAATTTATTATAATTTTTATATTAGCCTATATATTATAAAAAAATTCCAAGATTTAAAAGGTACACTATATAACTTTTGGCACTCTAGCAGTTAAAAACAAAACTGCATGCATATTGCAGAAGAACATTGTTTTGGTTGTGCTTCGGCTCTGTGTGACTGTGAATATGGTTCTTTCTCATAACTAAAAAAAGAGTCAGATTATCTTACTGCTCATAAAACATTCACTACTAGGCTTAAGAGAACCAGTTTAGATGGAAAGGATCTCAAGCTGACTAGCTGAAGATGTTACTATCTTTACCTGTATTTCCTTGAGAATAAATTGTAACACAACGCTACAACAACCGTAATGAAACGACCCTTCACAATAGATAATGCTTTACAATCAACTCTGTTAGAGAGCTGAATACGGCAATTTATCTGTTCAATAAAATATTACTCATCTGTTGAGTAATAAAAACGGCATCTCCGCTTCACATTTACAAATCAAATACCTCAGTTCTCGCCATCTCCAAAAAGCCAAGCCAATGTTGATTCTTGTAAGCTCGATCTCTTTTTGTCATCAGACTCTCTGTTCTGTTTTTGTTGTTGTTGTTGTTTTTAACGGGCGATTCCCAGGAAGTTCGAGATTCAGCTGGTCCATGTCAACAGTTATTGCGCGTTGTGACAACTAACCTATGCCACACCATACAACTTTTCTCTGTACCCGCGAAAACCATCATGTCAGGTCTAAAATATAAACATTTATAATAGGCTTACCGTAGTGAATCAGGGTAAGACAAAAAAAACTTTGAAAGAAGGATTATGTATCGACTCATTTAAATTTTAAGCAAAACAAAAAAGTTGCCCCTTTAAACTGGAAAGAACAGCGCCTGAGAAAACAAACTAGTTTTCAGTCAGATGCTGAGGATGTCTATAATCAGTTAAGGGCTCCATATCAAATCTGATTTTCTTTTTGGCAGGGTTATTAGTCATTAAAATAAGATTTGTTTTGTTGTCTTAAAATTACCACTGGGAAAGAATTCTGTTTGACCAGGGAAAAACAACTTTAACCACAGGAGAAAATACAAAGGACAAGCTTATAAAAGACTGATATCACTGAGTGCAGCGCAGTCCTTGACTAAAGGAAGATTGGCAAAGCAAGAAAGAACAAGATGGAGGGCTTTACCTGACACCACAGGAAACCAGCTGCTGCTTTGGACACCTCAGCAATCCCTAGTGATTCTCACATCCTTGATCTTTATTTTTTCCTTCTGTAGCCGTTCCTCTGAAACGGCTCCCAGCAATATCATTTCAATAAACTATATTTAAGTATATATATAGTAGATCTGGTTAGTTCTTCCAACTGCACACACAATAAAACACTCAAGGATGATTAGTAAGCACACCACACAAATAATGTAGAAGAGAATCACTACAGTGGCAGACAGTTTCTCTAATGTTCTGTGAGAGGATTTCCTTCACAACCATTAAAATGCTCTTCTAATGCAAAAAGGAAGTGATGCTTAACATGACATATGAACAGAGTAACCTTTTGATGACTGGACTTCTTTGTACATTGTAGATGTAATAATACCAAGACTGTTAAAACACTAGTCACCTCTCTGTGGTACATGTGTCCTGCCCTTCTGGTGTTTGATTCTGGCAAGATTCATGTTGCAACGAAACCAAGGCCAGACGCTGGTGTCATAATCGCTAGCAAAGAGAACAAACTATAAAGGGCAGAGAGTTAGTGTAAAACAGTCATCCAAATGAGTACTACAGAGACAGGGCTCTCACACTTTTTATCAGGCCACGGAGCCCCAAAAGAGAACGAGTAGGGACCCTATTACATACTGTAAGAAAATGCTTGTTACATTTTACTCCTGTCCTGGCCCATTAAGTAACGTGTAAAGTACCATATCGTTGAATTTACATGTTTTGGGATGACACTTGCATGCCAAAGCCAGTAAAATATCCAAATTATTGATGTACAAATCATATATCAAGTGAAATCATTATAAATAATAATATATTAATTATAAATGTGATATTAACTCATTATTATTAACTAATATTTTATATATTATTTTATATATATTTTATATAGAAGGAAATTAATACTTTCAATCAGCAAAGATGCTTTAAATTGATTAAAAGTGACAATAAAGACACTTATAATGTTATGAAAGATTCATATTTGGTGACACTTTAGAATAGGGAACACAAACTATTAACTACGACCTTTCCCTCAGTAAACTCCTACTTACTGCTTATTAATAGTTAGTAAGGTAGTTGTTAAGTTTAGGGATTGGGGAGGATTAAGAATGTAAAATAAGGTCATGCAGAATAAAGCATTAATAAGTATGTAATAAACAGCAAAAATTTTGGTCATATGCATTCTAATAAACAACCAGTTAAAAAACCCTAAAATAAAGTGTATGTAATACGATTGCTGTTCTTTTGAATCAAAAAATCCTGAAAAAATAGTATCGTTTCCTTAGTAATATTAAGCATAATTGTTTTCAACATTGATAATAGTAAGAAATGTTTCTTAAGCACAAACGTATTAGAATTATAAGGATCATGTGACACTGAAGTCTGTTGCTGAAAATTCAGTTTTGCACTCATAGGAATAAATTGCATTTTAAAATGTATAAAAATAGAAATGTTATTTTAAAATATTTCACAATATTTGCTGTATTTTTGATCAAAGCAAATCGTCCACAAACTTTTGAATGGTAGTGTATTATGTTGAATTATTATATTAATATAATAATCTATATTATAATAAAATTGACCTATTACATTATGTAAGGGAGAATTAAACTTTTTCAGCAGAAGTTAAACTATAACCACAAATGGCTTAAGTATCTAAACTAAGAGTTCATTTTCTTTACTCAAAAATGTATTTTTTAAGATTTGAGAAATTCTTGATATGGGGTTTAAGAATATGTTAGCCTTGTTAGCATCATGGCTATTTACATGGCAAACACAAAGGTCAATATCATAATCCAAATAATTGACATTATTATGACATTATTAACATTTCAACTTAACACACATGCAATCAGGTGATGCCTTTTGAAATATTCCATGCAAACATGTTTCTGAACAAGAGCGTTTTCTAGCATCATCATAAAAATTCCAATTCAACAGAATACATTTAACAGTAAAAAGGAACTTGACACGAGAAACAGAAAGGAGGAACTTCACCTATTAATAAAAACCCACGGCTAAGTCTTGAGTCACACAATCTGCACCTAGTCGATGTCTTGATCTGAAGTTATGGAAGATACATTTTTATTTTCATCCCATTTTTCCTGCCACTTGTTACTGATATACAAGTTAATTACTGGTCTAAAATCAGAAGGTGTGAATCTGATTGAAGAATCCTTCTGAAGTACAGTGGATTCAGTCCAGGCAGCTCAATAAAGAAGGTGTAAACATGTAAGAGAAGCAAGTTTAGGCCCGAATTTCTCCTCAAAATATACAGCGAGTGAGAAAGGGCTCAGAATCAGCGTGAACAGCCCTGTGGGTTCCTTGAATTGCAGCGATTTTTGGCTGACACACTGAGAAATCAAAGCTTGGCACGGTTTTGTTGGACTGCACTGAACGAGTACAGAAGCCGCTCTCCTTCCTACAGGATTCAGAATCCCTCAATGAACACTGTCTGTGTTTATCATGCCAATATATCCTTCTTTGAATCATAAATCCGGAGTATGATGGTGAAAGAACATAAAACTAAATCCATCTAAAAGCCATGCTTATTTTTTTTTTTTGTGGTTATGTTATATAAATTTGTAGCACAACTTTGTAATTAGGTCAAGGTGGATCTGAATTAACCGTGCCACAGATATGGTTAGCCGAGAACACAAAGGAATTGCACAAACAGCTATACGGATCTTATTTAATCATGGATGCTGATATTCAGCTCCATCAGACTTCCCATGAAAGATCTCTGCAGGCCTAAAGGACGAGAAAAACAAGGAGGATTTATATGTGAAAATATTTGACAAACTATCCTTAAATTATGAGCTCTATAACGCAACACTGGAAAATCTGATCAAAACCACAAGATTGCGACAAACATTTGGACGTTGGGCTCCATCTGGAAGCTCTTTAATACCTATTCCACACATGTAAGACATCAGTTCAACTTTATTACTCACCCTCAGAACCTCCGCAAGCACCCTATTTGTATGTTTGGTGGGGAGCGGCTCTGTTACATAAGCAGCATGAGTACAGAATTCCAGAAATTCCAGCTGGAGGAACAACTGTATGATCCTAGAAGAGGGATTACAGAAAATGGGGGTTACAGAAAATGACGACAGAACTGCACGCACACAGCTGATACATCTGCAAGGCTGGACATTACCCATTACTGAACCTCCAGGCTGTCATTTCCTTAAAACTGAGGAGTGTCAGAGGCCTGGACTGTCTCACTGCGCTCATGGGAAACTCGGGGAAGGAAATGATCTAAACCGCCATCAGCAAGACAAACATCATCAGGCCAATACTAGTCTGATCATCTCAGAGCGTCTCTCAGGACATTATCTCATCAACTCACTGAGAGTGAGGAACTGTGAAGAGACTGACAATGCATTTGATCTGCAGCTGAGAGAAAGAAAGAAAGAAGCTTTAAGGAGCTCAACAAACTTTGATGCAGAAGCCAAAAAAAGAATGTTCTACTGCCATCTAGTGGCAAAACACGTGTATAAAACAGTCCTGACATGAGCCAAATTGTAAACCTGCCTATTTTGCTTGTATATAAAATACAATAACCAGTTTTGTACACGTTATTAGATATTGAACTCAAAGGCCCGGTTTCACAGACAGGATTTAGCCTAAGTCAGGATTAGGCCTTATTTCAATTAAGGCATTTAAATACTTTTATAAATGTTCACTAGAAAAAAAAATATATTACTGGTGTGCATCTTGAGACAAAACTTGACACTGACATATTTTAAGATATTTAGATGCAAATTACTTCCAGTTAAAACAGCTCAAACATACATTTTAGTCTAGGACTAACTAAAGCCTTGTCTGTGAAACCGGGGGAAAATGTCCAGCTTTCAGCATTGAAGATGGGAGCTTCTTTAATTAAGAGCACTTTTATCCCTTGACTTTCAGGAAATGTGCCTCATAGGCGAATCCTGCATTTATGCATGACATAAAAGTATAATCCTATTTTAAATATATAAAAACTTTATAGTAAATATAATCAAGCTTTGTGCATAATAAACCAACGTTGACAAACAGCCTGATATATAAATGTTGAGTAAATGGTTCTAGATAGATAAACTTCCTTTTAATACCGAAGAACAACAATAACAAAAAACACTATCTTGTGGACAACACTAAAAAATTCCAAGTTTGTCACATAAGATGAAGACGGAATTTTGTCAATTAGAGACTTTTAACCACGTGACTAACTGCGGTGAGGCCCGCTAAATCATACCATATAGATTGTATTTTAATATATTAATGTATTAATAACTCCTTAATTAAATATGTACCATCTTGTATTCTGCGTAATTGGGTGTTTAAATGAACAAGGACACAAAAAATGCATTTTTAGGGCATTTAACAATATAACATTTATAAAAGTGATCACCCGGATTTAGACCTACGTACGTAGCATTTAAAGTAAACTTGTTTTATGAATTTCCCCGGATTTCAGGAAACACTGATTGCTGACTGCACGTCATATCTATGGATTACTGGATCTTTGGTAAATTGTAAGGAACAACATTGAGTCCAAACTTTAGTTTAATCGTTTGTTTTATCAATTTCCCCTATTAAATCCGGGTTCTTTATCCATCAATCCGGCTGAGGACTGACGTTACGTGTTCCGGCGGGAAAGTGACGTCAACGCGTGCGTTTTAAATAAAACGACACATTTTATACATTGTTTAAGAGAGCTATTAAGCGTCTTTCCAGGGAATGTCTATTACAAAATATAATAAAATTGTGTAAAACTAATTTATCATCCAGTACTGAGTCTGTCCTATAGAGGGCAGTGATTCAGAAATAAAACGCCAATTACCAATCGTTTGTTTAACTCGCAAAACAAATCAACGCAGCAACGGTAAACTTGCTCTTTAACATTGTTACATGTATATCACGATTGAGGTTAATTAAGTGCAGCCGATGAAAAATGTCTTCCTGATCCGTGCTTGTCCCTTTTGCCGCCTTCACGTGCTTTCAGGTCGAATGAGGCCTGCAAGTGGAGACGGAAATAAGTGCAGATGAATAAACAAAATGGCGTCGTTACCAGTTCAGTGGCAACCTGTGGATTCCAGAGTTCTGATGTTGGAAGGGGCGTGTCTGCAGATGACGGTGATAAATGATTTAGCAGTTATTTTAATTGTATTGTTACATTTAATTAATAGCATAATGATGCATGCTTTGCTATTTGCAGCTTGTAGATGCCATGCAATAGTAAATAATGCTTCTAGTTATGCCTACTCAACAGTAAAGCATTTCATTGCTCATTTGTTTTGGTTTGCAGAACATGAAATCAAATCTTGTTTTAAATTATGGAATATTGCATTGTGTATTGTAAATGATTTTTCTGTGCACATCACTGTTTTTGCCCATGTAATCTTTAATCAAAATAACTTCCCCTTCCTCTTGCAACAACATCTCTTCTATGATGATGTGTTTTTTGTTTTTTTTGTATGAAGGCAGGAAAAACTGTCACTTGCATCCGATTGTGGCAATAGCGAGCACGATCCAGTGACCCAATCCTTTCCTGATGGACGAAATCAAGTTTTGTCTTGTTTCACAAACTGTTTCACTCTGATATGTCACATTAGGGAAATATGTACTTCTTTCGAATAAGAACTCGCAGTACTTCACGAAAAATGTATGTTTTGAACACACTACATTCGTCTTTCTATCATCACTTGCTTTGCTTCCTTGCCATTCACTCTTGGGATATTAAGGATGCACACTTCAGAATCTTGTAGGTCATCGGGGTACTTTTTTATGAATTCTGGCATATGTTCTTTTCACATCCTGCTTTTCCCTACTGTATAGTAGGGAAATGTGCATATACAGTTGTGGCATCTGAGCTATTTGTTTCTAGTAAGCATCCTACTTTACCAACTATATCAAGTTGCAGCTCACTTTCTGCCCTCCCATTGGATCATTTGCAAAAAGTAGTTTAGAAAATGATCAAGTATTGAAATTATTACAATTACAAATCGCAGAAATGACAGTTCAAATGACTTCAGACTAATCATGTGGAGTCCGTGCACATGAATGACTATGCAAAGTCGTAGTTACAAGTGGGAAACTCGGAATTCTAAATGATAAACGAGTTGGAAACACATTACCGAATAAATCCCTCAATGTGCAACAAAAAAACTCATATGACTTTGCCTCAACAGTAGGTGTGATCAGATAAGTAGACTAACCAGCGGATCAGCATCTATGTTTCCATCACTATGTTTTTATGCGCGTTTTGAAGTATCGCATCAGAGACAAGTGATGGAAATGCCAAATTTCGAGAAAAAAATTCCCTTAATTTGATATGGTTTTTGACTTGTGTGAAAGAGTTAATGCGAATAATGGAAGATAGGAACGCATTTGCCGAATAAATTCTGACATAGCGAACAGTAATCCCGTGTGATTAATGCCGTTTCCCCTGATGGTGTTGTGTTTACTGTTGGTTACTAGGTTACCAATATCACCGCCACTTAAATCGCATTTGTTTCTTTTTTCTTTTTCTTTTCTTTTTTTCAAACTTTGAAAAGATTCGCTTCACGTTTGGATGGAAACCCAGCTAGTTTCGTTGCACAGCATCTCAAATGTTGGTTTGGTTATTCTGAAATGCCTGAGCCAAAGTCTGTCATCAAAATAATTTGGTTTAATTCCCTCCCAGAAGTGTTTCACATAATTATGCTCAAAAACACCAGACATTAAAACGTGTGTTCTGGGACGCAAGTCAGTAGGATAAAAGAGCCTCGGTGGCTTCCCCGATTGCAACAACTTCCATTTTTATCATAGATATTTTGCACCTATTTCCCAGGAAGTGGCGATTTTGTTCTCTTGAACACTTGGGATGGAAATAGTTCTTTATTCACAAATGTTTAATGCAATATTCCAATTTTGCACATAAATTAAGTTCACAACTTTGGATGGAAACAGCTCCTAATCAGTAATATTAATAATATATCTACAGGTGCATCTCAATAAATTAGAATGTCATGGAAAAGTTCATTTACTTCAGTAATTCAACTCAATTTGTGAAACTTGTGTATTAAATAAATTCAGTGCACACAGACTGAAGTAGTTTAAGTCTTTGGTCCTTTTTTAAAAATGGTCTCTCAGTTTGGTTTACTAGGCTGCACAGTCATGGGGAAGACTGCTGATCTGACAGCTGTCCAGAAGACAATCATGGACACCCTTCACAAGGAGGGTAAGCCACAAACATTCATTGCCAAAGAAGCTGGCTGTTCACAGAGAGCCGTATCCAGGCGTGATAACAGAAAGTTGAGAGCAACTTTCTTTTCAGATGAGAGCAAGTTTTGTACTTCATTGGGAAACCAAGGTCCTAGAGTCTGGAGGAAGGGTGGAGAAGCTCATAAGCCCAAGTTGCTTGAAGTCCAGTGTTAAGTTTCCACAGTCTGTGATGATTCGGGGTGCAATGTCATCTGCTGGTGTTGGTCCATTGTGTTATTTGAAAACCAAAGTCAATGCACCCATTTACCAAGAAACTTCACTCTTCTTTCTGCTGACAAGCTTTATGAAGACGCTGATTTCATTTTCCAGCAGCATTTTGCTGCCAAAGCACCAAAAGCTGGTTAAATGACCATGGTGTTGGTGTGCTTGACTGGCCAGCGAACTCACCAGACCTGAACCCCTTAGAGAATCTATGGGGTATTATCAAGAGGAAACTGAGAAACAAGAGACCAAAAAATGCAGATGAGCTGAAGGCCACTGTCAAAGAAACCTGGGCTTCCATACCCCCTCAGCAGTGCCACAAACTGATCACCTCCATGACACGCCGAACTGAGGCAGTAATTAAAGCAAAAGGAGCCTCTACCAAGTATTGAGTACAAATACAGTAAATGAATGCAAGGGTGGATCTCCTACAGGGGTTCAGGCTGCAGGGTTGCCGAATGACTTAGGAAATATTATCAGCAAGATGGTAGAAAACTGTACATTTCTTGTCTATTACCACGCACTGCAACTTATACCAACGATGGAAATAAGCGCAGTTATAATAGCTAAATATGTGGGAGAGCGTTGCTATAGTGTGACAATATTATATTGCAATAGGTAACATATCAAAGTTAATACCAAATCAAACTAGTTAGCACATTATTTGTAATGAAAGAGTTTAATGACAATATATTGGTTTATGGTTACACTTCAAATGATTACAAAATAGATGAGATGATCAAAAACTTATACCATTAATCATACCCAGCATGTATGTAAAAAGTTACCTGAGAGATAGATAGAAATAAAGAGAAAGACAAAGGGACAGAGAGTGTCCAAGACAAATGGCAGAGAGCAAGACAGCAGAGCAACTGTTACAATCTTCTTTTATCCTTTTCCTTGACCATGTGACTGAAACCCAAATGTGAGACATTCAAACTGACCAATCAGAAGTAAAACTTCCCCCACTGTACTGAAGGTGTGACAATTCATAGACCCCCGATGCACAGGCATCTTGGCCTACAGGCCTTGATCACTATCAGCTCCTTTGTGTCTTCCCAGATGGCTCTTGTAGCATGAGAGAGGGGACTGAAACAGCAAAGCCAGTGTCTTTGTTCATTTTTAAAATATCTTTGGATATTTTCAGTCTTACATGAACATACTTTCCAGAATAATTCCAGGCCAATAATTCACTAAAAAAATTTTTATCGGTCTTATGAAGTAGTCTAAATTGTTGAGATAGTGAATTGGTGGGTGTTTGTTAAATGTGAGCCAAAATCATCACAGTTAAAAGAACCAAAGACTTAAACTAATTCAGTCTGTGTGCATTGAATTTAATACACAAATTTCTGAATTACTGAAATAAATGATTGATTGAGATGCACCTGTGTGTATATATATATATATATATATATATATATATATATGTATGTATATATAGATCTGTGTGTGGAAAGCAAATCTGTAGTAAAGTTAATCTTGTCTTCCCTATTGTGTTGTATATATAGTGGGGAGTGAAACAGCTTCTTGAACAAGATAAAATGTAGGCTGAGACTTGATTTTTTCCATCAGGAATTGATTGGATCTTTGGATCATTGTAGTTTGCTATTGCTGGGATCTTATGTGAGCGGCCGGTTGTCCCGCCATCACACCAATAAACGCATCATCGGAGAAGAGAAGAGATGTTAAAGGGAGAAGTTATTTTGATCAAAGATTTTTCGGGCACTTGAGCACAGATAAATCATTTATAATAATAAATATTCCATAAAAAAGAATTGTCAATTCTGTGACTTTGAATCACGTGTCGTCTCTCACATGTACTTGAAAGCAGCAATAAAACCTGAGCGAGACTCCTTTACCGAGTTAGACCCTCAACCTTTCCACAGAAGAGAAGAGAACCATTTCAGTTGTGAATGGTAGAAAATTATTGATGTAAAGCTTCCTCGTTAGCTGTTTTACACATGCAAAATTCACTACCACAAGGCTAAGGTGTTGTGTGTGGTTGACAGGGCATTGTTATGTGAGAGCTAATGTGTTCTCAGTGGTTTTACGTGTTGCTACGCAGTTGCATTGGGCATTGCTGGGTTGCCAGAGTGTTCTGGGTGGTTCCTTAGAGCCCACCTTCACATATCAGAATCACCTGCACCGCAGCGCACACATAACACAATGAGATCTTGTGTAGTCCATAATTTATTAGGTTATGTTATGTGAGATTGTATTGGGGATAACAGCCCTGCCTTGCTTGTCTTAAACAGCTAGAGCTCTGCACACTGCTCAATTCTCCTTCATTGTCTATCTCCCAACATCTATTATTATTGGTAGTCGCATGCAGTATAGCCAGAGTGTATATGGAAGGTCATTGTTTTCAATTACAGATTGCATTTCCGATATCCAGTATCAAATTGGTTATCGTGACATGTCTGCTGGCAGGAGGAGAAGAACTATATGGTTGACAAGCTTTTCCAGCTAGCTTGGATAAATGTGTTACCTTACTATACAGTGGCTTGGTGATGGAACTGCATATATTTGAATATAAATTCTGGATTATTGTATTTTCATTTGTAGAAATGTTAGCCCACTTAAAGAGAAATCTGTCATCATTTACTGCCACTTATGTCATTTCAAACCTGAATGACTTACGTACTTCTGTGGAACATTAAAGGAGATATTTTGAGAATTTTTTTTTTTCCATTCAATGGCAGTCGATGGTAACCAAAACTGTAACAAACATTTTCTGTTGTGTTCCGCAAAACACAAAGTCATACAGGTTTGGAATGCCAAAATGATCCCCATTCGACTAAAAAGTTGGCCGTTCAGACCGTTAGTTGGCGATAAAGTGTCTGTAAAGAAACACTACACGCCTGTAGACTAAACAGGGAATACGCAAGTGCATGATGTCATTGTTTTCACAAATTCGCGATTTAGGGTATGTTTTCACAACAACAATGTGCTAAAAACAGAAAAGTTTTTTCTTTGTACAGCTAGTCTCACATAGCTAGACCTTCAGATGGACGGCAGAAGCTCTGGATTCTCTCTCGGCTTTCATTGGCCAAGGACCGCCCAAGAGGACGCTTGACTGACATGTAACGCAACCAATCACAGTTTGTTTCGTTCCGCGTAAGGTGAAAATGTAAAGTCGATGTCCCTTCAATAACAGACCGGCGTGCATCTAATGAATGATTCATTCAAGAACGTTATGCAAGTTTATTGCAACAATGAAGCCACAAACTTCACATACTTTTGAAAATCCGGCGTTTAGTTGATCCTGGTATGCGCTCATTGTCTCAGTTGTGAACACGATGGTTGGCGTCACGGTATTTGTTTCCAGGCAGACCATTAAAGAGTGACACGCATCTCCCGGACATCCTGTGGAATTCAACCAACCAGATGACGACTTCGAAACTCCTAAAGTGTTTCCAGATAAGTGCTGTAAGACGTTCAGCCGGTCCGTGGGTGTGACGTCTGAGGCCGGGACTATTGTACAGATGACAGTGTTATCAAATCTATCCCCGTTCACACGAATCCGCGAAAAAATGGCTAAAAAAGCTGTATTACGCATGCCAGAGAAGTAGTTGGCGAAGTCACTTTGATAAGAAAGATTACGCGCCTGCGCATCAGAGCACTAGCCCATGCCTTTCCACTTTATTTTTATAGTTTCCTGCACTTTCTTCTCATTTCCCTATAGCAGCTAATAAATCGGAAATCTCGCATATTCACAGAAATACCTTCTGCGTTGACTAATACTGTGGATAGACTAAACCCATAATATGCATGTGCATGCCGTCACCGGTTTCACAGATTCACCTTTTTGCAGTTTACACGGAGATGGCAACGTTTTCAAAAACTTGCACTTTGAAAATCCGATTTCAGAAGGCCACCAAATGAACAGCCAAAAAGCATAAAAAGTTTTCCGTTTTTAGTTAAAAACGGTGTCGTGTAAACAGCCGTTTAGAGACAATGCTATCGTTTTCAAAAACTTGAACTTTCGCACGTTTGCATTTTCAGGCCACCAAAATGCTGGTAAATGAATGGCCGAATCGCTAGTTAAGTAATGTAGTTAATTGTTCTAATTTTGCATCTCTGGAAAATAGTGATCTGTTATGTTGAATATCAAAGGTTTTTGACACATTCATGTTTTGTGGAGTAATTAGCAAATGTTACATTTCCATTAATAACACATTTGCTGATGCATCAGTATGCCTGCACATACTAAACTTAACTAAGTATTTTACAGTTTAAAAGTAAATGCACATTGGACTCATCTTTCCCCCATTTTACCCTAAAGACTTATTTAGACTTGCATGCAGAGGACGTGGTATGAAGTTTTGACTTTGGTCTTAAAATTGGAACCCTCCTCCTTGCAACTTGCCACAGATTTATCTGTCAAGAGTATGATGAAATCTTGTGATAGATGTGCAGTCGAGATGGACTTAATAGCTCAATGAATTTAAACCAGATAAATGGTTAATTTCTACCTTCATCAGTATGTAGGCTGGTTAAGATTTTCTTACGCTATTAATTTTATGCCATTAAATCCATATTTAAAAGCGAAAAAAAGAAAAATACAGGTTTTTTTCCTCTCACTCAGCGCTCGCCTTTGCTCTGCTTCTTTTTTCTCTGTCTCCCCCTCCCTCTCGCTGTCCCTCTTTCTTCTCTTTCTTTCTCTCTGGCTGCTTTTCATTCCTGTTTCTCTTTTCATTGTTTTTTTTTTCTCCTCGCTTTTCTTTAGCTCTTTGGGACCTCTATTTCTTCTCTTCCTCTATTCAGGTTTTCTTTATTCTCTTTTCTGAATAGTTGTGGTACTTAAAGGGAAAGGGGAAAGGGAAGGAGCAGGGGAGGGAGGTTAGTTTCAGTCAGATCTCAAGCATAACACTTCCTCCTACTGCAGTCAGTCTCAACCAGACTACACCAGGGACTTTTTCTTAGTGCGTTTTGTGTAGCGACTTACATAAAGCTCTCTGTTTAGCCCTAATGAAACACCCTCAGGTGCCTTTCTGTGCATGCAAACTTGTCTCATTTTGAATAATTGTGCGTAAAGTACATGGGGTATATTGTCTCACTGGTTTTCTTTGTTGTCGGGGTTGTGATATATTGCTACATGTCACTGCTGCAGTTGTGTATGAGGACTGCTATCTCCTCATAGGAGGTGTATAGGGCTCACAGGGACATCTTCATCACAGCACTGAGCTGACAGGCCACCGTATGTCCTGCCACATAGCAGGTTTTCAATAGGAAGCATATGCAAATGATATGAAGGAACTCTAGAGGGGGCAAAACATAAGAAATCCCACTTTCTGTTATTAGAGTCAACATAAAATTACAATTAGGGCTGGGTAAATTTGATTTGATTCTAGTTCTTTTGGTAATTTTTCAATCATAATGTGTATTTTGTTTACATATGAAAGATATTGACTGTCAGTTAATGCTATAAATTCTACAAGTAACCTTCTAACAAGAGGACCCAAATCATGCAGTTCAATTGCTGTTTATTTAACAGATGTAATAATCATTATAATGTTATAAGCATGACCAAAAACTACAATTTAAGCACACTTCAAAGTGCATATCTTGTGTAAAACAATTATTATTACATTGTGTACAATTATAAGCTCATGAAAACTTCAGTTTGCCCATGAAAGAGTTCAGTAAGTCTTTCATTGATTCATTAAATAGAGTCATTTGTTTGTGAATCTGACACTGACTTTGCTTTTGATTCAGTAAAAATAACCATTTTAAAGAGTTTTTTGTTCGTTTGTGTTAATGACTCATGAAAGAACTTTGTTCGTGAATCTGACACTGGCTGCGCTGCATCTGTTTTGATTCAATAAAAAGAACCACTTTAAAAGAGTAATTTGTTAGTTCATTCGTCTGTTTTAATGATTCATTATAACAGGGGTGGCCAACGTCGGTCCTGGAGAGCCACAATCCTGCAGAGTTTAGCTCCAACCCTGATAAAAACTCACCTTCCTGTAGCTTTCTAGTAACCCTTAAGACCTTGATTAGCTTGTTCAGGTGTGTTTGATTAGGGTTGGAGCAAAAATTTGCAGGATTGTGGCTCTCCAGGACCGACGTTGGCCACCCCTGCATTATAAGGACTGGCTACAAGTGAATCTGACACTGTGTGGTTTTTGATTCAGTCAAAAGAGTCTTGCGTTTGTGAATCGGACTACGCTTTGTTTATGTCTCACTAAAAAGAGCCAGTTTAAAAGAGTCTTTTGTTCTTGAATTGTACTTCTTGCTCAGTGATTCGCTCAAAAGAACTGGCTCATAAATGCCATTTGATCATGAATCAGACACAGAGCTGTGCGTACAGTAGACACTGGCACAGAGTAGAAGATCGATTTTGTTTTTTTAAGAATCAAGATCGTTCAAAATCAGGATATATATACATATATATATTAGTTCTGAGGACCACTTATAATTTTAGCAATATTTTTAGCAGTGATAGGCGATTTTCTATCCTGTTTTTGGCATTGGAAGTAAACACCCACTGCTATGATTTGGTTACAGTTTTGCATATTAAAATATTTTTCCGTGTCCCCGCTACACATGGAATTGCTGTGAAAAATTTCGATGTTTGAGCCAGAGTCTGATCCCAAATCAGACGTCAAACCTACACCTCAAATACCAAGGATACTCGTCTGTGACAGCTTGATAATTAATCTTTTATTTATATTTATTACTTATTGATTTGTGTAGTAGTTATTACGTTTAAATTAGTGTTTAAACGAAGACACTATAGAAAGTTCTTTCATTGTCAAATTGTCCGCAACTAGATGACTTTCATTTTTTTTCGTTGTTTTGTTAAACCAATTATGAATTAATGTACCAATTTTTGACGCACTGTCGTCCTTATATTCATCATTTTCAGTGAAGAATCAAACGATCTGTAACAGACGAAGCTACAGACATTGTAAAAATATTGTTATTGACACTTGTGTTTTGCAGTATTACTGTTGGATCTAATATAGTCGGCACTGCATCCTTTTTTTTTCAGTCTCTGAAAAGCCTGCATGGAGTGGTGTCTTGTTTAAAAACAAATTCACTGTGAAATGAAGCGAACAAACAAGAAGTGTCTTACTGATGCGATCCGAAACTAAATAGAGTTCATCCAGGCAATGCAAAGTTTTTCTAAAACGTCTTGTATTCCTCCGAGGCAGCTCTATCATTTTGTTGCTCAGGTAATCCTGTGTTTGCGTCTTTCTCGTATTTACTCACCTCTACAACTTGCGTGAACCAGTGGGTGGCGCTAAAGAGTCAACAATGTAGAAGTCATCGTCTTCTGCTGAGGCTGTGTGTGACGTCATACTGAGACAAACTCTGAAACGAGTCGTTTTGGCAGCTTGTTTTCAAGCTGTTTTTGGACTAGAGAGAAAATTTTGAGTTCAGGATTTTTATATGTCAAGATATCAAGGACAATTTCTCAATTCATGATCCCTTTATAAAATAAAAGTTTTTTGCTTCATAATTTGTAAGCAACTTGCTCTTCTTCTGAAATGACATTGGAGATAGCTTGCCAAAAAAATGACAATTCAGTCATTAATTACTCACCCTCATGTCATTCCAAACCCATAAGACTCATTCATCTTCAGAATACAAATGAAGATATTTTTGATGAAATCTGTCCCTCCATAGACAGCAACTACTACTTTGACGCTTCAAAAATTTCATAAAAAGATCGTAAATCTAATCCATATGAACTGTAAGGTTTAGTGTGAATTTTCTGAAGAGACTCGGATCACTTTATATGATGGACAGATTAAATTTAGGCTTTTATTCACATATAAACATTCATCAACGCACACATCAGATGAGGTAAATGGAAACTCAAGCATGTTTGCGAGAACCAATGAGGTTCATTCATTCTTGTGTTACGAAGCACGTTTGAGCACGAGGTTTGTTCTCGCAGGTTCAGTTGAGCTTCTGTTTATGTCTGCATCTATCAATGTTTAAATGTGAATAAAAGCCTAAATTCAATCTGTGTCATATAAAGCAAATCGCATCTCTTCATGAAAATACCGTTCAATTTGTTTTACGGTCTCTTTATGAACTTTTTGTGTCAAAATGTCAGTTGCGTAGCTGTCAATGTAGGAAAAAAAAACTCTCAGATTTCATCAAAAATATCTTAATTTGTGTCCCGAAGATGAACGAAAGCCTTGCGGGTTTGGAACGTCATGAGGGCGAGTAAATAATGACAGAATTGAAATTTTTGGGGTTAAACTATCCAAATAGCTACTTAGGTATGTAATTTGCATATGCAATGTCAACTTTTCACTGTCCAATCAATTCCCAATGTTCTCTCCTATATCTTTTCTCATTGAATATCCCATTTCATTTCACTCAGAAATGCATCACGTTATGAAAGTGAAATGGGTTGCAAACAGTACACTTTTGAATTTAATTATAAACGCATCGCGTAGACATCTACGCCATGCTGAAGTAACCGTAGCGAGATGAGGACACACGATATCAGGTTTGATTCATCCTGTAATTCTTTTCACGCCAGACCTTCCGAAAGCTCGAAGAACAGAGAAGCAGCTCAGGGATGAGCATTGAAGAACTGACCATTCTGTCTAGCACACATGTAAATGAGAGATTGTGCCAGTGGAAAAGAAGCAGGGGATTGGACGAATGGAAGGTGATTAAAAATGCAGAATTGATAGGGCAACAGATGAAACTTTTTTTTTTCTCTCTCTCTTTCTCGCTCTCCATAAGTAAGAAACTGAAAAAGAAAAAAAAAACAGCATGATGGAATGGCAGGCTTGAAGGGGAGAGAAAGGTGAAAGACAGATGAAAGTGAAAAGAGATAAAAGCCGGAGTGAGGAGGGTGTGGGATAAAGCAGGAGGAAGGGAGGCAGAGATGAAAGCAAAATGAGAAAGATAAGAACAGAGTGAGAGAGACGGAGAGGGAAACGGAGGGAGAGATAGATAGTGTACAGCGCAGAGAGAGGGGTAACCATGGAAACAAGAAGAAGGTACAAAAGAAGAGAGAGACAAAGGGGTTTTGATTTAAAAGAATGAAACTTGGGAGAAAGAAAAAGTAATTCAGGTTGAAATTTGTTACCGTGAGGTGAGGGAGAAATACAAAAGAGCACGAGCTCCCACGGAAGGACGGACACTTTTTTCCGTGCTATATTTATGAGACTTTCCCTACGGTCAGGCGTCGGACCCGCTAGTATTCACAGGCCTCTTCGTTTGAGCGCATATGAACGAATGAAATTGGATGTGAAACTAGGCGGTCAGACTCGTGCCGTCAGTCCATTTAACAGCCATTAGCAGGATTATGAGATGAAACGGCACGGGAGGCAGGAGGCAACTGTTCTCTTGAAGGCAGCGGCGGGAGTCAGTCGAGGCTTTGACCTCCCAACCTCAGACCGCAGGGAAACGCACACATGCAGAGGAGTGGCGCTCCTGAAAGCTTCTAGGCCCGACACAATGAACTTGCGCCTTCGCAGCTGAGTTTTGCAGGGTGTGGACTCCTGCCTCATTCAGATGCATACAATATAGCCTCTTATGTTCATTCAAATTTGTCTATCTTCATGGAGCCGAAGCCAGACATTGCTTCTTCTTCTTCTTTCTTTTTTTTTTATTCTGTGGTTTTTGAGTCTCTTGTGTGTCTCTTTTTCTTTCTATCTCCCTCCCTTCCCCCTTCTCTCCTGTCTTTCTCTCACTGTCTCTTTCCTCTTTCTGTTTCTCTCTCGCTCACTCTCCCTCCCCCTCTCTCTCCTCTTTTTCCTTCTCTCGCTCTTCTTCTCTCTCTCTCTCTTGCTCTCTCCCCCACTCTCCTCTTTCTTTTCTCTCTCTGTTCCTTTTATATCCTGTGCTGAATGCTCTCCTCCCTCAACTGTCTTTCTCTTTTCTATTCACTCTATTTCCTCTCGGTTCTCTCGGCAGAAACATTTCTTGCCCAATATTCTGTCCAACATTTTATCTGTAACCCCCATGCTGAATGAGGGGGGTAATCTTTTATTCAGGATTTGAAGAGCCTCTCTTCTTTGCATCTTCTGTGTTTGTGTTTGTGTGTGCGCGCGTGTGGCTGAGTGCGATTTTCTCGGACAAGCTGGAATGAAAATGCACAAACATTGAAATCAAGAGCGCGGGATCATCAGGGCCGAGACGCAACTTTGCAAGAATGAGATTAAGACGTCAAGTGAAGTGCTGTAAGACTGTAACTCGGCGTTTGGATATACTAGCTCCCGCTGTCTAACCTCATAACGCGTTCACACAAGTGGACAAATGATTTAGAAGTTAATTTAGAAAGGAACTAACCGCTGGCAGTAGTGTCTGGCTTGGGGTCAAAGGTTATGTCCATTGAGTTTCTGTGGTTAATAAGTGGCAGTGCTGGTGTGTGTTCTGGGCTCGGGTGGGGGGGGGGAGCTGAAGGCTGGCTGTATGTGCTTTAACACCTCAAAAGATCTCCAATAAACTCAGTTTCACAGCACCACAGAGATATAATCTGGTAGCTTGGATGACGGGTTAAGATCTGGCTTTCTGCTAATTCATGTTTGTTTCATTCTGCCCATATTAAAAGATCGTTTATCATGGAGACATGTTTAGATTAACATGGTATGGGAGTGGGGTAAGATGGGCCACCTCCTTAAATCAAGGCATCTGTGGGTTTTGTCATGATATAAGCCTATTTACACTTGAATTTACTTAAAAAACAGTGTCGAGTAGTTCCACGCAAATATATTGAGTAATTTGGACAAATAACTGTTTAGTTGTATGAACAAAAGAACACAAAAAATACAAATCATTTGAATTTGTCACGTAACATTAAGTAAATTGCACATATAAATATTTTGTATGTCAAATTCATAAAGGTTTAGCTATTATGTGAGGTCAACACATTTATTTACTTAGTTTTCTTTATTATTTGCTCTATGAATTGCACACAAAAATAACTACTTGAACAAACTCAATTGAATTGAGAGCGGAAATTCCGTCCTCAATATGCATATATGAGTTCTCACAGCTCTTCTGCATAATGGTAACCGCAAAATTCCAAAACATTACAAAAACTCCTCCAAATGTCCAACATAACTGAACATTAAACTTTCCATTTACTGGAAAACATAAAATAACACTTTAATCCTTAAATTTCCTCTCCTTATGCAGTTGCTTGCAAAGCATGCCGGGAACTACGGATCCACTGCCCAGTTAGTTATGTCAACATTAATTTGTGTGTTTCACTCAGCAATGTTAAGTTGACTGAACAAACGCTTAAGTAAAGCTGACAATACTCATTTTTAGTTAAACTCGGTTAAATTAAGTTTAGGTAGTTTAATGAGTTTAAGTAATGTGAACAAGAATGGTTTGAGTGACACTAACAACTGTGAAAGTTTAAAAAAAAAAATCAGGATTTGATGAATGGGAAGTTTAAAAGAACGTAATTTATTTGACATCGAAATCTTATTATAAATGTATTTACTGTCACTTCTTGTCAATTTAATGCATACTTTCTGAATAAAATTTATTTATTTCGAATTATTTTCGAATTTTAAATCAACATCAATATTTGTTGAAATGTATGTGATTGTGTCAGGGTTTCGCCTTCTGTTTTTTCACATTTTTAAACATTTCTTGCTTTCACTTTTTAAAAGGTTGTGCGCTTTGATAACAGAATGATAATTCTTAAATGAATGACATTTAAAATGATGTCTTAAAAGCTGTATGCATAATTTGTAAAATACATTTTAAAATGCATTTTAGATTGTCACACCACAGGACACGTCACCTACTACACATATCTTATGTGTATCTTGTACATTTCTAGTATAAAACCATGTAATTTAGTTGTAAAATATTACTGTAAATGCAGTGTTTCCCTACAATAGTACCTTTGGGGTAAAATGTGCCAGATGCTTTTGGATACGCTGTGTCGGTGATTTAACTAATAGTGAGTTTTGTCTCCAAATTCAGGAAAAAATACTTCTTTAAATACTGTTAAGTGAAATGTTGAAATGTCAAATATTGTGAATATTAAGCTTTTCCCCTCCTGACTTGTGAAATATGACTGATGTGCATCAAAATAAGACTTCAAAATGGTTTTGTGCATTTGTACAAAAAAAAAATGTATGTTCACATTTTTATTTGAAATGTAAATTGTTCACATAGTCCCTTTTGATTCAGCTTACCCCTTGAAATGATACAGCTCACATTTTTTAAAGTAAAATATCTAAGGTCAAATTTTTCTCATTTCAATTGAGAACAGGCATCCAGAAAAAAAAATATATTAAATGTATTAGAACTTAATGTATTACAGGACAACTTCCATTTAAAAATGGCACAGTTTACCCCACTCTCCCACACACAAAAGACTGCTTGCATTTAGAGTTCATTGCATCATAATGAAAATGTTAGTATGTGCTGGTGGAGGGTTTCAAGTTTCCCCATCACGTTAGCGCTAAGAGTTTTGGGAATCAAAAACGACCTCACATCCCAGTCAGCTCTCAACCACTAACCCAACCGGTTCAATTCCACTTCCCTCAGTGTCATACATTCACACTGCCGCAGAAAACAATGCAGACAAAAGTTCACTATTGCCTCTCTTCAGGCAGAGGAGAATACACAAACCATAAGTACAAGTGTCATGTGATATGCGCACACACACACACACACACACACACACACACACACATACACTTGTCGGTTAAAACCTGTAGATGGATTCCCAAACCACACACCCCTATAAAGCACAGCTACATGAACCGGTGGAGATGCAAAGACACACACATGCAGAAGAAACTAGTAGGCGTTCATTATTCATCATGTATTCTTCCCTGTGTGTGTGTGTGTGTGTGTGTGTGTGTGTGTGTGTGTTGTTAGGACTGGTTCACACAAGTCTGATACTTCTGGGCAAATGAGGTTAGGACAGGTTTCAAGCCATTTCTTTTTTTTTTTAGAGGAGGGGTGAAAACCCATGGGCCTGGATGGGTATTCCAGCCAGCGTATTCATTCTTTCTTTCCCCTAACTTTTGTTGTCTCCCCCTCTTCTTTTTCCCCACAGGCGGGCAGCTCTGTGTTGTTTTATGTACACGTCCCTGGCCGTTTCTTCTTCCATGTGGATTCTTTGTCTTTTGCGTCTTATCTCTTTGTTTCTTCCCTTGCACTCTTTCTATTTTCTCTCCTCTCTCAACTTCCTGCTATCTCTCCCCCTCACTCACACCCTCCCTCAATCTCTCTTTATCTCTGTCTGTTTCCCTTCGCTCCCTATCTCTCTCTCTCTCTCTCTCTCTCTCCCTGTCCTTTCTCTTTTCCCTCCCTCCCTCCTTTCCTCTCACGATCTCTCACACGCACACACATCTTTCTCTCACTCAGACGCACATATACTGACTCTCCTACAATGCTTGATTTTCTCTCTCCTTCATGGATTGCCCTTTCCTGCTCACTGATGAAAAATGTCCTCCACTCTTCTCACACACTGAGGGTTTACAGCAGCACGGTCCTTCACTCAGGTGTGTTCCATTCCATACTAGAGGCTCTTTTGTGGGACGGCCAGCCTATATCCCGGCGTTAATAAGCTCACGGGAAGTGTTAGAGTAATCCCATACCTTTTCCGTAATGAGGATGAGCGGGAACACCTCAGCACACACCCGGCAACGGAGCGGGCAGGTAGCCTATCACGCGCTCCTCCTGAAACCAGAACTTCAATAGTTAATATCTTTCCTTGCTGTTTTTCCCTTTTCCTCTCTTTTCCCCTGCCCCCCCTTCACTCATCCACTCCCCCTCTTTTTCTCTTGCTGATGAACTCCTCTTTTTTATTTTCACACTCCACCATCCCCCCTTCTCTCCCCCCCCCTCTCACTATCTCTCTCTCAGGCTGCTGAAACTCTCTCTCTTTCACTGCATTCTCTTTTTCTATCTCTCTTTCAGTCCCCCTCTCGAGCGCTCTCCCTCCCTCTTCTCTTTCTTTCTGTCTTTCTCTCTTTTCTTTGACCTCATCTTTTCTTATGCTTTGCTCTCCCTCCCCCAGTTCCTCTCTTCCTTCTTTTTTGCTGCATTCTCTTCTTCTCTCGCCCTCCCCCACCTCTTTTCTCTCTCTGTCGCTCTCTCTCTCTCTCTCTCTTTTTCTATTTCTCTCCCATTCACCCCCCTTCCCTTCCCTTTTCTCTCTATACCTCTCTGTCTCAGTCCCCCTCCCTCTTCCTCTTATTCTCTCTCTCCCCCATGTCTGTCTCACTCCCTCCCTCTCTTTCCAAACTGCTTTTCTTTCTCCTTTTCTTTCTTTTGTCACTCATTTTTTTGTGCGCACTGGCTCTCAGACATTGCACAGGCGTCTTGCGGCTTAATTATTTGAGATGCGCAAATAAACAGACCTGTAGAACTCCTCCCGGAAAACATTTCGGCATATCTCACTCACTGTCTGTCTTGACACCGACAGACACACCTCCAGTGATTAGAGATCGCTGTGTGTGTGTGTGTGTGTGTGTGTGCCGGCTTGAAACATGTTTGCTATCATCTCTAAACCGAAGAGAGGACGTACATGTGCTGAGAAGTGAGCTTTTGTTAGTACCAGAGAAATATGTTTGTTGAAGGGTCACGCTGTATGGAGTGTGTGCGTGAGAAAGAGAGAGATAGTGAACGCGCGACAGAGAGTGAAAGAGAAAGAAAGAAAGCAGAAAGAGATGGGGGAGTGTGAGGAAGGGAGGGCAGAGAGACGGAAAGAAAGAAAGAGAATGGAAGAAATAGGTTTGTGTGTGTATGTGTGTGAGAGAGGCAGGCACAGTCAGTTCTGATAACAGCAACAGTAGGAGGAGGATGAGCTTGGCTCCGCCCCCTCTCCCTCACGCAGTTATAAATAGGAGCTGGTGTTTTTTGCTCCTCTCACTTCTCTTGAAGGATGAGGTCCCTGAAACATCTCAAACATCACACCAGGAGTAATGTGGTGAGTGCTCAACCCAAACATACACGCTGCCCGAGTTGATACATTGACTTGAACTGCTGGTTAATTGCTGTGTTAAAGTTTGTAACTCTGAACTGTGGAAATGAAATAACTTTTTTCTCTCTCACAGAATACCGCAAGAGTGTCATTTATACTTTGACCTTTCTCTTTTTTTTCAGCCTAGCCTCTGATATTGTCCAATGCAGTATATTTCTTTTGTTTTCTGTCTCTCGCACTCACAAACAAACACGGGTTCATTCTATGCTAGTCTTTACACTAGCTAGCGTTTTTTGTTTTTTATCTATTTTTACATTCACTTCAGCTCTCCTCATACAGTCACGGCTCCTATCTTGCCCGACTGGCTCTTTCATTTGTCTTTCTGTCTTAACACTCCTTCTCTTTCCTTTTCCCTCCCTCCTCCTTTCTCATTTCTCACCCTCTTCTTTTCTCTCTCTTTCTGTCTCCTTCTTAGTTTCAGTCTTTCACTCCCCACACCCCTCCCTCTCTCTTTATCTCTCTGTTGTACTCTCTCACTCACTCAGTTTCTCTTAGTCTCTCATCCCCCGCTGCCCCTCCCTCTTCTTTTCCTCTCACTCTTTCTTTATCTCTCTTTATCTTTCTTTCCTCACTCCCCTCCCTCACTCAGTCACTCAGTCTGTCTCTCATCCCCCAGTTCCCCTCCTTCCTCTCTCTTCCTTCTTTCACTTGCTTCCTCAATCACCCTTTTTCTCTCACTCACTCACTCTTTTTCTCCCTCCCTCCGTCTGACTGCTTTAAAAGCAGTAATTATAAATGACATGGTTATCAGGGCATCCAGGTTCCCCTTCTCATTTCTCTCTCTCTTTCTCTTTCTGTCTCTCTCTCTTTCTCTCTCTCTCTCTCTCTCCCCCCACTTCTCGTTTTCCTCTGTCTCTGCTTGTCTGTCTCTCTTCCTCTGTTTTACAGCTGTCAGTCTCTCCCTCCCTCTTTCCCTTGTGTATGCTTGTTTTTGCTTAAGCTGAAATCCGTATTTCATGGCTTTCTTTTTTCAGTCAAAATCAAGGTATCAGCTTGTTAGAGGTGATAATGTATGTTAATGACTTTCTGAGCACACACACAATTACTTGTGTGAACATGACAGTGATTTGAGCAGTCTAGAACAGAGGTTACCCTAAGCTAAGAGTTCAACCAAGTTCCCCTTAATTAATCCATATGTAAGTAACATAATCATCAGCCTCGAAGGAACGGTTTTCCTCCTTAGTGCGGCAACGAACTGAATCATGTTTGCTTCAGCCAATCTCTGAAGTCCGCAAATTGACTGGACTCACTTATGTTGCTGGTACTGCTAAAACTTCACTGTCCAGCCTTTTCACAGTCAGCAGTGGCAGCGCTTGACCTCGCAGGAAATGCTGTGGATAGTCCACGGATGTAGACTTCCCGCTCGGACCCAGACACGCTTTGTGCTATGCGTCCTTTTAAAGCCTGTGAAGGAAGGAAGCATGGCGCTTAAACAGATCAGTCTTATCTCTTCTATCTTAAGCAATCTCTAGTGGACACAGGCAAGGCGTTGCCAGAGTGTCTCTTGCTTACTGCTGTGAATATTGTATAATATATATATATGTTATGATATATATATTTCTTTGGGAATGTTCACTATTTGACAAAATAAAAAGATCAGGTAGAAGAAAGGTTCCAGAAAAACATTCCTGCCATGTTGCCAGAAATTGCCTGATCTGACTGAGCTGTCATTTAGCTCTAAAGCAAATCCTCAAACTCCATCCAAACAGCTTTTATTTGTTGCCCCCCATCAGTCAACTTCGTTGTTCTGACACTTATGTTGATGTGACGCTATCGCGCTGACTTCATTGCTATTGTAGTGACACTGTTGCCATGACAGCGTTAGCCAGACTTTGTTGCTACGAGGGTATTGTATTGACGCTTGCAATGACAGATGTATACACTGATTCTGATTTCGTGAAATATTGCTTAGACATGTTGTTCTCTCCATTTACAGGAAGAGCAGGAGGTTCCTCTGGTCCGCTGCTATTCTAAAGTGATGGAGCATGCGGTGGATGTCAGCACTCAGACTGACCCAGTGGTGGTCCTGTCCTTAGCCCAGGCTGCTGTGCTGGGCCTCATATCTCAGAACGAAATCTTCGGAGCCACAATTGCCCCAAACGGTTTCTACACGGGAGAGGGACGTGAAGGCCCTGCTCCCCCTGCAGAATCCATGGAGTATGAATATGCAGATCAGCTAATTGGAGCCAATGGAGACTATCTATCCGAGCCTCACGGGGACAACAGGAGGCCAGATGGGCTCTACGGGGCAGAGCGCAGGCGACCGGGGCCCCGCGGGAGAACCAAGAGGCCCTTGATTGAAGGAGAATCGGAGGAGTCCGCGGAGAGGTCTCTGGACACATCGAGTGAGGTGAAAGGAGAGAGGCCTGAGTTCCCTAGCCCCTGTTATCTCTCGAATCCTCAGCAAACTGACAACGAGCCAGAAGTGTTGGACCTTGCACCTCAAAGAGTGCCAATGAAAGAAGAGCAGTGTAACAAAGGCTACCCTGAGCCCTCGAGGGAGCCAGCAAGCAAACAGGTAGACTCTGAGACCCAGTCTCAAGGTCACCAAAGCCCCGTGGGGCGTGGAAAGGCATTGGTGGAGTCCCCGCAGGAAGGGCGGGGAAAGGAGGAACAAGAAGACGAGGAGGAAGTGGAGGAGAGAGCGCTCAACCTGAAAACTACAGAGGAGGATGTGACCCCAGCAATGAGGCGCTACTATGAGTCCAGCGTGACGGCGTACGAGGCTGCTGAGATGGGCCTACCGGGAGATTATGAGGAAGGTGGACAGGCCATGATGTGGGCGGAGGGTGAGAACTCCTTGGGTAGACGGATGCAGATCGACCGTCTAGATATCAACGTGCAAATCGACGAGTCGTACTGTGTGGATGTGGGCGAAGGCCTGAAACGCTGGAAGTGTCGCATGTGTGAAAAGTCCTACACTTCGAAGTACAACTTGGTTACACACATCCTCGGTCACAATGGCATCAAGCCACATGAATGTCTGCACTGTGGAAAGCTCTTCAAGCAGCCCAGCCACCTTCAGACGCATCTGTTGACGCACCAGGGCACGCGGCCGCACAAGTGCACCGTCTGCAAGAAGGCCTTCACCCAGACCAGTCACCTTAAACGGCACATGTTGCAGCATAGCGACGTCAAGCCTTACAGCTGCCGCTTCTGCGGCCGAGGCTTTGCCTACCCCAGCGAGCTGCGTACACACGAGACCAAGCACGAGAGCGGCCACTGTCACGTCTGCACGCAGTGCGGCATGGAGTTCCCCACTCACGCCCACCTCAAGCGCCACCAGGTCAGCCACCAGGGCCCGACGACCTTTCAGTGCACCGAATGTCATAAGTCCTTCGCCTATCGTAGCCAACTCCAGAACCATCTGATGAAGCACCAGAACGTGCGGCCTTATGTCTGCTCGGAGTGCGGCATGGAGTTCGTGCAGATCCACCACCTGAAGCAGCACATGCTTACACACAAGGTACTGACACAGCAGGCCCTCGAACACAAGGTACTTAAACCTCATTCGTTTTTGTAATCTTCCCGCAACCATCCTATTAGAAATGACTCCCCAGTGATTTTCAGATCCAGACCCCACCTACATTTCCAAACGCTACACATTCCCATAAATCCGTAGGTTATTGTGTCATCTTCAGCTGTGTCTCAGGTATTTCCACAACAAGTTTCAGTGTAAATGGAGCTGTCTCTGTCAGTCCCTTCCAGCCATCCAAACCTGCCATTAACTCCGTCCCTTACACTAGTATGGAGCTGTTTTGTTTTGTGTGTGCTTTGTGCAGTGAAGTGTGTCTCACATGCTGATACTTCCTCCTTTCATTTCTCACTCTCCGTGAGTGTGATTCATCTCATCATGACTGCAGTGTCAGTAAACAGAATGTGTCACAGGTCAGCAGGGTTATAAACAAAAAACACATCGGCAGTTAGTCATTTCTTCGGCGTATACATCAACAGTTGTCTAGTTTGGAATCCATTTTTAGATTTATTGCCATTAGAGATAACGATTGAACGAGAACACTGTGTGATTTCAGTTAGTTGGGTACACTATATGCCCAGAAGTAAATGGACACCTGTATGTGCTTTATATATATATAGATGTTGGAACACGAATAAAGGAATTTGATACCATTCGGACATGAGTATTAGTGAGATGTTGCCGTTCCAGTTCATCCCAACAGAGTTCAGATCTAAGTTTTGAGGCCAGTCAAGTTCTTCCGCATCAGACTCGGGGAAACCACAGTTTGTGACATTGGGACCATCCCTAAACTATGACCACAAAGTCGGATACACATAGTTCTCTAGAATTTTCTTCACTAATTAAATGCACTCATGTAGTGTAGATTCAGTGTAGTTCTTCATAGCACATTCTGAAGGATCTTCCCATGTGTGTTAGGTCAACAATATTCCCTGGATACACTGGAAGTGTTCACTGAATAGTCAAATTGTTAAGGCGAATGTTTAACCCCCTTTATTTGTTAATGTTTTAGCTCGGTGGAGCTTCAGAGCTCTCACTGTAGCGCCTACATGTCTATTTACCCTGCAGCATTGCGTTAACAACAGTGAATGAAATATGTGTGCGTGAATTTCTTGCTCTGTATTACGAATTCTAGTGAGCGTGCAAGACCGGCACCCTGCTGATGGATTCAGCTGCGCTTATGACAACCACTTTTTCTCGTTCAGCTGATGCCAGTGATAAATCATTTTTCCTCCTGCTCTCAAAAGCGAATTAAATACAATACACCGCTAATTATGAAAGTTACTTTTAAAGTGATGGTCACAATGGAATCAAATCTAAATATATTACCGTTGTCTTTCCCTCAGGGTATGAAGGAATACAAATGCGACGTGTGTTCTCGTGAGTTCACACTCTCTGCAAACCTGAAGCGACACATGCTGATTCATACCAGTGTGCGCCCTTTCCAGTGCCATGTCTGCTTCAAGACCTTTGTTCAGAAGCAGACGCTTAAAACGCACATGATTGTCCACTTGCCTGTGAAACCTTTTAAGTGCAAGGTGGGTACAAAGAAGTCTTCCATGCACCGTATAACCCTGCTGGAGTCCTTCAGGCAGTCTATGGCTGTGCATCAAACATAGACCTCTAATAGTTCCTGTATTTTTTTTTTTTTTGTAGGTGTGCGGGAAGTCCTTCAACAGAATGTACAACCTGCTGGGTCACATGCACCTTCATGCTGGTAGCAAACCCTTCAAGTGTCCTTACTGCACTAGCAAGTTCAATTTGAAGGGCAACTTAAGTCGACACATGAAGGTGAAACATGGAATCCTGGACACCTCAACTGAAGGGCAAGGTGAGATGCAAATTATACCTGAGATTATAGTTCTCAATGTTATAGAGAATTAGAAACAATAGAACTGGTGTAGCCTAGAGCACTGATTCTCAAACCTGTCCTGGAGGACCCCCAGAACTGCACATTTTGGATGTGTCTCTCATCTAACACACCTGATTCAACTCATCAGCTCATTAGTAGAGACTGCAAGACCTGAAGTAGGTGCGTCAAATAAGGGCAACTTAAAAAACATGGAGCGCTGGGGGTCCTACAGGACAGGTTTGGGAAACACTGGCCTAGAGCAGTAATTCTTAAAGTGTGGTCCGCCATCGCCCCCTAGTAGTCCGCGAAAAGATGACCTAAACTAGGCAAGCTCGCGGATCGCGGGCAGGGGGGTTGACGTCAGTGTGTTTTAATAACGAAAAAATGGATCATATCATTGCATTTGTGTTTGAATAATTAGTTTTTGACTTGAAACAGTTGCATATTAAACTTAAATTCAGTTTATCCTTCCTATTTTGGTGTTTTTGGGGGGCGTGTTAGAGTGGGATTCTGTTAGGTGGTCCTTAGAAAAAAACTGGAAGATAAAGTGGTCCTTGGGCTGAAAAAGTTTGAGAAACACTGATCTAGAGGTTTACAGAGCTGCTTGACTCCGCCTCTCTGTGGGTTTATAGGGCGGAAGTTGAAAAAAGCGAATGCTAATGCTAGTAAAAGTTTGCTCTCTATAAGTACCAAGACTGATTCTGAGAATTTTGCCAGTGGTTTAAAGGTTAGTTCACCCAAAAATGAAATTTCTGTCATTAATTCCACATCCGCAAGACCGTCGTTCATCTTCGGAGCACAAATGAAGATATTTTTGATGAAATCTGAGAGGTTTTTTCCCCTCATAGAAAGCAACATAAAGAGACTGACAGTAGAGAATAAAGGCGTTATTTTGTTTTGTTTTTGCGATCAAAAAGTATTCTCGTCACTTCATTTTAACATTAACATTTCTTTTGAACCGCTGTTGTCACGTTGACTATTTTAAACAATGTCTTTAATACCTTTCAGAACCATTAAAGTGGTAATTATGTTGCTTTCTATGGGGGATAAAAAAATAAAACACTTGGATTTCATCAAAAATAAATTTGTGTTCTGAAGATTTGGAACCACATGAGGGTAATTAATGACAAAATTTTAATTTTGGGGTGAACTAACCCTTTTTATTTCATGAAATTATAAAGTATTGGTTAACCCCCGGAATTCACATGTTGTGACAAAAAGAAGTGTCGAAGCTAGTCATGCCAGGCTTACGTTTGTGCGTCTCCATTTCCTTCCTCAGATGCCCTGCCTGATGCGGAGGGTCAGGAAGATTACGAGGAGGAGAGCTTTGATTACAGCGAGAGGGAAAATCTAGCCAGCAACAATGCACAAGATTTGGCAAAACTCGCCAAAATTAGCTACTACAACTACACCAAGGTTGCTGCTCGCTACAACACGACATAAGCAGCGGACTGAGACACTAAATTGTGGTTTGAGGGGGCGAAAAAGACTGCAATGGTCGTTTCTGTAGTACTCTTGGCTCTGATAGGAGACCGTGAGGAAATAGCCATCATGAAGTGAATGTGCACTGGAGCCCATTTTGGGTCTGTGAAACAAAAGTGATAGAAGACTGAAGCTTCATTTTAACAATGTCATTTCACATTACGGATCATCCTGAAGAATAAAGGACTGTGAGTGTAAGTGCTGTTCTTTTTGAAACAAATGTTCCACTTTTTTCCCCATTACAGAATGCAGTTCTTAAGAAGTATATAATTTCTGAGCTACATTCAGTGGGGCGATATGTACGGATATAAGAAAGCACTTAATCCGTACAGACAATCCACAGCTCTCATCAAGACTGCTGTTTTACACCATTGATCCTGGTGGTTTAACTGTCCAGCAAGTTAGATACCACTTTATAGGACTTAACCAAAGCTGACAAAGTGCAAATAGGTATCATTACATGTTAACATGTTCATCAGTATTTCATTTTTATGCATACCGTAATGTTTTAAGGTTCTTCTCCAGCATTTTTTCGATGGGCATATGTTGTTTGTAGCTCATAGTGGAATTTTCAGTGCCTATTTTTTTTTTTTGGGCATTTAAATCACTGTATGGCCTTCTGGATATTTTTGTTTTTAACATTATTGCAAATAGTATTTATTGTTCAATGTTTCTTGGCATTCACAAGTGTAAATACATTGCCAATGTTCCAGATGGGCAGAGTTTATTTCAAATTTAAAATATAGAAGCCAAGTCATGAGTTTAGTTAAATTTGTGCAGAATTGCATTATTTACCCAAGTGCATTGTTTCGTCCATCGTCTCTAAAATACAAGAATCTTCCATAAAAATATATATTTTCCCCATCTTTAGTTTGATGAATGTAATACTACTAAGATTTGTCCCTTTAAAGCGTTTAATATTTCACAGAGCCATGCGTCAGCAAAAAAAAAGAAAAAACCTTAAATATTTTATCTTCATAAATCTCTGAAATGTTTTCTAGTTTGCAGTGTGTTCTTGTACTACGTGGGCTAAATTCATTTTATTTTTAAAATGTGGCGATCTTCTAGCATTTTTTTTTTTTTTTGGTGTGGATTAAACTACCTTATTCCAAACCTAATCCAATTTAACATCCATTTGACAAAACCTTGTAACGCCCTGCATCTTTCACAAAGTCGCCAATACTGGTTGAATTTCGAAGAGGATGCCCTAAAAACACTGGACAAAAATATTAACTGCCCTTGTGTGCGCAAGAGAGCGTCTCATCCATCATTCCAGCGCAGAGCTCAGGAGTGATGAACGACAGTCTGCCGACATGTGACAGGGCTCGAGACCCAGCAGAGACTGATTGGGGAAATTCACCATGTATTCTCCATCCAGCTAAGAAACTCAAAATGTTAATGTGAAAGATTGTGCATTTTTAAATGGTTGTGTCCTTGCATTTTGGGCTGTTTGCTCCAAGCTAGGCAGGAGTTTTAGTTTTGTACAAGCTTCCGATTCTTTTGTTGCACACTGATGTGAATATGATGTTGATAAATGTCTGTTAAACGTTGTGCTCTGGACTGTAAATTAATACATTTATTTACCTTTAAAATGTGTGCAGTGTGAATTGTGATTGACGACACACGAACAGGAATCCAGGTGACAGATTTATTAGAGGCTTTCTCATGTGGCCCTTGATCTTTCTTTTTCTCCTGTGGTATTATACAGTATCTGACATACAGTACTTAATCTTAAAAAAATAGACCCCTGGAGGTGCAGGAAGAGATGGGTTCACCCATCAGCAGGATTCACTAACATAACAGCTAGGAGGAACATCACTATGTTTTTATTACTCCTCCCTTCATACATTATGTGGTATTCATGACCTTTAAGTTAAAAATGAGGTACAAAAAGACACTCTCCACCGTGTCCGGGCCCCGATGTCCTTCATTTGCCAAGTGCCTTGTCTAGGTTTGTCTTGATGGCATCCAAGAAATCTGTGGTGTTGACGTAATGCTCGTTCAGCTTACAGCTGTGGTTACACAAAGACAGATGTTAAAAACATTAGCTAGAGCGAACGTTACAATCGATGGCAGCAGTTTTATCATTAGGGCTAGTCATTTAATGGAGGTTAAAGACATTACACTTTGATCATTTTTTATACGGTTTGAATAATTTGCTGACTTACTTGGCGAGACCGTGAATGCAGCCAGCCAGATCCTTTGTCATCACACCGCTCTCCACAGTCTCGACGCACACCCGTTCTAGAGTCTGAGAGAACCTGCAAAGAAACCGGACAATGACGAAGGACGAACTTCCTTTTAAACATTACCAATATGACTGGAATGCTGCTACATTGAACATAAAACTCCTTATCATACAGTACAGATAACTAGCAGTAAAAAAAAAAAAAAGCTTACTTGATCAGATCTGGGTTTCCATCAAGTTTGCCACGGTGCTCCAGTCCTCTAGTCCAAGCAAAGATGCTGGCAATGGGGTTGGTGCTAGTTGGCCTACCCTGTGTAATCAAGATAAACTCTATTATATATCTTTTAATAATTCTTAGCAGTAAATTCAGGGTTCTACGTTGTAAGCATTTCACATGTAATATATATATATATGGGTGCACCCCAACTGCAGTATACAAAATGTATTTTATGTGCCTCTGAGAAGATCATACATCAAAATCAAACATTACATTATAGAATTAGAGTAAAACAGTATTATTGTGAAATATTATTACAATTTAAAACAACGTTTCTATTTAAATACATGTTATTCTTGCGATAACAAGCTGATTTTTCAGCATCATTACTCCAGTCTTCAGTGTCACATGACCCTTCAGAAATCATTCTAATATGCTGATTTGATGCTACAGAAACATCAATGTTGAAAACAGCTGTGCTGTTTAATATTTTGGGGAAAATTTTATAAGAAAAGAAAACAATTTCAGGATTCTTTGATGAATTGAAAGTTTCACTCAGCATTAATTTGAAATAGAAAATTTTTGTATCAATGCTGTTGAAGGCTGTTGTTTTTTCCTCTCACCACAAGATGGCAGGAGGCGTTTAAATTCAGTTGTGGATAACCCTAGTTATTTTATTTAGGTTCTTGTCTATTACACTTTATTTTGGTGGTCTACTTTTGACATTCTATTAAATAAGTAACTTTGCAACAACATGTCTGCTAACTCTCATTAGAGTATCAGAAGACTGTTTTTAGGGTTCGGGTTAGTAGAATAAACTGACATGTAGTTGCCAAATCATTCAGAGTCAGTAGAATGTCTGTTGGGGGACCGCTGAAATAAAGTGCTAGCAGATATTAAGCAAACAGTCCACTAATACTCTAATGACTGATAGTTGCAAAGTGACTTACAGTTAGTCGAATGTCTAAAGTGGACCTTTGAAATAAAGTGTAACCTTATTTTATTCAACAACAAACTACTTTGAATGTCCGATATCAAACCTTTATAACGCATAGCAAAACAAAAATAACAAATATGCAAACCTTCTGGTGCTCACGGTAATGCCTGGTTACTGTGCCGTGGGCGGCCTCGGCCTCAATGGTCTTTCCATCGGGACACACCAGCACTGAGGTCATCAGCCCCAGAGAGCCGAAACCTGAAGACAATATTCAACATCCTTTAATCAGGTAAAAGGATCATTTCAAATATCCTTCATGAGCATTATGTGCCTTTATATAAAGGCAGGAAAATTGCTGCCAATTTTTAGTCTTGATTATGATGATGTAATCTCCAGAGTCTAGAGCATTACCCGAAAGTCTCTGTGACTTTCAAAAGCTAAAACTACTTTTTAAAAAAAATATTGGATGAACATGACCGCAACATGATCAAATAACAGAAAAGACTGGATACACATGATTTTTACCCTGAGCAAGGATGTCAGACTGAACATCTCCATCATAGTTCTTGCAGGCCCACACAAAGGCACCCGACGACTTCAGCACCTGAGCCACCATGTCATCGATGAGCCTGTGCTCATACCAGATCTTCAGCTTGTCAAAGTCCGGCTTGTAGTTCCTGCCCAGGGAAAACAAAAAAGACGTGTCAAGATTTGCCATTGAAATCACTTTGGAAGAAAAGTATAGTTTCACATGTCACCACTGTGACAGCATCTCAAAGCGCTAATCGCTTAATTACACAGAAACGCACGCTCATAGAAAACACACGGTGGAAGTGTGAAAATAAAAAGCATGCCAAAGACACCGATAAATCCTTCTCACTGCTCAAAGATTTCCTGGAAAATGTCCTTGAATCTGCCATCGTAAGCCTTCAGGATGGTGTTCTTGGTGCTCATGTAGAGAGGCCATTTCTTCTGGATGGCGTACTGGAAGCAGCTGTGAGCGAATCCAGTGATGGACTGTTAGAAAGAGACGAAAGACAGAACGTCACACAAGTGTTCGGCTTTCACAATGGGGAATTCAGATAGGATTTGGAAATGCTGGCTGTGTAGTTCAAATTGGTGGGAAAAAAAAAAAAACTCATTTCAAATGTGAAGTAGAAATGGTGTAAAAAATCTATTTCAGCACCATCAATTGGTGGCCTACAATGAACAGACACTTCATTCAATCCTTTTTGAGGGGAAAAAGAGCCCACCACCAGCACCACCTCTGTAGCAGCCCGCAGGCGGACACCTTTTCCTGTTGTAAACCCAAACAGACTATTCCTTTCACTACAAACAAAGACTTCAGGTCACCAGGGTTCACTGCAGGAACACGGCTCAGGGAGGTCATCTATAATCTAGACCTCATCCCTCCGGAGGTGTAAGTGCAGAACATAACAGAATTCGTCTCAAAAGGTCTTAATTATACAAACTGAGAATACACTAGACGGTCTAAAAATGTCTCTAATTTAAGGTGTTATTTTTACACCTTCAAGATAGATCACCAGAGTACAAGCTCATTAACAAAGATATTTTTCAAATTCATACATCCGTTTGCCAATTTTTTTTTTATTTCAGTGGAAAATAGGAAGGTCCCTGCAGATATGCTGTTTTGAGGTGAAATTTGGATTCACTTCAATGCTGTGAACATTTTAGCTCTGTTGGATGCTGTAATTCAGGAAGTGCAAAACTCAGGGGTCCCACACCTTTTAACCAATGAATTTCTCTGTCTTTTCCAGTCATTTGTGATTACTGGATTTTTTTCCCCCAAGTCTACTTGCTTTGCATTCACAAAAAAACAAATTAAATTATTTTTTAAAAAATTATTAATTAATATTCTGTGAATTATTTCATTACCACCACCATTTTGTATTGTTTTTGAAAGGAGTCTCTTATGCTCACAGAGACTATATTTAATAAATAAAAAAAGTACCAACAGTAATATTGTTAAATATAATCATTTTCTTTTCATTTAACTGTTTTAATATGTTTTAGAATTTAATTTATTAAATTTATTAGGTTTTCCATGACTGTGGGTATCAATTACATTTGAGAAAAAAAAAAAAGTTCTTTTCACACATTGTTTATGACATCCTGCTTCTCCTTCAAGTGTTTAAAAATGCATTATTATGCATATGCTCACTGACCTCGTCAGTGTTGTACATGCCCATTCCACAGCCACCGCCAGGGAAATCGTACACCTCCCACTCCTTGGTTTTGCTTCCATCAGCTGGAGTGAAGACCATTTTGAATTTGCCTGGTTGGGTCACAACAAAGTCTGTGGCTTTGTACTGTAAAAGTAACAAGAGGATTGCATTTCATCAGGATTAAATACACAACACATAAAAAAAATAATAAACAGTATTAAAAAACAAAAAACAAACAAACATCCAGAACATCAGACCTGGTCACCGTGGGCGTGTCTGCCAATAGTGATGGCCTGTGTCCAGCCAGGAACAAGTCTGGGAATGTTCTTGCAGATGATTGGCTCACGGAAGACAGTGCCGCCCAGAATGTTCCTGATGGTTCCGTTAGGACTCTTCCACATTTTTTTCAGATTGAACTCTGTCAAGTGTAATTGATGACAAAGACTTGCATAATGCACTTTTTGTGAAATATGAAAATTGCAAAGTTATTTTATACAAATCAGAAGATTATACCAATACACTTTTTAAAATGGTTATCTAGAAAGCAAGGTGATGATCCCAATAAAGATAAAGATTTTCAAAATAAAACAAACCTTTTCACAATTTGCTCAATTCAGAAAAAAATGATACATACATAATTTCAACATTTCAGAATGTTCCAATTGAACAGTCATTACAACAAATAATATAACCACAAAGAGAAGTGTTCCCGAGATGTGCCATACCTTCGACCCTAGCTTCGTCGGGTGTAATGGTGGCGCATTTCACAGCAACATTGTATTTCTGGGTAGCTATCGCAGAATCAATTGTGACCTGGTCATCAGTCTGATCACGATAAGGAAGACCCAGGTCATAGTACTTCAGCTCCACATCCACATTGGTCAGAATGAGCTGGACACAACAGTTTCATGTTAAAGTTGTAAACGGTTTCATTTTACACACAGATTAATTCATTACAGTAAATCAAGTATTTCACCAATTTTCCCAGTCTCAAAGTGTGATGTAGTTTTTCTGATGTTTTCACAAAACACTTGCCCCTATCTGATCTTAATACTCAGTTTGACAATGGAGAAGTTATTATAATCTTTGGATTAATGGCATTGTTTTGCTGGCTATAAATAATGAGCCCATTCTGATTCTCCACAGAATTGGCAGAATAATTTCAGCGTGTGGAACATCACCACCACCACCATCTGCCATTTCTCTCTTGGAGGCAGTCGGCCAATCAGTGAGAACGACCTCAACGCTGGCCCTGCCCCCCGCGTCATGCGGCTGTAATCTCCCAGTCTTTGCGTGTAAACACTCTCCCAGTAAGCCTATCATGGTGTCTTTTTAAAAAAGGAGATCTGCATAACACGCCAATCACTCCTCTACTCTCTCCTCGTCTGTTTAATTCTCCCAAGAGACGCTGTCACATTCCCTTTCCAATTTCCGTCTCCTTTTGTCTTTCTACTCTTGTCTAACCCAATTTTCATTTTGTCTGTGCCTGTCTAGGCTTCTCACTCTCCTGTTTCTCTCTTTCCTTTGCCCTCTACATCTATCCCTCCCGCATTCTGTTTTCTCTCTCGATGTGTGTGTGTGTGTGTCACAGATTTAAAAATAGACCAGACAGACACTGCTTCCCTCCCCCTCATTCTCTCACTCACTCACACGCTTGGCGTTTAAGCACCTTTTCTTTGATGAACTCCCAGATGATCCTGGTCATCTCATCTCCGTCCATCTCCACCACCGGCTGTGACACCTTGATACGTTTATCGGCATCTGTCAAATAAAAAAAACAAAACAATATTTATATGAGTCGGTTTTTCTTTCAAGCCTGAATAAGGGATTGTTTCTTCCCACTCATAAGATAGCAAGAAATTAGTGCTTTCTCGAGGAGGAGGATAATAGACATATAAAGCTCCATTCACTTTGCCGATGCAAGTCGTCAATCGCTGTACTGGTAGGATGCTAGTAGGCGTTCCAAGTTCTGGTTATGAACGACATCATTACCACTAAAAATGTCTTTTCATGTTGACATTGGATCAGCTTTTATACGGCAAAATAGGAGTATTCTGGAGGGAAAAGCCTTATATATAAATTACACCCATGCATAATGCATCAACAACACCAGCTCTAGGTGGGTCTACATACACTTAAATTGTCTTCATGTAAAAACAAGGATATACATTGCATGCATCATCATCATAACATTGTCCCTGTACATGATCAAAGACGTATATAAAACCGGGAAATTACAGTGCAAATGAGACTACAACACATAGAAGCTCCCTAATCTAAACCAATTTCGTAATTTGAAGGTATTCTTCAGATAGAACATCTGACCACATCATAAACTATTGTTCAAAGGTTTTATGTCAGTAAGATTTTATTATTTTATCCAGCAAAGTTGCATTAAATTGACCAAAATCAACAATAGACTTTTACATTGACAAACATATTCCACTTTAAATAAAATCAGTCCTTTTGAGCTTTCCATTCAAGAATCCTGAAAAAATGTATCTGTTTCCACAAAAACATATTGAGCAGCACAAGTGTTTTTTACATTATTATTATTAAGAAGAAGAAATGTTTGAGCACTAAATCAGCATATTTGAATGATTTCTGAAGGATCACGAAGACTGAAATAATTGCTGCTATAAAATTCAGCTTTGCCTTCACATGAATAATTGACAGTTTAAAATAAAAAACAGTAATTTTAGATTGTAATATTTCAAAATATTACCGTTTTACTGTATTTTTGACCAAACAAATGCAGCCTTGGTGAGAATAAGAGACTTCAAAAGCATTAAAAATATTTTATACAACTCCAAACGTTTGAATGGCAGTGTAAACAAGAAAAAGCAACCTACTGTTGACAGTAACGTGGGCTTTATATTTAGATATGCAACACGGTTTGCACTTTGGTTTCATTACTTCCTGCTAGGGTTACAAACAAGCGTTACCAAAAAAAAAAAGGCATTGGCACATGGTTATTTCACATATACAACGAAAACAACCTCATGTTCAATAATATCAGCTTAAGCCCTCTTCAGTTCTCAGCATAAATCCATCAAAGTAATTGTAATTATCATTGAAGAATAGCAATAATGATTTATTCACCTTGATTACACAATGATGACAATATAATTGACAGCCAGGCGTGCCCCGTTGGCAGCTGTAATGCCCAACTGTTGGATTAAACTGGTCCAGGTTTAATTTTTAAGATTACTGTGTCAATGCACCTTTAATTCTTTACTGGCTGATTGCCAATTAAGTTTAATAGACAACAGACCAATTAGACACAGTTTAGAGATGCTTAGAGTCTTTCTCTGTTCTGAATTAGTTTTTTTTTACTTAATAAAATGCTTTATTATACTCCGTGTTATCCACAGTCATCACAATTTGATAAGGATTTTTGCTGATATATTTAAACCCCATTTTGCCCAGGGTGTTTCCAAAGTTCGAGGCGAGGGAATTATAAAACAAAAATTGACTGTATAAATGACAATAAAATGTTGCATTATAAGATTACTCATAACACCACTCCCACTTGCTGCTGCAAGGACCAACTTGCAGCAATTTCATGAACTTCCTTGAGTGTTTCAAACACCGTTTCAAGCCACTGTTTAAAGCGAGCAAGCAGAGGTCATCCCTCTCTCTCTCAGTGGGGACAAAGTAGTGGAAGGAGGGGGAGCCATGGAGGGAATCAAGTGACTTCTTTTCCACTTGCCAAGTTCCTGCTCATGCAACAGAACCATCTAAAGAGTCGTCAAAAACAGTAAAAGAGTTCATAAAAGATCAAATGATGTCAATAAAGCTTGGCATAATGAATTTTACAATCACTGTGGGTAACATATTTACTACAATCCACTGATGTAACTCTATAAACTACATCTTCCATCAAGTCAAGGTTCAGACCCTGTGAATATTTCAATTACATAATGACATATAAAGTGACTGTCACCAAATGTTTTTAAATATTTTAAAGCAACATACTAACTTCATAATAATAATTTATTTGGTCAGGCCACTTCATTTCTGCGAATCCAAGATATCACAGGTCAAAACAACACCAAGTTAAAGAAGGCCCAGAAAAATAATCTTTCAGATAGAGTTACTGCCCCGCACAGCTGTGTCAACCAAAACTGCATTATGGGTAAGGACTTTTGCTTGAAACCTGACTGGGTTCATAATCAGAAATTACATAAACAGGGAATCCTGGGGAAAGAATCCTCTCACTAGTCATAAGCGCTGGGAACAACATGCTAAAGGGGGGAGGAGGAGAATTTGGGCATGGTTATGTAAGAATGCTTCAATACCCTGTTTCTATCAACACTGCAGCCATCTGCACAGGGCATGAATCCTCCTATGAATTATACATTTATACTGAGCTAAGATATGAGCTAATGTGCCATGATGGACTGTGGAAACGCTCACCTTTCAATCCATTGAGAAATAGAATCTGCAAATATATCACAATGTCAAACAAGGACTTGTGATCTAGAATGCCCTTCAAAAACAATTGTTTTTTTTTTTTTACTTTAAGATTCCTACTGTAAATTGTATGCAACCAAACAACATACTTCACATGCAGTGAGCAGGACAAAGCACTCAGCCATTTTACTCCTACACTACTGCACAATCGATTACAATCCAGTTGGTGCCATGTCACCCATTTTAAAAATCTTTTATACAAAAATAGTGGGTTCTACGTTAATATTTCACTCTAAACTCTAACTTAACCTAAATTAAAGGTACACTATGTAACTTTTTTGGCTCAAAATTAATTTAAATGAGTCAATACATCAATCCTTCATCCAAACTTGTTTTTGTCTTTCCCTGATTCTCTATGGTAAGCCTGTTTTAAGAGTTTATATTTTCGACCTGACAATATACACGTCACTCGCCCGTACGAGCGTCTCGATAAGCGTGTCTCATCATATCTTTAAATGGAGAAAAGTTGCTCTGCTACTTTGACGTGTGTCTGGCGTGGCATAGATTAGTTATCAGAGAGCGAGAGAGGTTGGCATGTCAAATCTCAAACCTCCAGAATAGAAGAGATTCTGCTGGCAAAACGAGAACGTGACAGAGCTCGTAATAAAACAAGAATCAACATGGGCTTGGCTTTTCAGAGAAGGCGGGAATTGAGGGATTTGAAATGTTGTAAAAGCAATCAAGAGATTTCATTTTATTTGAGGTTTTATTACTCAGTAAGGTATTTTATTGAACACATAAATTGCCATACGTTGCTCTCTAACAGAGTTCATTGTAAAGCAATATCTATTGTGAAGAGTCGTTTCATTATGGTTATTGTAGCGTTGTACTGGGATTTACTTTCAAGAAAGTACAGTGTCTATTAATGGGTAAAGCTACAGTAACGTCTTCAGATAGTCAGCTTGAGATCCTTTCCATTTAATCTGGTTAGGTCTCTAAAGCCTAGTAGTGAATGTTTCATGAGGAGTAGGATAATCTCTTTCATTTGTGAGAAAGAACCATATTCATCCGCAGAGCCGAACCACAACCAAAACAATGTTCTTCACCAAAATATATGTAGTTTTGGTTTTTAACTGCCAGAAAGCCAAAAGTTACAAGGTGCACCTTTAAGTTAACTTGTTTAAGTGATTGTTCAAAGGTTTAGGGTTAGTAAGATGTTTTTCAAAGTCTCTTATGCTCACTAATGATGCACTTGTGAGACCAAGAATACATTTCCAGTCTTGAGTGACAATCTAGAAATTTTTCTATACCGTAGGAACGCACAGATGTGAAAATTCTGTGCGATACGATAATTCAACTTTAGTTTAGGGTCCAATTCTCACTATTAACTACATACATATTACAAGGATATTTGCGGTTTATTAGTAGTTATAAAGCATTTATTAATGCCTTATTCTGCATGATAATATTCTACATTCCTTAATCCTGCCCAATAAACTTAACTACCTAAACTTTACTACCTTGCCAATTATTTATAAGCAGTAACTAGGAGTTTGAGGCAAAAGCTGTAGTTAATATATACTACTGAGAATTGTATCCTAATCTAAATTGACCCATTTTTCTTTATATTTGAAAGCCGATGACCAATTTTTTTATAATTTAAGAGCTTGATTACAAAAACAAAAGTTACCACTAAAAGCCATGTGCCAAGCACACAATTATAATGTTCTCATTATAATTTTATGTAACTTATATGACACACTTGCGCAGCACACGTTGTACTTCACTTTTCGTTTTTGAAATGACTCCAATAATATTTAAAGCAATTCAAAACCATCATGGTGAACAGTGCGTATCTGAAATGTCTAAGCTGAAGGAAATAATCCATTATGTAATCGGCTTTGATAAAACCAGCCAAATTTTCTTATTGAGCCGAAATCGATAACATTAAAAGTGAACATATGGGCTGATACCGATATGGTGGCCAATTTATCGTGCAACCCTACTTTACTGATGTGGTGCTTACGAAATGTTTTTCTTATCACTGTTAAAAACAGTTGCTGCTTAATATTTTTTAACACTTGTAAGGAATCTTTCACATAAATAAAACAACAATTTAGGCCTATTTGAAATCGAAGTCTTTTGTAACATTATAAATGTCTTTACAATCACTTTTGATCAATTAATGCAACAAATAATTGTTCTGCGCCATGGTTCCAACAGCCGTAATATTTCAATGATAATAAAACTCATTTTCAATCAAACTTGATCATGAATTACTTGTGTGCAATCCAAAGTGGTTTATTTGCCATTCAGTAATATTTTGCACAACTTTATGAATCTAATCATTTACATTGCCATGTTTATTAGCAACATTAAAAAAAATTGCAAGGTATATTGTATTTCCATGCAAACTCAATGCAGCATTTAATGATTAATTTACCTCAAAATTTTAATTGTCATTTACAAACTCAAATCTTCCCAAATTTACAGTAAGGATAAAATAAGTATGTGCAAACTATTCCTTTAAACCTTGTAGCTACAAAATGAAAAGACCATGTCAGCCCACGTGTACCTAAGCCTCCACACAAAGCATGTGGTCAGCATATCATATAGCAAGCACTCATTCTCACATGACCCTTTGATGTTCAGTTGTCAGGGACATGTGCAAACAGTGTACACTTGTGCTCCACTTGAAGGTCAGTAGTTAAAAAATCCATGGAGGTGAGCATGATCACATGGAGTCCTCAAAAATCATTTGAGCAAATGTTCTCAAAAGGAGCTCAAATGTGACTCAGAGAGATTGTGTCTGAAATGAGCCATTTCATGAAGATGCTGCACCATGGAGACACTAAAAATAAATTAGTCAAATAACAAACCAGATGGATTGACAACAGCATCTCAGATGCTCCTCTAAGGGTGCGTTCACACTTGTAGTTCGGTTCGGACCAAAAAACAAAAACAAAACATATAGTCCTGGTCCGCTTAGCGTTCACACTGGCATTTTTAACAGCGAACCTTAAGTTACCGAACCAAAGGCATTGGGATACGGTCCCAACCTGATTGGTCGGCTTTTATGACGTATATTTCGCGACGGTGCTCACTTACCGAACATTCAAAACTGTGTGCTGGATTAAACGTGATCATTTTATGCGTGTACATATGCTTTATTTTAACCAGCTGAGAACTCACGAAGAGTTCATAAAATGTTCAAAACAGCACGGACCACTCGTCGGTCCAAATATTGATGAGGCACTTTACCTCCTCGTTGCTCCACGTTTGCCCTCTACTCATTTTGGGTACACCGATCTTTCCGCGTCGTCAAATCAGCTGACTTGTGTCGCATCTTGTGACATCACGTCCTGTTTTTGGTTCGTTTTCATGTCTTTGGTCCGTGTTGCGTTCATATATCAATCGAACCGCACCAGAGTTCGTTTGGAAGCGGACCGAGACCCATCTTTTTAGCGGTCTCGGTCCGCACCAGGGTTCGGATGGCAGCGTTCACATATGTTCAAACGAACCGCACTAACTGAGCAATCGCACCAGGGTTCGTTTTAACCGAATCAAACATGACAAGTGTGAACGCACCCTAAAAATAACTTGGTCAAATAACAAACCAGATGGGTTGACAACAGCAGCTCTAAATAGTGGAAGACAACAATACTGAATAGAAGAATTTTTTATTCCACTGAACACTAAAAAAGGAAACTATATATATTCAGCCTATAACCTATATTTAAGTTTAGAAAAAGATTTATAAATGAGCACCGCGGGCTTCTCAGCTCTCATTACAACTCATAAAACCTCTTGGCAAAAGTCACATCCAACCTTGTGACTCTGATGTGAGGGAACATGCAATTGTGCTTGGCATTAAGCCTAAACTTATGTCAAATCTGAGATACAAAACGACTTCTGGATACACGAACGCTATACATTGCGTAAACCGTGGCAGACACTTCACCTACATTAGAAGTTCACCGAAAGTCCCATAATAAGCCTTGGGGAACGAGACATACCAACACAACCGCTCCGTACCAAAGCATCACATCTTATAAACTTGGCAATGCAAATGTTTTAATTTCTCAAGTGCAAAAAGGTTGGTTCTATCAATAATACATGCATTCATTCGGATGTCATGCATGAGGCACTGCTGCCAATTAAAACCAACCCATTCAGGGTAAAGTGTAAAGGTGACCTGGAGGACATGAGTAAACCCCTAACATTTGGACAATCCTCCATGACAACTGATTACCTAACACAGAGAGACGGCTAACAACACCAATTCATTCACAGTTGTGCGTGAGGTTATGCCCTTCAGTTGTCCCATGTCTCAAAAGTACCAACATGGGACGCATGTCTCACAAGAAAAGCCGAAATCTATCAGTACAGTGAGTCCAAACGCTAGTTCAGTTGTGGGACATTTAAATCGACGCAGCCTTATCAAACAAAACCAGGGTGAAAATGATGTGCTACGGTGTAATAGTCAAATATGCTGTTTCTTAAAGTAGATAATGTGCATATAGGTCATTTACATCATGGTCTGCACTCCGTCAATGGGAAAATACGACGTACGGACCAGGCCGACTGACCTTGAAAAGATTCTCTCTGCAGCACGAGCAAAACACGGACTAAACACTCGTGTAACTAGTTACATCACAAACCGGTTTTATTAAATGCTTACATAGAAGTACAGCAGTGTTTTAGGCGCGATTGGTTTCATTAGTCATCCCGCTGCCTTTATGTGAAAACCATTTGGGAGATTTAAAAAAAAAAAAAAACACAGGCAAACGACTCTCTCACGACGCCGTCAAATTGTTCAAACACACAATGATGTGATTAAAACCGGATTAGCCTTTTAAGCACAGCTGATTAAATGAAACTAAACTATCGTATTATTGTTCATTTCCGTTAAAAGGCATCCAACAAGCGAACAAAGGAGCGCGAGCACGGCGCGCGACTTCTGCCTTTTGCGGCCGCGCGATTCCCGCTGCACGTGCAACGTCACCGCGAAATAACGTTCCGCTGAGGAGAGATGGAAATCTGTAAAGCTGGCGGATTGAAAGAAATAGGACGGTCCGAAACCGGCCGGTGCCTTTCGATACAAGTATGAGGTATGTGGCAGGAGTGTAAGGATGTTTAAGTTTAAAAGCCCCTAGAGGCAGATGAGCATTAACCGGTGTTAAAGCGCCGGTTAATGCGGCTTTACTGACCATAACTACAGACAATTCTGAAAGTGGAAAACTCACAGTTCCTCTGTTGCAAACTCTGGCAAGAAGCTGGAGCAAGAACGGCGGGGTTTTTTGATAGAGTGGCGGCGGACCTAGTGAGAGAGCTCAGGACCTTCAAGTAACCTGCCATATTTTTTTTTGTTTCAAGCCGAAACACTAGAGGTTGCTGCCCGACTTCACTCCGGTCGAAGGAAGGGTCGAATGAATCGGAGCAAACGACAATAAACGTAGCTCTTCTCCGCCTCCGTGTCAGGGCCGACGTCACAATTACATGAGGTCAGGACTAAAAACCATCGGAGTGGTGAGTGGCCAATCATATTTGAGGAAGCCACACATCGATGATCCACCTGGTGACTTTTGATAACGCACAGTTTGCACGTTCCCTTTCGTTTTGAGTTAACCCTTCATAGGCATCCGGAGTTATTTCCGTTTGTGTACTCTCATGGAATGCCCTCATTTGCATTTAGCTTTACTAAAAAAATATAAATATACTTTAATTTTTAGAAGGATTTTCAGTGAATATCGAAAAAAATTGTTGGTGGTTTTATTTGTCATTAGACACGAGTTGCAGACTGTCTTAACGACAGATAACCTCTTCACATTCCGTTGTCTGGTTGCTGAGCAGCTCCGCTAATTTTAGCTGGGTTGTGTGACCATACTGGGTGAAAGAATGGGAGGTGCACAGTGCGCATGCGCGGTAGAGCTGCTTCAGGTCACTTCAAGGTGCCAAAAAACTAGAGCGTCTGTCTTTGAAGAGGAGTTGTTGAGAAAATACACATTTTATGTTCTGTCTCACAAAATTCACAACATAAAACATAAAACTGTGTTATATGTAACTTTAGGTTTTGGTAATGTACCACATAAATAAATAAAAATGATTTAGTTAATTTATGCATGTAAAGAAAAAAATGCAATTAAATATTAAACGATTTCCTCACCTTCAGCTTAGGCCAGTTCAAATTTAAATTCCTCGAATACTTCACGTGATTTTGACAAAGATACAGACTGAGTATCAGTAACCTTTCCTGTTTTTCTGTCTGTATTGTTGTTCAGTAAGTCTAGGCTGTCTTTCTGAAATTGAACATGTAAATATTGCTCCACTGACCTACATGTCAGTATGACCTCTCTTATCATTCAGAGGTCTGAAACATGTCGTTCACAGTGAACTGTTTACTCTACAGTGTTTGTCTGCTTACAGTAGTCGACTCGGCATAGGTCAACGACAAAAAAAAAAAAAAAAAAAAAAATCAATTATTTTCACAGCTGGATCTGGTCCACCACAACTGAATTACTGCTTTGTACTTATAATTATGTACAACAGAGCAGTGTGGTACTGATGAGAACATTCTGTCATGTGGTCATAACTACAGTTTATGGCAGAAATGACAAAAATAGTAATAATAATAAACATATTTTTCTATTAATTGTTTTAGATGTACATGCATTTTTGATCCTCTTCAACTTAAATTTACAATGAAATCAAGTGTTGCCTTTAAATAATAATAACTATTAGTTTTATTAGCATTATTATTATTAAAGCATTTTTTCATAGTGCCATCTAGTGGAGGTAAGGACTATAATGCAAGTAAATAATTACTATAGGTTAATATAATTAGTTTTTCACCTTGCATAATACTGGAAGCGTTAGTTCAGAGCGGATTAGTTAGCTAAAATAGACAGTATACAAAACTTAATAGATAGTTTAGCAAAAGTAATATTTTGACTAACATTCCTTGTTTCAAAGTTGAAAGTCATAAGTTATCATAGAAAGAACGAATGTCTCATTTATAATCATGTTCCATTTTATACAGCCTATTTCTTTTAAAATAAATGAGTGTGCGAGTGAGTGTCGGTCAACATGTCTTCCTCTCAGCTTGAACCAGCAAGACAACAGATTTTATTCTTCAACATCACACACTGTACATCCTGTATCATCTGTTCGCAATTGAACAAAAAACGTCTTGCCTAAACTAGACCTTTGGAAGAGGATCCTTTATAATCCCTTAATGTACTTTATTAAGTGTCCTGATGACTTCACACTCTTCAGTGGATTAGATCTGGAAAAAGAAACTGGTCTGCTGTGGCTCAGGGTTACTCCTTTGAGATTTACAATCAATTTAACCCACATATTTTCTACTTTTTGATGACCACAGTCTCTACTCATCTAAACCAGTGGAAGAATGACAGAGACTATGGGGATCTGAATGCTTCAACGATGGGTATGTCCTCCGCAAACGTACTGCTGAACTTAACACGTGCTTTTACGGTCATTTGAAGTTTCAGACTTTGAGAAAGACTAGAAAGATTGATACAGACATTTATTCAAAATATACAAGATACTACATACAAAAATACTATGCATCAAACAATGTAAACATGAGCGCAACCAATAGTATGCCTCACAGTTTTCATATAAAGACAGGTCTCATTTTGGGGTTCATTAATAATTGAAATTTCACTCTTATATGTTCAGTTTTTTACTACTGAAATGCTTGAGGGCCAGCAGTTATGAATTATAAATTATAGTTATTATTGACCCATATTTATTTTTATGTCATACACGTATTTCATAGTTACAGGCCAAAAGCCTGAATGCATTAGTTTGTTGATTGCTTGTCTTTTATGTCTCAACCCAGGGAAAATTAGCGAGGAGTTAGCCAGCTAACTCTAGTACTACAGAACATATATTATTCGACAGCCTTATGCAGGCTAATATTGAACATAATAGCAGCAATGAATCTGAAGCACTTTGCAATTGCACAAAAAGTAACATGGGCACATTAGTTCTACCACATAACATTGGCTGACAAATGGATAAACCTACGTTTACATTTGTCTGTACAATAGTCATTGGTTTATCACAAGGTATGTTCTGCTACAGACCTTACTTAGACATATTATGAGGCGTTCCTAGTGATTTTTGTCAGTTGTTATATTTGTCATGTGATTTCTTACTTGCAGTTCGAATATTGTAATTAAATTGCGGCTCAATCAAATTTTATTGAAAGTAATCTGTGATGCAGAACACCTTTTACGCTCCCTCAAAGGCACTATACACTAATTAGCTACAAACATTCAATCTTTTGAACTCATCGTGGAACAAACTGACACTTTTTATATATATATATATATATATATATATATATATATAAAGACTGCCAACCTAGCAAGCTTAACTAAGGGCTCTATGACTATAGAAATCATCTTTGTGTTAAGGAGTAAGTCATAATTACATTTGCAATGTTGCCTGTATTATTGCAATCAATGTAAGATGTAATCAATTCCTAGAGACAGATCACAGATGGTCAGTATTTCTTACAGAATCTAGATCATGTAATGACACATCTGCACACAGGCATTATTAACATCAACATTAATAAGCTAACATTTTCTATGTATAGCGATCAGAGAACGTTTCTCTCGCATCTCCCCGCTCTTGCTACAATTCTCAACCGGATTTGCTTTTCTTGCAGGACTTCCAGCTTTTTTTAATCAGGAGCCAATGGAATGCTCTCTTTTAATGGGTATGATCTGGTGACCTCTCTGCTCCATTTTGACAGTCTGGTTTTGCATTCACTCTCCTGTCTGCTTTAATGAATCTCACGGAGCGATGTCTAGACTTTGAAGATATACAGATATTTCTGTCTCTGTTTTTGTTTGCAGCTGAAGATCTGCGCTTAGAACTAGCTGTAGTCAAGCCTGTCAAATTCAATCTTCATACGCGAGAGAATAATAGAGCACTCTCTCACCTACTCTTTAAGAGGACAAACACTATTTTTGTTGGAAAATGGAAAATTGCACACTGCTTTGTTGTGTTTATGTGATTGTGATGTAAATCCCATTTCCACCAAAATATATCTTGAAAAACAGTTTTGTGGGTGGTAGGAAGCGACAGTATAAGCTTGCACTATAATGTTACATCATATATTAAATCTAAACTAAGGCTGGATCTTTAAAGAATTAGGTCACTTCAGAAATAAAATTTCCTGATAATTTACTCACCCCCATGTCATCCAAGATGTTTATGTCTTTCTTTTTTCTGTCGAAAAGAAATTAAGGATTTTTCTCCTTATGGTGGATCAATGGGTTGAAGGTCCAAATTGCAGTTTTAATGCAGGCTCTACATGATCCCAGCCGAGGAATAAGGGTCTTGTCTAGCAAAACGATCAGTCATTTTCTTAAAAAAAAAAAAAAATTACATACTTTTTAACCTCAAATGCTCATCTTGCACTGATCTGCGACGTGCCACGCATTACATGATCACATTGGAACGGTCACGTGTGACATAGGCAGGAGTACCAATCCAGTGTCTACAAAACAAATGTCCAAAGACTAAGTCACACTTTACAAAAAAAAGGTAAAACAACAATGTCGGACGATTTTGAAGTTGGAGGAGAAAATGAGATGGAGTTTTTCCATTCTACCGGGGTACTTCCGCCACGCATGACCAACGTGATTACGTAATGTGCGACGCATCGCAAATTTTTATTTTTTTAGAAAATGACTGATCGTTCCGCTAGATGAGACCCTTATTCCTCGGCTGGGATCGTGTAGAGCTCTTTGAAGCTGCATTGAAACTGCAATTTGGACTTTCATTCCGTTGAACCCCAGTGAAGGAGAAAAATCCTGGAATGTTTTCCTCAACAACCTTAATTTCTTTTCGACTGAAGAAAGACATCTTGTATGACATAGGGGTGAGTAAATTATCAGTAAATTTTAATTCTGAAGTGAACTAATCCTTTAAATATATTCACCTTTTGTAGACAATAAGCCATTTATGCACCTGCGACGTGATTTATCCCCCCCCCCCCCTCAGGTAGGCATTAGATAAATATATTAGTTTTCAGCTGCTTTTTCAAAAATGGTCTTTTTGCTAATCGAAACTAAGAAGCAGATTAACCTCATGATACAATATCCCTTTGCCCTAAATGGCTACATTCAGTGCTAACTACCTTTTAAATTCTATTACAGGTACCACCTGGTTTCCACCTGCCTAAGCATCAACATAACCCAGGATCTCAGACATATATTAATGATGTTAAAGTTGCTACATCTACATAGACTGAGTTTCAAGATTGATGGTTGGGCTCTTCAAAGTTTGAAAGCTGCTTCATCTGTTCCACTTGCATAGAGTGCCTTCTCACAAGCTTCTTTTTCGTCCTGAGATTGCCTCTCTTTGGTGAGTTGGGTGCTACGGGAGCTATTGGTCTGATACCTGCTGCAAGTGGGGATGAGGGCTTGCTGCTTGCCCCTATATCTGGAATCGGAGGGTTGGGGTTGACGTTTAGTGGGGGCAGGTGACCTGGGCGGGTGTGGGATATATAGTCCAGCAATAGCGTTCCAGAGCCACGCCGCTCCAGTAGGCCAGGTGCTCTGCATCTGGCTGTGCTAGGGGAGGAGGTACTATGATTGCTGTCCAAGGACTCTCGTGAGCCTGTAAGCATAGCAAGAGGGGATGTATTGAGCTTCCTTCTCTCCAGGGGTGCCTTAGGAGAGTCTAGCATGCTGGAATCTGAGTACAGCTGGGAGTCTGAGTCGTAGTGTTCATTCCCCAGTCGCCTCCGGTGCAGTGTGTCTCTGAGGCTAGCTGGCCCCACGTTTCCACCATCCTGCTCCGTGGGGACAGTGCTACGCCGTGCCAGGGGTTGGTGCTGTGCCAGCGATCTCTCGTACGAGGCCTTGGAAGATGACGGAAGGGATGAAGTTGGGGAGATTTTTGTGGTTTGATCTCCCACCATCGGAAACAAGATGTCCTTTCCGTCCACGCTGTTATGCCGGGACAAAGTGCCTCTTTTAGACAGGCTCAGACCGTTGACACCTGCAACAACGTCTTCATCTGAGTTGGCTCTCTTGCTCTCTTCATTTGCTGCCGCCAACACAGAGGGGGCAATCAGACCCCAAGGCTCTGACTGTAGTCGCTTCAGCTGGGGTAGACGAGCCCGCTTGGGGTTCACTGGCTTCTTGCTGGGGGAAGTAAGTCCATTGGGAAGTTTGGCCGCTGTGTTTGAGGTTGACTTAAACTTTGTTTGAAAATTGAATACGGTGTCCTTCTCCTCCTCTTTGCTTGGAGATGGCAATGTATGAAGATCTATCTCTGACGGTGAGGCACATGGCGCAGGAGATGTCCTTTCATCCAACTCAGGAGACGGAGGAACATTCAGGTACTGCTTGGTCGTTTTGGTTCCCGACGGCGATTTGTCAGTGGTAATGATGATGACCTCCTTGCCTTTGGCTTTGCAGGCATCAAGTAGAACTTTTAAGGTTTCTTTATCGTCTGCGTTGACAGCATAGACTAAAGCAGAAGATCCATGACGGTCCTCCAGACTCGGATCAGCCCCGTTGGTCAGTAGAAGTGAGACCACCTCATGTCCCGCCCTGTGGCTGCATGCATGCATGAGGGCTGTCCTTCCAGCTTTGTCTTGGATATTAGGGTCAGCTTTGTTGTCCAGAAGGTACTTGACAAGCTTAGCCTTGCTGACACTCTGCTGGTCGGAGTGTTTGGACATGCAGGCCACCATGAGTGGTGTCTCTCCACGATCGTTGCTTTCATTGATGTAGGCTCCACCTTCCAGGAGAAGCCTTGTAAGGCGCAAACGGCGAAGCCATACTGCTTTCAGCAGAGAGTTCCCATCCGTCCTGAGTTCCAGCACGTCAGCCATCACCCAGACTGGACTCAAATCAGCCTCAGTCCTGCAAGGCAAGAGCAGACTGCTGCTACAGTCATCAAGCAGATCTCAGAGACATTTGCATGTCACAAACACTTCAAATTTTAGAAATTAGGAAAGGTGCTGTTGGTGTGTTTAACCTTGCATGAAATCATTAGCCTGTTTGTTTTGAAGAGCCACCAGGTGGCAGCCTGAATGCGCAGGAGTGAGTTATTGGAAGAGACGCTGAACTGACAGGTGGATCAGGTGCGAATAGAACTTTGAATTTGTGAGAAAATCCTGAAGTGTATTTGTGTTGTGTATCAACATGTATTTCATTATGAATCCTTGAATGAATATCAATAGTGATTGTTCTCAATCTATGTGAATGTTTTATCTGAATGTACTGATTTTCATAATAAAAAAATGCGGATAAATATCGATTCAATGGCATTATTAAATAAATGAATTGCACGTTTTTCCTCAATATTTTGTATGTATTTTTATTATTATTTGATAGACTGATTTTAAAGCAGTTGCTTTGGCATTAATAGTCTTGACTCTCCAGTTCTCGCCCCACACAATATATTCAGATCAGTTAGCCTACTTGAAATAATTTGATAATCATTTAAAATTAAATGGACTTATTAAAAACACAAGAAGGGTTTTAATCAGGGTTAGATGATTACACGTGATATTTGAACACGGAAACAGTATGTCGGAATGAAAGGACTGATAATGGTTATGTGTGAATGCCTGAAACATGTTTCGTGTCATATAGAGTTTTATGCAGATATTTGCGTTTTCGTGTAATCACTGTGTTCGCGATTTGGCTCTGTCCATGGTCCTGAGAGCATGTGAAAAATAGTAAACATCTGCGATGCGCGCTTGGAAGATAAAACCTGCTCTCATAATTTTATAAGTTATAATTCCAGGTCCAGTTGCATCCAGCTCTGTATAAATCACAACTTTGGTCTGTCCACCTGCATGTTCTATTATCCCAAATGTATTTGTGTGCATGTGAATACGAGTTCCCTAACATTTAATTTCGTTGAACATTTTAATATTAGCAAACATATTGCATCATAATCATTAAATAGGCAAAATATAGGAAAAAGAGTCCAAATGTTTAATGCGTTTCTCAGGTTGTTAGACACCCAAATAGATTAAGTTGTTAAATTTCCTTACCTGGTTGACGCACAGGTTTACCATTGTAGAATAAGTCCACGGTAATGGTCTCCAATATTCTAGAAGCTATGGAGAGGCATAGTTTCTCAGCACAGCTCGTGTAGTTATTTAGTTCAGACCCAACAGAACTGTCCTATTTTAGGTTCAGTCCTACCGTGCAGAGGCACAACGACGCTCCAGCCCCACCGCTTTTGTTACTGAAACGCAAGACACCAGTCCAATCGCTACATTCCTATTTGCGCATCCAAGGATCACACTAAGACGTTGAGGTTATAAATAACTTCCCCCCTTTTTCACTTCGTGAATTAAACGTGAATCTGTTTGACGTCAGAATCTACAAAAATAAATCGGTTCTGGTGTGAACCTGTGTTGTCATGATGAGCACAAACAAACAAACAAACACATTTCAAAAAAACTTCAGTTTTTGTATGTCGAGATTAGGAGTGTAATGAGTATGATTGTTAGAGGATGATGGTTCAATTTGAAATGTAAATATTGTTTTATATATATTATGTTCAAAGAAGAATACAGATCAGCGGTTTGTTTTCAATATCAGATCACACTGATTAACACCATCACCTAGTTAGTGTCGAACTTAGTAAATTGCACATGATTACTATGTTTTGGCATGTTATTTCGAATAATGCTACACAAATATTTAATTTTGTGTGGTATTATTTATAATAATTAGCACAAAAAAATTGTAACCTTTACTAACTTAAACATTTAAATAATTTTGTCACAGCACATATTGAGATTAAGACACAGATTGCTTTGTGTCATGAACAAGAGAAAATAATTCTTTGATGGAAAATAATAATATATCATTTCAACATCTGCATATAGCAGATCTATCTATCTATCTATCTATCTATCTATCTATCTATCTATCTATCTATCTATCTATCTATCTATCTATCTATCTATCTATCTATCTATCATCTATCTATCTATCTATCTATCTATCTATCTATCTATCTATCTGTCTATCTATCTATCTGTCTGTCTGTCTGTGTGTCTATCTATCTATCTATCTATCTATCTATCTATCTATCTATCTATCTATCTATCTATCTATCTATCTATCTATCTATCTATCTATCTATCTATCTATCTATCCATCCATCTATCCATCTATCTTTATATCATGACATTTCCACAGCTTATAGTCGGAGTTTTCATTGCAATTAAACATCCATAACTTGTTCCAGCCATTTCAGTCATATATAGCATAATAGGGACAGTTCTATTTTTAGGTTGCTATGAGACAGCACAGAATCATATTCTGACTGAGACCGATAGAATTTGTGGTGCTGGTAAGAGCATGAACTCAAAATATTAATAAATATTTTAAAAATATGAAACTAATACTCCTATAATATTGTGACGTTAAATCGCTTTCATGATAAAGTCTCATAAAAACGGAAGACTTCTGTCTTTGAATGACCCTTGTCTTTCCTTTCCTCATGTTTTTAATATCACACAAGGCCTGTGGCTATTTACTTTCTGATAAACTGCTCGCATGAACCCTTTTTTTTCCACTGGAGCAAAACAATGGTTTTTGAATGACTTTACCCACACACTGTCCCCACGTTTATCTGCTGATGATGACACTTCTGATCACTTAGGAGAATATTATTATTTACCCAGCCATCGTGTCTAAGACAGAGGCTAGTTATGAAACTGCAGGGCGCTGCCAATCTCCATGTTTGTGTTCATCCTGCTGGCTAATGGTGTCGTTTGGAGCTTCTCCAGCCGTATGACCACGCTTCATTTATCTTTACAAAAGTTTTCACAGCGCAGAAAGGTGGACAGTAACTGGGGGTTCAATATCTGCCATGGGGGTCACATCTTTTTGATAGGGAGCTAAGGAAAAATATATGTATTTCATATAGAGCAGCTCTCATGTGATGAGTGTTGTTAAGCAACAGAACTAAGGGCGGGTGGTGGTGTGGAAAACAGATGCAATAGAATGCCCACTGTTGTCAGTTACCAGCTTTATACACTGCAAATAAGAAATTTTCTCCTTCGACATGACATTGGTAATGACGATCAATCAGCATTTTGGTATAAGGGGTGTATTTGCACATGAACCACTTATCTCGCTTACAAAGAGACGTGTCATGCTGTGAATTGGCATTGTTTTATGTGAGCATAGTGTGCTAGTTTGCCTATCACAGTGTGCTTTCGAGGCATGGCTTCCACAGGCATGCGCTTTCTGACTGGGGAGCAGAAAGGTTCCTGAGCTCTGTTGATTAGACACGTTCATTAACATGGGAACTACAGGGACGTCAGCACTCTTCCTGCGATTTTTTTCCCAGTGCAACGCCTTAGATACAAAATAAATAATGAAAGCGCCCGAGATTCAGCTCTCTCACCCCTGGGAGCTGTTTCCATTTTCAGAAATCTTACATTGCACCTGATGCGCTGCCTCTGTCTAAATATAACCCCCATCGCTCTCTCTCTCTCTCTCTCGTTCTCTCCTTCTCTCTCTCTCTCTCTCTCTCCAACTTTCTCACTTTCTCTCACTCTTTCATTTACCCAAGAAGCGAAATCACACTGTGTTAAAGCATTGCAGTTCTGCAGTAGCTGTCTATGGAAGGCATAGAATAAAAAAAATAAAAAAGGTAATTTCGAGTTTGTCTCACAATTTTCTTTTTTCCCCCTTCACAATTCCCAGTTTATATCTCACATTTCTAAGAAAAATCAGAATTGTGAGATACAAACTTTTTCCTTCAGAATTGCGAGACTTGCAAGAAAAAAGTCAGAATTGTGAGATAAAAAAGTTTAAATGTTCTCTATGTAAAATGTTATTGGTTTAAATATTATTTCATGCTGTAACTGTAGGGCTAATACATGAACTGCATATGTGAATATTATGAACATCTATTGTTTACATCAAATTATGCCAGGTTTCATCAGTCCAGTTCAGCTTACAACACGTCTGTGTTTAGCTTCAAGGGGCGTCTTTGACTATATTTTTTTCTATAAAAATTTAGACTTGGATCTTTTTTGCTTTCCAATTCTGACATCCAAAGGCACAAGACATTTTTTTCTCTTATTCTGTGGATTTTTCCTATTTTCGTTCACTTGTTACCACTGTTTTTCTGCCACCACAATGCGTGCGCAGCTCCATATGGCGTAACAGTGACGTCTATATTTTTAAATTTAATTTATTTGATTTTAAAAATGCAACAGAAGATAGAAAAATACTTTTAAATAAGGGGAAACGTGTATTAAAATAAAACATTTTGAGGGCTAGTAGAAAACTTTAAACTTCAAGTTTTCTGGGCCAAATCCAGATTCAGAAACTGTCATTTTCTGCCACTCTTTAGGCTCGTCTGCCACTCTCTACACTCTTTTGCCCACAAATTGTTTGAAAACACCCAAATGGTCTATAAGACATACATTAAGCTACCACCTGAAATCTTTTAAAAATATGTTTACCATGTTTATAAGAAAGATGAATTGCATCATTTATATGGCCACTGGTTATGTTAACAAATCAGCTCTTGTGTGTTTCTCTGATTCTTCTTTTCCAATAGTTCTCTCTTTCTGCCACTATTCAAATGTTTTGTCACTGCAAGTAATTAATCATTTCAGGATCGGGGTTCCAGAGTGTCTGCTCTCTGAGTGACCTTTCTGAGGCTAAGCCTAATTAGAGCGTGCCAATTTTCAAACCATTACTGCATTTAAATATTCTTGAGTGGCAAAATCCTTGTGATTTAGAAAACATATCTCAGTCAAAATTAGCATTTATCGCTGAAAGCAAGCTTAGACTTCTGTATAGTTTCTAGAACAAAAATGAAAGTGGCAAACATTGATTAGGTACCACTCGATAGCAGAGAGCAAATAGCGGAGTGAAGAAAAGCCTGTCTAGTGCCTGAAATAGATCTAGTGAATTTTTTTTTCTTATTTATTTATTTTTCACCTTGGCAGTACTGCTTCATAGTTTATTATCAATCAATTACATTTATTTATATAGCACATTTAAAAACAACACACGTTGGCTAAAAGTGTTTTACATACCTAACACATACAATCTAAAATTATAAAACAAAGTATAATATTAATTACAATCAAATGCATGAGAGAATAAATGAGTTTTTACATTAGATTTAAATGCATCAAGGGTGGCACAAAGGGGTAAAGCTGTAACAGAAAAGGCCCCGTCTCCTTTTGATTTTTGTCGAGACTTGGGAATAGTTCAATGAAACCTTTGTACAGATTTTAAAGGCTTGTAAAGGATGTATATTTCTGAAGAAATCCGCTAATGTAACTTGGTGCCAGCCCATTCAAGCCCTTAAAAACAAATAATAACATCTTATATTTAATCCTAAATCTGACTGGAAGTCAATGGAGGAATGCTAGTATAGGTGTTATACTTGCATATATATGCAATACACCATAATACAATGAATTATAATAGTCCAAAATGGACGTAATGAAAGCATGCATAACAACTTCCAAATCATTAAAAGAAAAAAAAAAGGTTTCAATTTTGCTATATTCCTTAATTGGCGAAAACCATTTCTAACCACAGAATTAATATGCTTGTCAAATTTTAACTCAGCATCAAAAAGAATTCTATGACACCTTGCTTGGTTATGTACCTTGGATTTAAAAAGGCCTGATTGATTAATTATGTATGTTTGGAAGAATTAGGAGGGCTAAACACTATCACTTCAGTCTTGGATTTATTCAGGTAGAGAAAATTGGCTGCCATTCACTCCGTAATATCATTAAAACAATCTGTAAGGCTGAAATATCCCCCATTTTTACAGGGAGATAAAGCTGAGTATTATCAGCATAAAGATGATAATATACATTATGTTTCAGCCAATGGAAGCATGTTAATAGAAAATAAGACAGGACCCAATATCGATCCTTGCAGAACCCCACATTTTATTAGAGCAGAAGAGGATGAAAAATGTCCTAATTCCACAGAAAAAGTTCTCTCAGAAAGATGTTATAATTCCTTTGGTTTATTTCCGATCTTACATTTGTACACTAACCATTTACTGAGCTCCATTTGCTTTTGTAAATCATGAAAACACATTTTGTGATAAGATTATTTCAATTAGATCATGATTAACCTGAAAAGCTGCTTGTGAATTAACTACCAAATAAAAAGCCTTTGAAATAGTAACATGATGTTGGTTTTTGGTTTTCCTCACACCAAATAATGGTTCATTTTTTTCTGGTAGAATAGTGTAAGTAGCAGATGTTGGCCTATTCTGTTGCATTTGATTTCACCACAGTGATGGGAACAATAGCGATGGGTGGAACATGATCAAAGGGACCCACAGATATAATTATGGAAATCAAAGATCATTTTTGTCTGCGGTGGCAACATGTAATCCTAGTGTGAATAGAGAAAAAAGACAAATATCGCAAAGATTAAATGAGGTATTCAGTGATACATTATCCAGAGAATCTTTGATCTATGAATCAGCCACTATATACTGTACAATTAATTTCAGTCTCAGTGCAGAGAAAGAGTTAATACAATGTTTGGTATCTCTTGATGCTTTCACCTCCTTTGTAAAAAGCAAAACGATTCTTTAATTACTTTTGCAAAAGATGCATTTGTTTTGCATCACTTTTGCATCGAGTGAAGAGGTGGAAAACAGTTTTCCTGAATTCTAAATCTGCTATAATCTACTTTTGGTTTTATATTTTACCAGATATGTAATTCTTCTCAAGCTTGGTTTAAGCACCCATAGTCTATCACTAAGGAAAATGTTGGCTTTTGCTCTTGCACAGATTGTATCCTGGCAAGTAAAGGCTGTGCATATGTTCTATCACACAATTTTTAATCATCTTTACCCCCAACTCACTGTGACTAATCTCTACTCGTCTCTAGACCAAAATAATCAAATGAATATGCTTGTGTTCAAAGCATGCGGTCTTTCCTCTTCTTGTTGTGGTGTAGAATATTGGATGTTGCTTTTGATTGCGTGCTCCTGAGCTTAGCGTCTCTTTAAAAAGCGAGCCTGACATTCTCATGGCATTTGGTGTCTCAACGATTGTATCAGCTGAATGTGTGGGCTGTGACAGCAATGAACTGGCACAAACCTGACTGCAGCACTATGTCGCCTTCTCTTGCCCTCCTCTTGTGTCTCCTCTCCCACATGTAGACCATACCCCGTGTCAATGCTCGCATACAATACAGAGCTACGCATAAAATATCTTTACGTGTATCACGCCGTCAAATGAAGTCCTCAAGCCATTTTATTTCGAGGAATGCTGATTGTCTTTGCTGGAGCTTGGAGATGGTTTCGGATCCTTTTATGCTCTCGTCACTGTTGCATGCATTTACAATATGGGCAACAATCTTGCTTGGTGATTATTGTGTGGCGGGCCGTATCCTAGGAGATTTGTGAATATCTAATGAGGAGTTTGCTGCTCATTTCGCAGAGTGGGTGCTTTGATGTCTTTCTGTTGCATTTCCAGATTCACGTCAATTTCCTTCCTAATGAAGCTGGAAGCCTGAAGGGTGTAGATTATGAGACATTTCCGGCTATTAGAAAACATAGTGTGTCCTTTGATTGGAAAATTACAGCGGGACCCCTCATACTGAGAAGAAGGTCCATCTACTTTGCCCCGTTTCTCTACTGTCCACTTAAAATGCTTGTAAATATGAATCTAATCTATGATTCTAATTGCTGTTTAATTTTTGAGTGCTTCTCAAAGACTTAATATATTTATTCTGTTGCTCAAATAGTAGAGCAACGGAGGGTTTGTTTTTCATGTGATGCGTTTAGGCTACTAAAGAAATGAATATCTTAAATGGTGCATTGGATAAATGTATTTCAATATCATGATTAATGAACACCAAAAGTGTACTCGGTAATGTCGTCTTCATTAAAAAAAATGTTTTATACATAAAGAAATTGATAGTAATCTAAAATGGAGCCGTATGGATTATTTTTTATGATGGATGGATGCAATTTTTTGGGCTTCAAAACACCCCCCCCCCCATTATAAAGCTTGGAAGATCGTAGTGTGTTCATCTGAAAGAAGATAGACTTATACAACTAGGATGGCTTGGTGAGTAAATCATAATTTTCATTTTAGGGTGAACTATCCCTTTAACCCGATATACACATATAGTAATTCTATTTGTAAATCAGTTAAAAGATTGTTTGGCTGCATAAATTAGGTCGGCTGGAACCAAGAACACTTCTTATAACACCTGGTGTACTTGTTACATCATAAGAAGAATGGCATCTACGCTAATATTAGTCTCTCTGTTCATCCCGAGGTTTACTATAGTGAGCCAGATCCGGGCCGTATCCAGATCAGATGGAGGACCTGCGCCTAAATGCGACCACAACGCATCCCTGAAGTGTCAGCTGAGATTGTGTCAACTAGACCATCCCTGTGAAGGCATCATCGACACGACAGCCTGCGACACAAACCCGTTTCCATACTGAATCCGATCTTCAACCAAATGGAACGGATTAAATATTTTCAATGTTCCGATCCAGTGACTTCTGACCTGTAATGCTGCCTGAATCATAATCATGCAATGTTCGTTTGCTGACCAGAGGAGAACTGGCCCCCCGACTGAGCCTGGTTTCTCCCAAGGTTTTTTTTTTTTCCCTCCATTCTGTCACCTGAAGGAGTTTGGGTTCCTTGTCACTGTCGCCTCTGGCTTGCTTAGTCTAGGACATTTAATATTGAACAATATATTACTGATCTTTCTGCATTGACAACATTGTATGCGAGCTGAACTGAGCTGGACGACCAGAGCTAAATTACTAATGAACTAAACTAAATTAATAATGATTTTACAACGGAAATTAATACTGAACTTCTTAAGCTGGATGATAGCACTTTTTCTGCCTAGAGCTGCTGTACAGCCAAAATCATGTTCCTGTTATCACTGCTTTGAAACGATCTGCATAGTGAAAAACACTTTATATATCACTTGACATGACTAAAAAACGCACGATTACTGCTACGCTCTATTACAGTCATTGTGTTTGTAAACTTTTATTCAAAAATGATTTATTTTGTCATCTTACTGACTGTCATCTGTCTTGCCATTACTGAAATGAATGTAATGCGAGATTTTTGATATTAGTAGCAGGTCTTACTGTGAATATTAAAAATAATAAAAAAAATTATGAATTATAAAAATGTTTGTTACATTTCTTTTTTTAAACATCGCTGTTTTTAAAAAAAAAATGGTGTAAGACTATAAATGTACTATCCTTATGTCTTTGTTCGCAAAAGATAAGTTGAGGCTGTTAGTGCATGTGTGTTTGTGTGTGTTGCACATGTGTGTGTGTGTGTGACAGCTTGTTAGAGAGCATCACACTGCCTTTAGTTTACACCCTTAGCTGTTGCTATGACGTCTTAGGCAGCGCAAGTGCTCTCTGACTAAAACACACTTCCTCTGCTGATAAGAGTGGGAATATGAGTACAGTGTCATTTTTTCTCTTCTGTTTTTCACGTTTGAGGAACCGACAGATCGTTTGTACGTGGCTTTGATGATGTCAGAGCTCATTTGCATCTCCCGTGCAGCATAAGTCCTCATAATCCATTAACACATACATGAACAACATCTCAAGAAGCCGTTTTCAAGTATTTCCTCATCATTTCGTAAATCCGGAAGAGCTATCTTGCTGAACTGAATAGCACTAACGTGGAACGTTGTGCCACACATTAAGCAGATAAAGGCCTGTTTTAGACAGAACCATCTGCTGCAACTGTGTTTGAATAACTCATCTTTGGAGGAGTAGATAAAGCTGACAGGTACAGCCTTGTTCATGTCGGAGTCAGATGAGAAGTCAGTAATTGTTGCCCTGATCTGTAAGGTGCAGTGGAGGCCACACAATAAGAGCCATTAGACTGCGCCCAAACTTCATAAAAAAGCCCCTTTCATTCTCCCAGTGCCCACGCTCCTTTTAGACTACGGTTCTTCCCGTGTCACGGGGTGCATTTGCGTGGTGTGTGTTACAGCGAATGCATCTGTGCTTTAGTGATTCTAAAAGACCCCCATGCTGACGCATGTTTGTCCTCAAAAGCTTTGTACCTGCAAGTATCCAACCCAGATACCTAATGACTGTTTCACGGAAGCACGGTTTGGTCTTTGATAATTCACAAGGCTCAGGACCACCGTTCGGTTTGGCTGGATTCTCACCTGCCGACATGCCCAGCAGGAATAAGCAGGTCTGCTATCAGAGATAGCAGCATGAGAGGCGAAAGGGGATTGAAGCATTCAGCTCTGCTCTTCTCTGATTCTCAACCCGTCAGGTCAAATAACTCAACACCATCTTATTTGGCTATACTCCCTCTTTTGTCATGCTATCTGTTTTAGATTACTCTTTGATTGCTGTCTGTTTTAGATTAAATGTCTATTTTTTTCTTATATGCCTTTTTCTGTCTGAATATTCTGTTCTGATTGGCTGGAAGGTGTGCAATAAAACTGTTTAAAGGGATAGTTCACCCAAAAATGAAAATTAAACCATGATTTACTTACCCTCAAATCCTCCTAGGTGTATATGATCATCTTTTTTCAGACGAACACCATCAGAGATATATTTAAAAATAGCCTTAGTCCTCCAAGGTTTATAATGGTTGTGAATGGCTGGTCAAATTTTGAAGACTAAAAAAATACATCCATCCTTAAAAAAATGAATCCATATGAATAAAGGCCTTCTGAAGCGAATCTATGCATTTATGAAGTCTAAAACAAGAAATTGTCAGAGGATTTTGATATAAGAGATGAGGAGCTTGAGTTTGTTGCACAGCCATATTTGAACCGTAAGAGGCGTTTAAGCTTACCCTACTCCTACATCCTATGTTGTACATCGTGTCACCGGTTACTCAAGTTAACTTGCGCAGTATGAGTACGGTCGTCTGCCGGAAGCTCGTTATTTTACTTTATAAAGTTTTAAATAAGGATATTTGTTTTCGCTTCGATTCGCTTCAGAAGGCCTATTTACCTGTTATTCACCTGAGATACCTACAGCTGTTCCTGACCTGTCGTCAGTCTTCTGTTGTCTGTATTCTGTTCCTTGCCTGTTTGCATCCCCGCTCTGCTCTATCCATTTACCTGCAATAAAGCCTTGTTATGTATACTCACCTCGTATTAAAAATATTAATGCGATGTTTTCATTGAAGTGATTGAAGCGCACACATACAGTACTCATTTGCACACAGAGATCAGAGATGGCACTGCGCACGCACAGAACCGTTCACAAGTAAATTGAGTTACGAGTGATATGCACAAAACGACAGTTTAAAATAGAAAAAATAAACTAAAATCTTATTTTTTATTTATTTATTTTTTTATTTTATGCATGTTGGCCATTCATTTGAATGACAACAGTCTTTTGGGGGCCTGAAAACAAAGTTTTGAAGTGCAAGCTTTTGAAAACGATTATCCCCTACATGTGAACTGCAAAAATGCAAATCTGTGAAAACGGTGACGTCATGAAAACGGTGACGTCATGCGCATCCCTATTACGTGTTCAGTCTATAGGCGTGTAGTGTACTGGTGTCAGGATTATCAGCTGGGGTGCCCATGACAGCCTCTAGAGGGCACTCCACCTTGGACTTTCACACACTCACTCACACACACACACACATACATGCACATTCACCCCCGGACTTCACTTCCCACAATGCACTACACACTCACACACTCACTCATTTCAGGCAGACTACATTTCCCAGAAGCCCTGTACCTAATCACTGATCACCTCACCAGCTGCAGCTCATTATATGCACTATATAAGCACACTACACTAACACATCGATACGAGGTCTTGTTTTTTCCCTGTGTCTAACATTTCTGAGCGTTTATACCCGTCTTGTCTTCCGGTCTTGATCCTGTCTGTTTTTGTCCATTGTGATTCTTTCTCTGCCTGCCTTTTGACTATTTCTGTGTTTTACTGGACTGTGATACTTGCTGCCTACCTCTTCATCATTGCCTGTATACCGACTACGATTCTGCCAGTCCTCCTCCATACCTGTTTGCTGGTGTTTGACCCTGCAAACCATTCTGTTACAATATTTGGATCTGCACCCGTGTTGTCACGCACCTCTTCATTACAACTGGCCTGGCAGCAGAATACAGCGTTTTCAGTAGTTTTTGTAGATCCGTGTGAATGGGGATCGTTTTGACAGCGTTGTCGTCTGCAGAGTTGGGGGTAATACATTACAAGTAACATAAGTTACATAATCAGATTACTTTTTTCAAGTAACTAGTAAAGTAACACATTATTTTAAATTTACAACAAAATATTACGTTTACGGCTTTGCAAAAAATAGGAACTTTTTCGTTGTTATTAAAAAACAAACAAGCAAGCCCAGCCCAGGTGAGAATAAGTAACGCATTCCTTTCCATAAGAAAGTTACGTAACTAGTTAGGAAGTAACGCAATATTGTAATGCATTATTAAATAACTTTCCCCAACCCTGGTTGTCTGTACACAAGGAAAAACCTTAACCTATTAAAGGTAAACGTACCCTTAATAGAAAATATATTAGCACAGGAAAGAAACATGTGCTTAATTTCTTGGAACTTCATAGACATGCTATTTTCTCGGAAGGGAAGCCAAGTGTTGTATTATTTGCTTATTAATATCTGGTTTCCTAAACAGATGCAGGAGCGAGCCGGTGGTGTCTTCAAATCCAATCGTGTTTTAATTATCCTAAAGCAGCGAAACCATGGATGAAAGAGAGGCCGGATATCCATTAACAGGTCAAGCTTGAAATCTTCTCCATGGATGCTGCCTGTCGACAGAGAACTAGAGGCATCGCCATCATGGTATCACACATTCTGCTTCCAGTGCGCCTATAGAGAAAGAAGCATATTGTTTGGAGGAGGAGCATGTGTGCGTGTCTCAAACACAGCTATGGAACACTCTGCATACAGCAATCTCAATATCACAAAAGGATGAGTCATCTGAATTATAATATCCCCTGTGATGTCTCCTCAAAACAAGCTTGATCCACACACACAAACACAACGAATAAGTATAATGACATGCCTTGGTTTCTTTTATCTGTGTTCTTACGAACTTTCTCATCTGTTTTCATGTGATTTGGTAACAGACCTGCACGATTTAGCCTGTCCATATTGTGCAAGAACGCAGACACATGTAATGTCAACATGTCAACTGTAGAAGCGGGTGCACGAGAAACATATTTCTCTGCTTCTTGCTATTTTATGTCTGGCATCTGACACAGAAACATTTTAGATAGCATTGATTTGAGTTCCAGGGTGTGCACAACAGATGGATGTAGATGCCGTCCAAGAGCATGAATTCAGTGCTATTAATGCAGATGGTGCACTGTTAATTTGAAAGGAGCATGTAAACACATTAAACACAATAAGCAGGGCTGTCATATATGTTGCACGTGATACAAAAAAAATTGGTGTGTGCGCCGAATAAATTTACCACAGTAGCAAGCGTGTTTTGCATGTGTGTGAGACAGGGTCACTTGCTTGCATGAATTGAGTGAGGTTTGTTGTGTTATTGTTTGTATGTGAGGTTCATATAGAACTGCACAAATAACAGAAATCGTAATTTGAAGAAAAAAAAAAAACGCAAATTTAAAACAAAACCCACAGTTTTAATTTAACCAGTTTATGTGCCGCAATGTATAGAAGCCCGTTTCTGCCACTGAGTTATAAAGTCAGAATTGTGAGTTATAAAGTCAGAATTGCGAGATATAAAGTCAGAATTGCGAGATATAAAGTCAGAATTGTGAGTTATAAAGTCAGAATTTTGAGATATAAAGTCAGAGTTGCGAGATATAAAGTCAGAATTGCGAGATATAAAGTCAGAATTGTGAGTTATAAAGTCAGAATTGCGAGATATAAAGTCAGAATTGCGAGACATAAAGTCAGAATTGTGAGTTATAAAGTCAGAATTGTGAGATATAAAGTCAGAATTGCGAGATATAAAGTCAGAATTGTGAGATATAAAGTCAGAATTGTGAGATATAAAGTCAGAATTGCGAGATATAAAGTCAGAATTGTGAGTTATAAAGTCAGAATTCTGAGATGTAAAGTCAGAATTGCGTGGTATAAACTCGCAATTGCAAGAAAAAAGTCAGAATTGTGAGATAGAAAGTCACAATTGCGAGTTATAAAGTCAGTATTGCGACTTTTTTATATCTCGCATTCTGACTTTATAGCTCGCAATTGTGAGTTTATATCACGCAATTCAAAAAGTCAGAATTTTTGAATTTTTTATATCTCACAATTCTGACTTTATAACTCGCAATTCTGACTTTATAACTCACAATTATGACTTTATATCTCGCAATTCTATGAAAAAAGTTAGAATTGTGAGATAAAAAGTCCCAATATCTTTTTTTCAGTGGCTGAAATGGGCTTCCATAGAAATGAGATCATAGCAGACCGATCCCCGGGAGTTTGATTGACAGGCTATCTAACCAATCATAACGCAGAATCAGGCATTTTGTACGAAAAAGCAGTGAGGGCCTTTAGTAGATTATAATGTCAGTGGATTTGAACTTTAAAAACGGAGTGTACTCACGTCTTTCAGCGGTTAAAACAACATTCCTTCTGCTGTTAATTCATGTTCATTTGATGCTATAAATGAACTAATGGGAACATATGATCGATTCACGAGCCACTTGAACTGAGGAGATACACTCTGTCACGACACAAAAAGAGCCACAAAACGGTATTAGTTGTTTACATTTCTTTAAAAATTACAAAATTTGACATTTGAGGCTTTGTTTTATATCAAAAGTAACCTGCTCTGTCTTGTCTGTCGACGCATTGTCAGTGTCCTCTTTGCTCCGCGATGTATTTTTCACTGCGCGAGAACATGATGTGTGGCATGAGAGCGCATGGCTTTGTTGGACATAGCAACAGTAACTAACATTACTTTGCCAACGTTGAATTGTGTTCCCTGTGCTAAAACACTTTCTATGTGTCATCAGTGTTATGTGCAAAAAAGTTAACGTACAGCCCTGATGAGAGTGCTGTTGTCAGATATTCAGATTTAAAATCGCACCCTTTGGAACTTGTATGCAAATTCTCGGGACACTAGAAAGGTTGTACGAAAAATAGACAGTCATTTCCACCCGAATCGATTAATGCATGTTTCTGAAGGAGATCTAATGGCTGCAAGTGCATGCATAATGACTCATCCTGAGGTGATATGTTTAATGTAAGGGCCCTTGATTTGAAGCTTTATTTGCATTGAGGCTTTTTAAATTAGATGAGATACAAGAAGGTACGGATGGATTATTTAGATCAGAGTACTAGCTTTCTCAGGAAATTCACACGTTGGTGCCAATCTACTGATATACATGTTCCAATGCAAAACTAATGCCTTTTATTCTGCAATTTTCATTTGAGAGAGACAGAGGGTTGTTTCAAATGCCTGAAGGTGACCTGCAATGTGGATTCAGCCAACTTAAATGAGATTCCAAATCATACAAAAATGTTCAGTCCACTGCAAATGATACAGAGAACAAGTGTACATTGGCACAGGATGGCAGGGAACAAGTGTGCATCGACATAAAACAGCATCAGGAACAGTTTACGTGTATCAACAGACCACTTCACAGGCAATGAAGCGGAAAATTAGGTAACACTTTATTTTATAGTGTCTTTGTTACACATGTAACATGTAGTTACTGTAGTATTAACCATAAATGACGCATAATTAGATGCAATGAACCCTAAACCAAACCCTAATCTTAATCCTAACTCTATGTAGTTAACTATTATAACTCAGTACTTAAACGTATAATTACACTGTAACACGGACACCTTAAAATAAAGTGTAACTGAATATAATAAATATTTCCAAGAGTTTATTCATATTTATATTATTGATAGAAAAACAATAACTAAATCATACTTTTTTTGTATTAAATAATGTAATGCTCATTTATCACTACTTCAAGCAATTTATTTGGCAATTTCAGCACGTCTATGATTTGCCTGCAGGGGTAAAGTTTTACAAATTGTAGTCTGTTTATTAATTCTAAATTACATGATAAAAATTTTAATAATATAATCCATTGCATATTTTAGATAATATAATTGGACTACTTTTAGATTACTTTTGACATTTATCACATTGATTAATAGAATAATCTTGTATCATATTGTGCATAATCTTACATAAAAATATAAGGGGAAAGAAAATATATTATTGTTATCAACAACATTAAGTGCATTAAATATTACATTACGTCAGGGTTCTCCTAGACTAGGGTTCCTGATGGAACTGCAGTGGGTTCATAAATTTAACAAATAAATAAAAAGATAATAAATAAGTTAAAACAATAATAGAAATTCTAATAAAAATGTGTTTGAAAGAAAAAAAGCCGTCCAAAGACATACATGGTTACATGACTGAGTGATAATACAAATAATCGTAAATTCGTCAGGAGTTGATTCGATATGTGATGTTGCAGCGTTGAGAAAACACTCCTTATAAGTGAACTGATTTCTGTAAATCCAGTGATCAAATGCTGTGGCCTCTCGATTTTCCGAGCCACCTGACTATGGCTGGTATGTGAGTGCGATTTCACAAAACTAGAATGTATATGAACAAAATGCTTTTTCACGAAGGAAAATTTAAAACACAAAAAAGAAGAGTATAAACTGTATAGAACTGTGTAGAATAATATGTAATCATCTTATCACTAAAAAGAGCTGTAATGTGATTAAAAGTATTTGAAAACTTAATATAATCTAATTACAAGTACTTAATTTTTGTAATCTGATTACATAATCCGGATTAGACGATTACAAGTTTTCGATGTCATATTGTTGTATTATATGGAACCATACGCACATTTATATTATAGTTATATTTATTTACACGAGAATATTATGTGAAATTGAAGTTAAAGTCTACAGATACTGCTCTGAGTGTAAGGAGCAGTGAACACTATGTAGGGACCCTGTGAATTAGAACACAGCTTGAGTCCTATATCTGAAGTTACAGGTGTTGCTTGTGAAGAGGAAGTGGAAGGGAGCAAGACAGAGATTCAGGGGGGGGAAAAAACTGAGGAGAGGATGGGAGGTATGGACAATAGATGTCTTTTCCCACCTCTTTTGTCATAAGAGAAGGGTGCTATTTCTGGCATGTCGTCAGGCTTTCCTTGGAGTTATGCATCTGTCTCCAAGTCTACCTGAGATCTAATTACATGGAATGACAGCCGGGGATGACATACTCGCACACACTCATAGACGCACGACAATGACCTCATCAGCTTCCTCTCAACTCTTAACTAAAGGATGAACTCTATGAATATTAATGCTGCTGAAATTAATTCATGATTATTCAGATGCTACATAAGGTGTACAGCAGAACAGACAGTATGGACGTGGTCACAATTCAAATAAAGGTGTCCGTTTAATTGTATTATCTCGAAGAATGTTTGGAATATTCATTTTTGGTTTCCACAATGACTAAAACATTCACTAAATGTTTGACGGGGAAAAGATGCAAACCGTTTTCATGTGTGATTTGAAGTTGAGTGGCAGCTCTGATGCTTCAGAAGTCAGACGTTTGAAGCCAAATCTGTGATATCCGAGTGAAAACCACCTGAAGGAATTTACTTAAATCCAGTCGGCAAATGCCACAACCTTATGAGGTTGCCCACAAGCTAAAAGAAGGATTCTCAAACTGAAGTGGAGGGATTTAGACATCATCTCTGTAATGGCAATTAGTTTAATGGAATATAATGAGTGGTGCAGAAACTAAAGCAAAGCAAGTTTAGGCTTGGTTGGAAACCTTTCTGGGAAAACCAGGTTAATGCTGCATGAGGTCATGACAGGTTGATGTATTCTCTGTGAATCTGAATGCCTCGATGTGCGAGGACGACATTATGTTTTGAAAAAGTCTTTCAATTCCAGTTCCGGTTGTATGAAAGCTGTTTTGAGAGAAGAGAAAAGCGCCGGACTAATTATTTGTTCATCATAATCTTTCAGAACGGCATAATGTGACAAAACACATGAAAATGCTGCTTCTGTTTAAATGACATCTTGTTATACAGCCCTGAAAAATCTACAAAAAATGTTTCAACACTAATAGTTCATTCAGCTCAACGAAAGCTTAAATACGTGTAGACTACTGTTCAAAGGTCTGGATATTTTTTTTTAAAGGGAACCTATTATGCGCCTTTTACAAGATGTAATATAAATCTCTGGTGGCTCCAAAATGTGTCTGTGAAGTTTCAGCTCAAAATACCCAAAAGATCATTTATTATAGCTTGTCAAATTTGCCCCTATTTTGGTGTGAGCAAAAACACGTGTGTTTTTTTGTGTGTCGCTTTAAATGCAAATGAGCTGCTGCTCCCGACCCGCTTTCCAGAAGAGGGCGGAGCTTTAACAGCTCGCACTTCAGTTGCTCAACAACAACAAAGCTGGAGAATCTCACGCAGCCAAAGTAACAGATTGACACTAACCTTATTGCTTGCAATTTAGCATAATTTACTGTATATAATAGTTTACTGTTTACAAAGTACAATAGTAAGTACACATAAGATATGTAAAAAAGACACTGTAAAATAAAGTGTTTCACATTATTACTTTTTTCTACTGTTTTTTGATCAGATTTCAGATGGTAGACACAAGCTCAAGACTTGTGAATAATGGTGGAAATTTTGTTCTGTTCCTGCTATAACCCGTCAGAATGTCATGCATAAGCCATATGGACCACTTTTATGATTCTTTATATTGTTTTTTTTATTCTTCCCAGACATGGTCACTATGAACTGTCATTATATGTCAGGAGCTGTGTAATGATTCTGAAATGCATACTTTTGTGTTCCAGAGAAAAAAAGCAGCAAATCGAATGACATGAGTGTGAGTAAAGACAGAATTTTCATTTATTGTTAAACTATTCCTTTAATGTCTTGTGGATTGATGTTGACAAATGGTGTGAAGAGTAATATTTAAGATCTGATACCTAGAAATAATAATAAATGATATCTTTATGAAAATGTCTACTTCATGCTTGCATGTCACAAAAGGAAAATGTCACAGATTTGTATCGCCCCCATTTATTATAGTAACGTTTTTGTACATAACCTGTCATCCTCAGATAGTACTTGAAGACATATTACCATAGCTTTCTTATATCCTCATTATCTTATAGTCTTTTGCTGACACTGTGCTTATATCCACTGGTTTGGCTGGTGCTGTGGTGCTAGGCAGATGTGCTGTTTCTGTAACACCTTTAGCAGGAGCCCCAGATGGAGGAAGAGTGGCCTAAATAAATAAAGTCTCCATGCTGAGTTCCCGAGTGACTCCTGCTGCTTTCCCTGATGCTGTGGGTTTGGCTGCTCTCTTTAAGCCCCGTCGTCCAAGTAGCGAACTGGTCCTCTTATTTATAAAAGAGAGAAAAGGCAGTGAAGTAATGATGGATGATGGCATCCACATGCACATAGTGAGTCAATGTGCAAACACAGATATACACTACCATTCAAAAGTTTGGTGTGGGAGTTGCACCATTTGGTTGTGAAAGGTTGACATGGAACACACTAAATCGCCAACCTCTGTGGAATCACTTGTTTTATAATGCCCCTTTGATGAAGATGTAATATAAGTTCCCAGAATGTGTCTGTGAAGTTTCAGCTCAAATTCCCCACAGATCATTATTATAGCTTGTCAAATTTCCCCTATTTGATTGTGAGCAAAAACACAACATTTTTGTGTGTGTCCCTTTAAATGCAAATGAGCTGCTGCTCCCGGCCCCCTTTCCAGAAGAGGGCAGAGCTTTAACAGCTCATGGTTCGGTTGCTCAACAACAACAAAGCTGGAGAATCTCACACAGCCAAAATGAGGATTGTCAGTAACGTGTTCAGACTTACATTGTTCAAACTGGAGTCGACACTGATGGAGAGACTCAGGAAGAAGTTACAACTTTTAGACGTTTCTGAACGGTTAGTGGATAAATTTATGTAGCTGCTGTGGAGTTGATTCAACTCATCACTAGCATGTGCTGTCATGTTAATCTTTTGTGTAAATGAAGCATTGAAACCCTTGTTTGTGAAGCAGTCTGGCCTAAATTGACGGCATGACAAACACGCTCTACTACAACAACTCTTCCTCTTCTCTAAAGCAGCCCAACATGGCCTCAACCCCTTTGTTGTGTGTTCTTGGGGGTGGGGTTTATGTCAAGTCAAGTCACCTTTATTTATATAGCGCATTTTACAATGCAAATTGTGTCATAGCAGCTTTACAGTAATAATTGGCAAATATTTTTTGACTGCACAGCAGCTCTTAAAGAAAATTATGTCATTGTCCAGCTTAAATAAATTCAGTATTGATTCATTCCATTGTAAAAATCAATAGTTATTAGTTTAGTTAATTTTTGTATAGTTCAGTTCTCATAGAATGGTGTCAATGCAGGTAGATCAAAAACCTTGTTGAATATCAAGTCAAGATTATGTAGATTTTTGAGTTTGTGATGTCACCGACCCAGGAAGAAGCTCGTTGTAGTCCTTACCATCCGTTTTTTGTAGTCCTTAAAAAGCGATTTCTGTAAAACTAAATATCTCCCTTTGCATTGAACTTTGAAAGTCATAACTTTGCAGATGTTGTTTATGCTCAAACAGCATAAACATGAACTAAAGTTGAAGTGAAGGGAAATCATAATCAAGGACCCCTTTAAACAAACGCCGAACAGAGGAGAATCAGCTGGCAAAAAGAGATCGCGACAGAGCTCGTAATAGAACACGAATCAGCTTGGCTTTTCGGAGATAACAAAAACTATCTTTGAAATGTTGTAAAAGCGACGCAGAGATGGCGTTTTTATTAGTCAACAGGTGAGTAAGGTATTTCATTGAACAGATACATTGCCATATGTAAGTTGGTTCGTTGTATCTATTCCAGAGGGTCATTTTTTTATGGTTGTTGTATCCAGTGTTTTGAATTTTTGACCGTCATTTTTCAGTCATCTGTTGCAGTCTTTTGGCACAACTACCACATTATCAGGGCTGGGTAGGTTACTTTTAAAATGTATTTCACCACAGATTACAAAATACATGCTTTAAAAAGTAATCTGTAACGTATTTTGTTACATTACTCAAGTTTAGTAACTTAATTTAAATACTTTAGAATACTTTGGAATACTAATAAGTGTGGAACAAACTCAAAAAAGGTAATTACAAGTTTTTATCTCACAATTCTGACTTTTTCCCACAGAATTACGTGATATAAAGTTGCAATTGTGAGTTATAAAGTCAGAATTATGAGATATAAACTCGCAATATTGAGAAAAGTCAGAATTATGAGATATAAACTCACAATATTGAGAAAAGTCAGAATTATGAGATATAAACTCGCAATATTGAGAAAAGTCAGAATTATGAGATATAAACTCGCAATATTGAGAAAAGTCAGAATTATGAGATATAAACTCACAATATTGAGAAAAGTCAGAATTCTGAGACATAAACTCACAATATTGAGAAAAGTCAGAATTATGAGATATAAACTCACAATATTGAGAAAAGTCAAAATTATGAGATATTAACTCACATACTAAATTCACAATTGCAAGAAAAAAAGTCAGTATTGCAAGTTTATATCTCCCAATTCTGAGCAATTATAACTAATTAATTATTATATAACTAATAAATTATTATAACTTGCAATTGTGAGTTTAAATCTCGCAATTCTGAGAAAAAGAAGTCAGAATTGTGAAATGCAAACTCACAATTGTGAGGGGAAAAAAAAAGCAATTGTGAGAAAAAGTTCCAGTGACCTTTTTTACAATTATAAAATGACTCAAACAACTATCACAAAACATGAAAACAATCGCGGATCATCAGGTCATGACAGGACAGTTAAGTTAGGTTGACAGTTTGGCAATTTTTATATAAATTCAGTCATTTTGTCTTGTTCAGGACAGTACTAAATAAAAATAACAAAATTTTTATGATCCCTCTTAAAAGTATTAAAATGTTGATGAAACTTAACTCCGCTTTTTCAGACTGTCAGAGTCAGAGAATCACCAATTGCTGTTTAAATGACATTAAAATTCAAGGTAATCACTTTGGTAATCTAAAACACTTTTCAGATGTAACTGTAATCTGATTACCACCCATTTAAAATGTAACTCTAATGAAATACAGTGACTCAAATTTTGTATTTTAAATACATAACTAAGTTACTTGTATTTCGTTACTCCCCAACCCTGCACATTATATTTGAGACATAGTTATGTAGGCCACCATCCAAAACTACCCCTAACAGAGATCACTCAAGCATAAGGTTACCTTTGACAAACTCGTAATGTACATTTTGTTGTTACTTGAAACACTGTTGAATTTTCCATATACTTCTATCATTTTAAGACCTGTTCCCACACAATAGAGATATTAATTTAATAATTAAAGTTCAAATAATTCACACACAGCTCACATCTTGTCTTTGCACTGCATGTTTTCAGAAATGCAAAAATGACTCTTTCACACAAGAATTAATAGCTCACAGCACATTTCTGATTATTTGTCAAGTCTCATGATTTGAGTCTGCACATGAATCATGCAGATGACCAAATAAGTGTGTTCTGCTCTCTTATTGCCGTGAAACTCATTAGCACGCACTGTGTTGTTTGGGAATCACATCCACTGCAGTTAGAGCTTCCGTGTTTGAGGATGTCATGCAACTTCTTCCAAATGAGACATTTCAAATCAATTAATAAACATATAAAGTGTATCAGATCAGTTAAGCGATTCATTCTTACTCATGTAAGCCAATTTTAAAGGTTTTAGCCTCATCTGGTTCATTTATTTGGCTTATGTTGTTCTGGCATCAGTAATTGCTCCATCTGAACATGGATGCTAATCAAATACACTGGCAAGGCAGAACGGCTATGAAAACATTGATGATGAAAACATTAATAGGGTTGCTTATGCGTTTGTTCTTTGTTGTTTCTTGTGAAAATAACACTTCAACACTGACAGCACTAAAATGCATTGTTCTTGCAACAATGAAAGTTTACAATTTGTCCTAAAACACATTAACCATAGTTGTGCAAATACCCAAAGGGACTGTGTGAGGTAAAGGAAGATGCCAGTTTATAAATAGGGATGAACACAGAGCAGCCTGGATTATAACTTCATTGCCATGGTGATAATGACTGTATATTCCCTCAAATGCTACTAATAGAGCTTGTCTTATATGAGGCATCTCAGAAATGCCTGTTTGTTTGTTTTTTACTAAGAAGTGAATGCCAAACAATGCAAAGGCCTTTTACACTTTAACCACGCGACAAAAGAATCATTTCTCCCCTTGTGTTTTAGCATATTTAATTTTTACTGTCCTTTATCTCTATGATCTACACTAGTAAAAAACTATACCAAAATTAATTGCATACTAAGAAGTGCACTTCAATTCCATTAACATTTATTGATATATCACATAAGACTTACTGATATAAAATTATAATTAAACTTTATTTGGAGTATTTCTTTATTGCACAATGCACATTTCATAATATTATGCCTAAAAAGTGTTTTAATATCACTATTAATAAGGATTCTATTATTTTTGTATTATATCGGTCTTTAATAGCAAGTGTTTTAAAGTATACTTGCAATAGTTACACTTTATCACAATCAAATATACTTAAATATATCTTTAATTGGACTTCGGCACTACTTCCTAAGGATTAGTTCACTTCAGAAATTTCCTGATAATTTACTCACCCCCATGTCTTCCAAGATGTTTATGTCATTTTCGGTCGAAAAGAAATTTTTTTTTGAGGAAAAAATTTCAGGATTTTTCTCCATATAGTGGACAGGGTTCAACAGGTTGAAGGTCCAAATTGCAGTTTCAATGCAGCTTCAAAGGCTCTACATGATCCCAGCCGAGGAATAAGGGTCTTATCTAGCAAAATGATCGGCCATGTTCTAAAAAATAAAAATTTGTATACTTTTTAACCACACATTACGCAACATGAAATCGTCACGTGAGATGTAGGAGGAAGTACTGTGGAAGGGCGATCCCATTTTCTCCGTCAAAACCATCTGAAATCGTTGTTTTACCTTTTTTTAAATTTTTTTTGGTAAAGACCGTACTTAGTCTTTGCACGTTCGCTTTGTAAACACTTGGTCTGTACTTTCACCCAAGTCACACGTGACCTTTCCAAAGTAATGCGTGACGCATCGAAGAGCAGTGCGAGATGAGCAATACTGGTTAAAAAGTATTATAATTTTTTTTTTTTTTTTTAGAAAATTACTAATCTTTCACTAGATAAGACTCTTATTCCTCGTCTGGGATCATGTAGAATCCTTTGAAGCTGCAATTTGAACCTTCAACCCATTGAACCCTGTTGAAGTCCACTATATGGAGAAAAATCCTAGAATGTTTTTAGCAGACTTAAAGTACATTTGAAGGGTAATTTCATTTAGAGCATAAATATGTAAACGTATGTGCTTAGCACAAAATAAATGTATTTGTAATGCATTTTAGTATTTTGTTTTTCACTAGGGTAGGTACCTATCAAAATTAAAGATAGTAGAAGCACGATGAGTCTCGTCTAGCTCATGAACGCACTTTTGTCGTCTATTAGACATGCTAAGTAAAAGAATGCGACGATTGTGGACGACGACCATTTGATTTACACGGCCATCATCTTAGAGCCAATCTGATAAGACACATCAGATTGCTTTAAGCAGGGAGCGTCTGTTCAATAACTCAACATGAAAGGCTGACACTACCCGACTATTCACTGCCAGCTAATGTGATTGAGCAGGGATGGAGAAAACAGAAGTCACAGCACCGCTTCACTTCGGTGTTGAAGACGCCTTTACAGCAGACTAACATGAATCTTCCACTGAATTAGTTCTCTTTTATACAATAGACGTGAGGTAAAAAGTGCCTCATGCCATGCTGAAAGAACTTTAATTATTGTCCTGCCTTTGTGCCCTGTCTAGGCTGTAATAATAGCAAATTCTTTAGCTTTTCATGTCTCATTTGATCACTGCATGACGCACAGGTAAATGTCATTCAGTTCCTCAATTAACTTTGAGTGGATGCCTCTTGAACCGTCATAGTTCGTCTCGATGATATTTTAATGCATCGGGGATAGGTGTTTCATTTCGTTCCCAAGAATTCAATCTGAGGGGCTTAGAAAATGAAAGTCAGACTCTCGTGTCGAACTGTGAACGGATTCTGTATTGTAGAGGTGATGCCATCTTTTCTGGCAACATGTTCAAATAGTCACTGTTAAAGACTCATTATTCTATATTTATCTCATTATAGCATTCAGAGCCAGACATTTATGATAATGTTAGCTCGAGGGCTGAGGGTCTCTGCACAGACGAGCTATTTTTCAATGTTATTTTCTCCAAATGTCGTCATTTATCTTTTCTCTTCAGGGATGCAACATACGGTAGCATCACCTGTTGTAGAGACAAGAGAAAGTTAAAGTTACATTCGACACATACACATACTTGCGAGAGTATTATACGATTTAAATATGTTTAGCATTAAATATAATGTGTAGATATATTCCATGCATGCATTTGCAAATGTTGTTCTGATAACTGAACAAATGAGATATTCATTTTTTTGATTCTCTCTTTTGTGTGCATCTCACTTAAAGATGTTTGTGAGGGGTTAACAAATAAACCAATTAAGTCCTTATTTACTGACAAGAGGAACAGAGTGTTCTTAACTCAAGAGCTCTGCACACCCTTTACTAGTCAATTATTTAACCAGACTTTCCTTGTAAAGAACATGACAAATAAAACAGACAAATTAATCAACTTATATAATAGCTATAATTTGCAAAATAGCATATGGGTTTAATAACGGTATATGGGTTTCCATGCTAGTTTCTGTATAGTCGCCAGATCTTGACTCAATCCTCAGCAGATAGTGTTTCACAGATGTTTGTTACTTGAATCAAGATTTTCTTTTGTTTCATGTTACATGTTGGTGGTGTGAGGTTTCTATTTGTCTGTACACATTTAGTTCATGACTGAAATAGTAGATATTTGATGAGATGTGTTATTAACCCCAACATTTTTGACCTAAAACCCCACCATTAATTTTTTAAATGAGCTTTTATTTTTGCATTTTCATTTTTTTTATTTTAATTATATTGTGCTTTTGTCATTTTAGTACTTTTTTTTTTACTGTTTTTACTGTGTTTCTCAACTTAAAAAATGAAAAATTAGAAATGTTGCCTTCTAATTCTGCTAATACTATATTATTTGATGTTAGCTTTATTTATTTAGATTACAAAAATCTGTTTTTAATAGTTTTATTTAACAATATCAACACTGGAACGTTTCAAGTGCTGCATGTTCTATAAACATTAGTGAGGGAAAAATTAAACAAAAATATGATCTGTTGTTGTTTTGCATTTTAATTTAGAATATTTTAATATATTAATAATAATTTATTCATTTATATACTTTTAAGTCATCTTTGGAAGTTTGCTGAGTTTGTTGTGCCCCGGCCCCACTGCTCTAGACAATACCAGCTTTGGTGATGTTTATATCTGGTATTAAGATGCATTTTGGTCGATCGGATCACAAGTAGACGAGTGAGACATACCTGTTTAATCCGTGTTTTAATCCGTCTCTTTTGTCCACTTTCAACCACTTCTGTCATGATTTCTTCGAGGGGAGGGTCTATGGGCGGGTTTTCACATCTTTCTATATAATAAACAAAATAATCTCATGCAATTTACATATGAATGTGCTCAGAGACCACAGAAAACATGGAGAGCAGCAGCTTTCGTTTCTGCTCTGACATCCACAAGACCAGCCAAACGCTTTAAGTGTGTGTTAGAAATCAGGAATGGTGTGACAACATTGTGCTTGGTACATTTTTCGTTTTCAAACCAAACTTGGGTCTTCAGCCGACAAAGTTTAAATCCCATCTGGCTAGCGTGCTTACCATAATGTTTACGCATTAAGTCAGTAGGCGGAGATTAGGCGGACTTTTGTGACAAATTTGACCATATGAGCGTTTCCACTACGAAAGAAATCCGGTCGAATTCGTTTTCAATTACCTCTGGAAGTGGTCGAAAGTGGACAAGCTCAAAACTTTTTAGCCCCAGTTTTACGATACTTGATCCGATACTGTTACATAGTCAGCTGAAGTGCCCGTGTAAACCACTAGAGGGCACTTCATCTTGGACCTTCACACACACATGCACACTCACTCCCGGACTTCATTTCCCACAATTCACCACACTTACTCACACACACAGACACTACACTTCCCAGAAGCCCCGTACTTTTCACTGATCACGTCACCAGCTGCAGCTCATTACCAGAACCATATTTAAGCTCAGCGCTCACACACACATTTGCTAGGTCTTGTTTTTCCTAGTGTTTACATTTCCAAGCGTTCATTCCTGTCTTGCCTGCCCATTTTTGATCCTGCCTGTTTCTACCGTCTTTGAGGTTTATCAACCTGCTCCTTGGACTTATTGCTTTGTATTTTTGGATTGTATATCTTGCTGCCTGTCTCGATTCTTCCGCCTGATTATTTGACCACGATTCTGATTATCCTCTGCCATACCTGTTTGCTGTTCCTTGACCATCGCCTGTTTGACCACGTTTGTAAATAAAGCTGCATTTGGATTTCAATCCGCTGACTCCTCATTACAGATACAACACCAGGTGTAAACAGTGTTTACATGCAAAACAAAAACCCGACGTTGAATAAGCCGTCAGATTTTTGATCAAACTGTTTACATGAAGAGAAAAATGAGGTTAATGTGCAAAAAATCTGCATGTGCCAATCTGGTGTTGCTTAAACACTTTATGGACTTTCCCTGCTTAGCAAAAAAAAAAAAAAAAAAAGATGAGAAAAAAAACATGACCTTACACAGGTTATTAATCATAATTCTTTGAAATGTCATAAAATGTCATAAATCATAAAATCATATTAATCATAAAATGTCAGGTTATTAATCATAATTGTATAAAACGTTGCGTGTAAACACACTTAGTGTTTCATTGCGTATTTTTTGGTGGGATGCAATGTGTGCCATGCGTTTTTACAGATGCTGTTGGCCTTTGATGTCCATGTCTTTTGAAAGTCAATGAGACTGACAGACAAATGGGTTTCCTATGCGATGAGGTCCTCTTTGCTCCTTTTGACACCATGAATCCCCTTCCCTTTGAATATGGTACTTTGTCCTCTGGATGCAACTTGGAGTTGTCTTCTTTCAGTTTGCCTCAAAAGCAGGAAGCTTTATCCCAACCATTAAACTCTGACTTTCAAAATTTTAAATTCTTTCAGGACCTCTGCTCTAGTAAGCAGACAGCCAGTGAAAGTATTAAGCAACATGAACAGACAAATTAACTGAACAAAACAGGGAAATTTATCACCAAAATGAATGCAACGACTCAAACAATCAATGAAAAACCGTGGAAATGAACTGAAAACAAGGAAGCAGGACTAAAACATGCAGTGACAAACCCACCCAAATCAGAAACAAACGCAGATAATCCGTTACACCATGTTCAACGTTTGGAAGAGATCACAAAAGTCACAAACATCTCAAGAAATCTACTGTGCCACAGATTTCAGCCACACTTCTAATAAGTCAGCCCACACTAACATCTTCCCAGCTATTCGAGTGACATTTTTTCTATCTAGCCCACCATTCCTGGTGTTCTGATCAAATATCACCCCCTAAAAAAAAAACAAGTGCGCTTTCTCCAGGCAGAAAAGTATCCTAAAAGAAGAACATTTGTAACAGACATGAAAAGACTCATTTGGTCACATATCTTAGTCCATTTTCATCTCATCCCTTTAATGCATTTCGTCTGCAAAGCCACATGATCTGTGAAAGATGATGTCATCCTGACCCATCATAACAATCTTCTGTGCTTTTTCAGGTAGATTCAGGTAGATTGGTACACGTCACATCATCTACACTGCACAAGAAGTCTGTAAAAATAAGCTCTAATGTGCTGAGGGAATATTCAAAATTGTTTTTAACAGGTGATTTACCTATTTTTTTGAATTACACATTGCATTTTGTTGTGTTTTAGGGTTAAAAGAAATGTCCAGACAGAAAATTATTGAATTACCATATTATAATTTTTTTCTTAAAGTCCCCCTGTAGTCAATAATTGTATCCCTTTAAACAAACTTCCTTGAAAATAACACAATAAAGATAATGCTTCACAATGAACTCCAACGCCATCTCATGACCAATCGGTTCGTATTTTACGCGGTGACTAATTTGTACGAATTCGTACGATTTGTCTGAACCCCAGTGATGGGTACTCTGTAAAAAAATTATTTTCCTGATTTGTCATCACATATTTTCTTTTGTCAAATCAGCTTAGATAATGTGGTTCAGATAACATATTTTGAGTTCCTGTTGATTAAACCAATCGCTTTCATTGTATTAACTCAAATTTTTAATTTCAACGAACTCAAAATTTTAAGGCTACCTACTTTTTTTAAGTTAAACCAACAAGTCTTTTTTTACAGTGTAGGTTTAGGGGCAGGGTTAGGGGTAGGTCATTCATATTAATTCCTATGAATTTGGCAACTCGTAAATTATGTACGATTCATCAAAAATATTACGTATTCGCACAACCTCACTCATGAATTCTTTTGCTAAATCATAATATACGTACGAATTGCCATGAGATCGGGCTGATTTATCTGTTCAATAAAATACCTTAGTGGAATAAAAACACCATTTCTGCGTCGCCTTTACAGCATTTTAAATCCCTCAGTTCTCGGTATCTCTGAAAAGCCAAGCCAATGTTAAATCGTTTTATTACTAACTCTGTTGCATTCGCTTTTTGCCAGCAGACTCGGGTCTGTTCAGGGTTTTTTTAAATTGGTGATTCCCCAAAATTTGGATATTTACCGTGCTCCATGTCAACATTTCCCGCTCATTGTGCCACTCCCACACAAAACACGTGTCAAATTTGCCAGAGCAACTTTTCTCTATTTACGAATATGACAAAACACACAATCCTGTCAACACAAAGAATATTGCACATCAATAGCTATTTTGATCATTCTCAGCATTAGAAACATCACGTCTAAACAAAAGCTTCGACATTGATTTTTTTCATGTCTGGTCACTATAAAATGATGAATCCTCTAAATACTCCTATTGATCTTTGCTCTGTGGTTCACTGATCCTGAACAGGGATGGAATAGACTCTGACATTCACATGATACGCTTTTGTCATTTACGATATAATGGTCTTTTTTTTTTTTATCTCACCCTTGTGAAAGACAATCCATGAGTGCATATTATCCGGCCATGTGCACTGATAGGTCGATTTCTGATTATCACAGTAGTATTTACAGCATAAACGGTATCTAGGCATAATTATAAGTGTGTAATCACTCAAGCAAAGACAGATTGACGATTGAAAATGATAACTCTGTTCTATTCTTTCTGTCTCAATAGGAATTTCAGCGCTTTGCATTTATCTTGTGTATGTCTAGTGCGCTGCTAAAGGTCAATTGATTGGTTGCTTGGGGCTTGTAAAAGGTCAGAAACGGCTGTGACTTTGTGTCTGCTGGAGAGAGGAAATACTCTTGTGTCGCTCCGTCTGTGGTCTCTCCTAGGGGGGATGCTGGTAGAAGCCGCTGCTCCAGTGTCACGTTTCTCTTCATGGTCACGGTTTAGGACTCGGATGGGACCGATTGATTGAAGATCGAACCGAGTCTCAAGGACTTTCCATTCCCTATCAGCTTCACTCCAAAGTTGCTGTGAAGTTGTCGTTTTTGCCGCAAACACTCCGCAGTGGGCCGAGAAGCCACTCATACTTGGCACCAATCAATCCGCTAAACAAGCTAATAACGGTCTTTAGAGAAGCACTGCACTCCCCATTTTTAACATTCATTGAGCAAATGGGAAGGGGGCAGAGCCTGTGTCACATCCTGTGGTTCAGAGAAACCTCCCCCTCCTCCTCCATTTAGCTGATCAGATTCGGGACAGAAGGAGTAAGGAAGTTTAGCAAGAAAACTCAGCATGACTCATTAGCATGGGGATGACACCAAGCCTGTTGAGCTGAGTTTGTGCAAAGATGTAAGCAACTCTTGCTGCTTCTTGATTTTTGTCATTTAATAAGGCTCATTCAGAGCGTGATTCAGTTCATTTTTTCATCTGAGACACTTTGCGATGGAATATCCGCAGAAGTGTTACTCGTATCTCATTTCACAGATAGTTTGTTTCTATAAAAATGTCGGTTCAATGTAAAGTATTTGCTCTGGGTCTTGTTTTAAATGATTTTGTTCCCTTATTATGCTTGTTCTTGTCACCTGTTGACAAGCAGAATGTGGCGATTGGTCAGTGTTTTATTTGTCCCGCCCCTTGTCCACTCTAACTGGACGGCTGGTTAAAAAGTGACAGTGATTTTACTATTTATTTTACAGAATTTTACTCAAAGTTGAGCATTCTTCAACTCAAGGTGACCAGTAAAAAAAAGGCCAAGTGCTCAGCGCTTGAGGGTGAAAAAGGACGCTCGTCAAAGCCCATTTCGGACAGGACACGGAATGCGCTGCTCTGGCCGCTGGGTTCAGCATCGCTCTTCAGATACAAAACGATCCGCGCTTCACTGGCCAGAGCAAAGTAGTTGGAGTTTTCAAAACTTTTATCTATACGTGGCGTCCACGTGAGCTCGTCAATGGTGGACTCCGTTGGGTAGTCGTGGCCTAGTGGTGAGGGAGTCGGGCTTGTAATCTGAAGGTTGCTGGTTCGATTCCCATGCCGGCAGGAATTGAAAGTGGGGATTGTGAATAAACAGCACTCTCTCCACCTTTGATACCATGACTAAAGTGCCCTTGAGCAAGACAACTAACCCCTAATTGCTCCCCTTGTAAGTTGCTTTGGATAAAAGCGTCTGCTAAATAATGAAAAAATGGACTCCAGTGTTGCCAAGTCCTCAGTTTTCCGGAATTGGGCTACTTTAACACTGTTGCCGCGGGTTGTTTTTCAACCCCAAATGGGGTTGAAGCGACCCCACATGACATGATATAAAGCCTCTTGAATGCAAATTTTACCTGGGAAACCCCAGCAGAAACACAGATTTTCCCCCCTAGAACACAATTTTTACCGGGATACCTCCCTGAAATGCGATTGGGCTAGGTTTGGACTAGTTTTGAGTAGCAATTGGGTGGGTTTTGTTGAGAAAACCTAGTAACCCTGGCACACATGTGCGCTTTGGTCGATGTAACAACAAACCGTCTTCGCACGGTGCAAGCCATTGAAATAAATGGTGCTGCGTCCCAATTGGCAAACTATCCATCCTAAGTATTCGAAAATAGAATTAGTGTGTCCCAAATCGTAGTATGTTGAAATGAGTATTCCAAAGATACCCGAATGGTCTACTTTTTCTGGTTAGAATCCGAAGTGCAGATCCGTGCACACACTAACGGCTAATATTGCCCATAACACATTGCGCTGTGGATGAGAATTCGATTACTATAACTACAAGTATGAATAAAAAGTGTTAAAATAACTACAAACAAGGTGCGAGACAGACGGTTAAGCAGAGCGGTTAAGATAAAGGGGTTTAAGTGTATATAACAATGATGAAAAAAATATTAATTAAATTAAATGTCATCCACATTATATTTAATCTGCAACAGCATTATGAACTTTTATAATGATGCATTTGGTCATCAACTTTTAAATGCATCATTATGCAAAGAGAAGGAGAGTTTGACTACATTTCTCTCTGAAACGGTAGGATATTAATTTTAATTGTATGTGGAGGATTTTAACTATGACAAGATGATTGACAGGGTAGTTTAAATGGTTACAGGTTGCGTAACTAAGTGACAGAACGTCCGTTAAAGACATTTATGATGAAGTAGTATGTCCCAAAGCTTGCATACTCTTCTGCTACACATAAAAATACTTTTAGGGCGTAGTATAAATAAGCGAATTGGGACGCAGCATGGGTTTCATAGCGCAGTGGTGCCGTTGTCGTATGTATTCTACATTGTTGTTGTAAATTCTGCTGATTTGTGGCCAGAATAATGTTATTCAGCTGACAAACATAAATAAAGATTTGTTGAATTAGCAAAAATGGCTTGTGATAGTCTGGAAAGTATCAGCAAGAATGAGTTGAGAACTACAATCAGTAATGTGCAGCGTTGGGTGTAACGCATTACAAGTAACGCAAGATACCGTGTAAACATGATATTATTGTAGTTCTAGATTAAATATGAGCATGCATTTACTCATCTCACAGATTCCAGTGAAATGCAAACTCAAACCTGCAACAATTAAATGTTAAATAAGTTAATACAAATATACTTTGTGCATTTAATCTCACTTTACTTACCAATGCCTTTGCTGCTGACTTTTGATGATCCAATTCAGCCATACAAATAAGAAAAAATGACTTTAGATAAACATTACATTTGTGTTTAACTTTGTTTTTATTACTGAACCTTCTTCTTCTGTAATCCAGAAAGGCAGCACAGCTGAAAGGTTTTTCTGAGCTGCGCCCTCTACTGTACATGCGTGAATTTGCATTTCCTTCAGCCTGAGGCTTATTCATTTCACTTTTGTTGAGAAAGGGCCTTTACATTTGCCAAAAATACAACTTTTTTGTTGTTGTAGGAACGTAATGCAATTAGTGACCTTTCTAGGGAGTAACACAATATTGTAATGCATTACTTTTAAAAGTAACTTTTCCCAGCACTGGTAATGTGATTGTTTTCCAGAAAAAGTGTTCATGATTGATTTGGATTTACATTTATAGCATTTTTTGTTAGGAAAAATCAATTATTCAACAAAATATTTCAGCTTTGCCATCACAGGTAAAAAAAAATATATAGTTTGCACTATATTGTGTTACTAAACAACTTGTTGAAATATAGTAAAACTGCACAACGCACTAATGTAATAGTATATGTGAATGAGTCTGTATCCCATAAACAGATGTTTCCTTCTCTAAATGCACCTTTCTCTGACAGTTATTACTTTGTTTCTAATGAAAGTAATTCAGTTTTACACTGAAGTTCATCACACCCCCAAGCCATGAGCTGATTTACTCGCACCTGGTCTATGGCTCAATGATCAATGTGAATGGAAGAGCAGGAGAGCAAATCGCTGGCTTAGGAGTGGATGGATGACCTTGTTTGACCTGAAAACTGCCGTTAAGGAGCAGATTGGAGCGGGGAGCTTTAGGGAAAGGGTTGTACCTCTTTACCTTTCTGATGTATTCTGAGTGGGAAATTGGCACCCAAATGCATTCGTGTGTTTAATTAAACGCTTACACAACCTCACATTCTTCAATAAATGATAATTGATGTAATTCTATTTGTCTGACAGTCTTAAACTTCCATTGTTATAGCAATTAAAAGGTGAATTAAGTGAAACACTGGGCTTAGTTTTCATAAGAGGAACATGGTCACCGGGATTTTACAAAGTATGACTACATGTCAACATATTTTGTTGATCCTGGAACAACATTTCTGTCCAATAATTTAGCCCTAACCATATACATACCCCTTCCTAAAATCAGAGGGCAATGATAAGTGAATATAACCGAACTCTGATTGTAAGCCTAAACTTGACATCAACTCTAAACTTGACCCTCAAATCTGATTGGTTGATTGGATTGTTGTTCCGGGACCAACAACAATGCTGAAATCATACAGTGCCTCCAATTGGTTTTATTGGTTTTCAAATGAACTGGAGCACACGACAGATTCATTCCATCGTTTTTCTCTCATCTCTCTCAACCATGTATGTAATATTACTCCACCCTACATTTTTTTTTTTTTTTTTTTGGAGATGATTACCATATCCTAGCGCTTTAAGATTTTTCTTAGCTTTTCGTTGTCATGGTGACAGGTCTCTGTGCTTGCATCTATAATTAAGACAGTGAATTAGAGTCTTGATCATCAGAGTTGAATCACATTATCACCACAAGAGGTCGCCACTCACCCTATGAATGACTGAGCGCTGGAGAAAAACTGCCCGGAGAAGAGCAGCCATGTCACCCTGTAGCCCAAGACTATGGTTTCCAACTGAAGATAAGCAGGGCTGAGCCTGGTTAGTACCTGGATGGGAGACCTCCTGGGAAAACTAGGTTGCTCCTGGTTAGTGAGGCCAGCAGGGGGCGCTCACCCTGTGGTCTGTGTGGGTCCTAATAGTGATGGGGACACTATGCTGTCAAAAAGCACTGTCCTTCGGATGAGACATTAAAAATCGGTCGTTAAAAACCCCAACATCCTGGCCAAATTTGCCCAATGGTCTCTGTCCATCATGGCCTCCTAATCTTCCCCATATACTGACTGTCTTCATCACTCTGTCTCCTCTCCACCAACAAACTGGTGTGTGGAGGGCGATCTGGCGCGATATGGCTGCTGTCGCATCATCCAGGTGGATGCTGCACATTGGTGGTGGATGAGGAGATTCCACCTTCCATATGTAAATGAGTTACTTTGAGTACCCAGAAAAGCGCTGTGTAAATGTAACGAATTATTATTAAGAGATATTAATCAATTAACTAAAGGAGCGCTTTGTATTTTTTGGGAGATTCTGTAACATCATGGTAGATTTTTATCTTTTTTATTCCTTTTTTTTTGTAGAAAATGTCGATATTTTTTGTTGTAAACTCACACAAACTAGCATACCAAGTAACCTGCTATCTATTTAAATAGTCATTGGTTAAATTTCCAAGCAAATTGGGGGTTCAACACATGAAAATCATCTGTGTAATCAGATATTACTTTCTTGCTCGTTGTTTAGTGGCACAGCGTTTGTTATTGGTTAGGCAATATGAAGTGCGTTCGACGAAACAAACTTCAAATGATACGGACATCACGAGTAATGTTGTTTCTGCGGTAAAAATTGTATAACGTCCAACAACTTTGGAGTTATTCCAGCTAAACAGGCCACATAAGTGCTATGTGTGTAATGACAGGGAAAAGAAATATTACCTTTGGAACCACAGAATGGACTACGTATTCCATTAGAAAGTCTATTTGATTTCTATAATTGGGACACAAGAGGCTGGGTGAAGAGGTTAAGGATAACCCAAGGGTAAAAAGCATAAATGGCCGTAGCCTAATCTTCCTCTTCTCTACACATGCCTCTTGTACTGTTATGGAACATGATGATTTGAAAATACAATTTAACTACTGTTCCACTCTGCAAACCTGCACTTATTTTGATTTCGCAAGCCTCATCTTTTTTGTGTTGCTGTGATGAAGACTGAGATTTGGCAATGGAGAGACAATACCCTCTGGTGGTACTGATGGAGGAATAGCTTTTCATGGTTAGTTTTCATTGGAAAGCACAAAGATAGTGTCTCAGGTACAAAATATGAAATTATAATTCTTTTGCCATGTTAGCTTCTGATATATATATAATACACGAGTTTCGAATGAAGTAACCTCATCCGTCTTGTGAAAAAAGTTGGTATAACTGGTTTCTCCCAAGGTTTTTTTCTCCATTTGTTGGAGTTTTGGTTCCTTGCCGCTGTTTCCTTTGGCTTGCTTAAGTTGGGGACACTTGCTTGATATTCGGCAGTGTTTTTGATATGCCTGCATTTGGCGCCGTTGTATGCGAACTGAGCTGAGCCAGATTATTTAATACCTAAATTAACTAGACTAATTGATATTTGCAACGAAATGAATCAATAATATATAGAATAAGCTGGACAATGACACCATTTTCTTTGGGAGCTGCTGTGCAGCCAAAATTATTTGCCAATTATTAATGTAAAGCTGCTTTTCCACAATTTGCATTGTAAAAAGCGCTATATAAATAAAGATGACTTGACTTGACTATAACTAGCAAACACATTTCTTTCATTGGTTAACAGTGTGTTTAAATCATCAAACAAACACATTTTACAGAAATGCACAAAAAAGAGGGTCTTTATTTGCATGACATGTTCCAACTGTGCATATCAAACAGTTTCGTCCATCACACACAAACACATATTTTATTTATGAGTTTATTTACAAGCATTATCCATGCTTGAATTACTACGTGTGAAAATCCTAAACCAACAGTGTTCAAAGAAAACTCTTATACATACCCCGGGGCTGCAACAGATACCAAACCTGATATTCCGGCTGCTCAGTTTTTATGGCTTTATACATGTTACTACACTTTCAGGAAACTTCACCCATTAGCTTTTGGTGTAACTAGCACTCGCATTATCTCTCAAATCCGTTCGGATCCGGTCTTCCGTCATTTCGAGTTCATTTCAAACAAAACAAATGGAGCATTATCTTCACTGTAGTTGCTTAACACAAGGACAGAATATACTTACATATATCTAAAGCCAGTAAGCTTTAAGACAAAAAGATATGCGCCATCAGCAAAGGCGTTCACAATAATACAAATGAACATAATTAGTTATCAAACAACACGACTGAGACCCTGCAGGACCGGCAGGGAGTATCGGGCACATGCCCTTATCAGTTCTCCGTCCAACGGATACTAAATGGATAGCTGGGCTGGAAAAGTGATAAGGAGATGTGGTCGACTGCAATCGAAATCTCACCATGATGGAAAAGTCCCTTGTATGTTCTGTATATGTCCAACTCCCTATTATGAGACATGGACATCCAGTATAAACGCAGCAGTAGAATGTCAAAAGATCTCAACAACAAAATCTGTCCCAAATGTCCCAAAACCTCCGACCTGTCGACTAGGGGAGAATCCAGAAAATACTTACTGAGAAAGTTGTTTAGACACACCTCATTGATGAGTTTTATGTCACCATGGCCCGACCCTATTGTCCGTTTTCTAAGCTCTCATTGGCCCGAGATTCGTTCTTCAGTCTCTCATCAGAACGTCAGCCAATGGGATGGGAAAGGAGTGCTCAGGCAGTTGATTTGGGAAAAAGGTGCTATGCACACAGGTGTGGTTCAGCTGTGCATTCCAGCACACACATACCTGTCAGCTTAGACTTCATCTCCATGCCCTGAAGAGACAGGCTGTCTCCCAATGAGAGCACCACTTAAGATCATTCAGCCCACATTCCTCCCTTTAATTATTTTTCATTTGCATGTAACCAAAGATTTCTCGTTCGGTTCAAATGAGATCCAGCGAAAGTTTGATGCCACACTGAAAATCCCAGTCAGAAGATTAATATTTTGGGATTTTGAAAAAGCTAAAACAAAGAAAAGTTAGGAAACACTTTAACTTACTGTGTCATTTTGTTACTGTAGTAATAGCTATAGATTTTGCATAATTACAGGTGACTAACCCTAAACCAAACCCTAATCCTAAATATATGCAGTTAATCAATATTACTCAGTACTTAAATGTATAATTGCGCTGTAACACGGACACCTTAAAATAAAGTGTAAGCGATAGGTGAAGTTATTAAACGTAATTTCGGGAAGAGTACACCCATCTAATTGTCCAAGGTATAAAACCTGCATCTTACCTCTTCCTGTTGTTAGTTCTTGTGGCATCCCTCCTCCTCCCCTTCTCCGCCTTTTTGAACAATTTTGCCTGTCGGAGCGCGAGTAGAATATCCTCTCTGAGCCCCTCTATAACAGACAGCAAGCCAAATATGTAATCTAGGTCACTAAAACAATTAGGTAATTTCGGTGCAATTAGGGCACTAAATAAGTGCAAAACTTATGCTGAAGTGTTTATGTGCTTTGTCTGTTTTGTGTTCAGATGTTGTTTCCGCTCTTTTTATGATTCTGGAGAACATGAACATCAGGTTTGACACAAACTTGTGGAGTTCACGCTGCTGTTATTAAAGCAAAAGGGACAAAAAAATGAGTATGACATTCTGAAATCCACGTTCACTCATGTATTCATTTTCACTCATATTTTGTCAGTTTGATTATATAGTTTGTAATGAAAATTCACTATTGTTTTAAAAATGCAAAAGATAAGCATTTACTGTAGTGGTTTTGGAACCCTTTTAAGACTTTTGGCACAAAATCGACAGCAGACAGGTTTTTATTAAAAAATAATTTCATCAGTGCAATTGACCCTTCGCAAAGACCCGCCCCCTTTAGTTACTGTTGCTATGTCCTACAAGTCATGCGCTCTCACGCCACACATCATGTTCTCACGCAGTGAAAAATACATCGCGGAGCAAAGAGGACACTGACAACACGTCAACAGACGAGACAGAGCAGGTTACTTTAAATATGAAAGTTTCATATTTAATATATCGTAATTTTTTAAAGAAGTTTAATCAATAAATAGCGTCTAGTGTGTCTTTAATGTGTCGTGACAGATCGCTGTAGCTCCTCATGAACCGATCATCTCTTCATACTAGTTCATTTATAGCATCAAATAAACATGAATGAACATCAGAAGGAATGTTGTTTCAAGTGCAGAAAGACGTACACACAATTTTTCAAGTTCAAGTTCACCAACGTTAATCTATTAACTCCTCTGACTGCTTTGTGAGACAAAATGTCGGATTATGATTGGTCAGATCGCCTGTCAATCAAACTGCCCGGAAGGATCAATTAGGGCGCTAAATAAGTTTGTTTTGTGTGTGTGTGTTTTTTTAACCCTAGTGTGTTTGGTGTGCTTGAAGCTATTAGGAGAATTTCAACATAAAAAGTGATAATGCAACATTTCAGAATCAAGATGGCTGGCAAAAGATACATTGGTTGAGTCAGGACATTTTCATTTATCTGAGGGTCGAGTCAAGATCCCATCACTGATAGTCCAGGGCCGTCGTTAGAGGGGAAACATATGGTGACGATTCCCCAAAGAACGGATATAGTTGGCTAAAAAAGCTTGAAGATTTCAGTTTGCCCAGCCACTATCACAAGTCACAGAATGCTTCTTAAATATTTACGTGGTACTGTGGGGTTATCTGAATGTGTCTGTGATACAGATGTTTCCCATACAGTATTAATGAGTGTTTCTGGCCCGTCTAGCCCCTGTTCCCTGCAATGCCCGTCACTTGCACTTGCTGCTGTTGTGTCTGCTGTGCCAGTTTCTGTTTGTGTCTGTGTGCTTGTTTAGTTTGCAGAGAATAAGCCAAACCTAAAGATCCAGCTGGTGGTGTAATGTTAAATATAGGTTATACTGAGACTTCTAACACTATAAATAATCCTCAAGTATGATTTCAAGCCAGTGAGCAGAGATTGTTTTTTAATTGCACACAATGACTCTGCATTGACTTGATCAGTCATTCACTTTACAAAATGGCGGTCATTTGTGACGCTTATATGTGTAATAATTGACTTTAACAATGAATGCCAATTCTAGTGTCATTTTTATAAACTCATCAATAAAAAATAGCAAAAAAATGTTTTTTAAATTTTGGCAACAATTTATTTTACAGTGCCATAATTTCACATTACTACACGCACTTACTATAGTAATAACAGTAAATTATGTATAATTATAAGTAATTAACCTTGATAAATCTTGCAAACATTTACTTCACTGTATGAAACTGAAAAACATTCATAGAATGACCCCGAGGCAACGCAGGAACCCAGCAAACAAAAATATGTTCCAAGAATGTTATGCTGAAGTTCCAAAAAAACGTTATTTTGTCAGATTTTTACATGTTTTAAAAACATTTTTGTGAATGTTAAGGGAACATTACATTTGATCATTTTGCAAACATTCTGGGAATGTTTCAGAATTTTCAGAGAGCATTCAGACGTAACAAAAAAAACAAAAAACAGATGAATGTCCAACTAAAGGGAAAAAAAACGTTTCATGATTAATGTCTAATAATGTTTCTGTGCTAAAAACATTATTAAATACGAACATTACTGGAAGAACGTTTGTTCATATCTTTGAGAGAACCTCGCCAGAACGTTATCTAAAGTTTCTTAGAACGTTCCCTCTTAGCTGAGAATGTTTGGAAGGCAAGTACATCTCAGTGAGTTTGAAAATTAGCTGAGTTGAAGTTAATTTGCCCTTAACACTGCAAACACCAGCTCTGTGCAGCTTTTCTGCATGGCCGCCTTCCGGGATCCTGATCCGTAGCGACGTGTAAAGTCAGAAGTACGGGGGAGGTTGTCCCCTCGCTCTGTGTCTGCGTGCATCGCACACCCTGATTATCTTAGTCCAGTTCCTCTCAACCCGGTGTGAAAGTGTCGAGCTAAAGAAAACAGGGGAGACCCGCTCTTGATCCAGTTCCGGCTTTCTTCTCCACACCAGCTGCCAGCTGCACTCACACGGATGAGGGGAGATCTGCTAAAGCATCTCCACTGCATTGCGGCGCTCTCTCCTGGGATTAGCTGGGCTCTGCATTCCCACTGTCATATTGCTCGAGTCTTCAGCGCACAGAAGGCGGGGGTGGAGTGTGTGACATAGCAATGAGAGTATGAGGTGTGAGATGTGCGGGCTTGGTGGACTGGGCATTTTATCAGCTGGATCTCAGTGTCAATGTTCCTATAAAGGCAGGAGAGGAAGATGCTGCGCATGAAGCAAATAAACATTTTTATGTAAACGGGAGCATATTTCCCCCCATATTGGCTTCCCTACATCGTCTGTTTTAGGATTGATTTTAAGGTTTTAATGCTTGCTTATAAGTCCTTGAAAGGCCTAGCCCCAACTTACCTTTCTGACCTTATACAACTGCATGTCCCATCAGGGTCTCTAAGGTCTTCTGGCCATATGCTGCTGGCCGTCCCTAGAGTAAGACTGAAGCACAGGGGAGATCTTTGCAGTAGCTGCCCCTAAACTCTGGAATTCATTACCATTATCTGTGAGGGTGACCCGCAACTCTGTCTACTTTGAAAATCAGTCTTAAAACATGTTTTATTCTTTGGCTTCTAATTCAGTCTGAGAGCTGAGAGCTTTTTTTCTCTTTGTTTTTGTTGTTTTTTTCTGATTTGTAATTGTGACGAGCAGGGCGGGCGAGAGCCGTGAGGGAACGGCACGAGGCCGGTGACGCGAGTGATAATGAGCGTAAGCTGCGCGCTACACCAGTCTCGTATCTCTCACGGAGGAGCTCCGGAAGCATAAAAGAGGAGCGACAACAGTGAAGGACGAGAGAGGACCAGGCCTGGAATTTATGTTGTGTTTTTATTTTGTTTGTGTGGGCAGCAGTACACGGGAAGGAGGCGGGAACCGGCGAACGTTCAACTCAAAAACAAACAATAAAACGAAAGTAAAAGGGCGGCAGTTCCTCATGGCGAGATACGAGACCGGTGTGCCGAGCAGCTGAAGCTCATTATCTCTCGCGTCACCGGCCTCACGCCGTTCCCTGACGGCTCTCGCCCACCCTGCTCGTCACAGTAATGTACACTACTCATTTGTTGTTTGTTTTATGTACAGCACTTAGGTCAACTACTGTTGCTTTTAAATGTGCTCTAGAAATGAATTGAACTTAAACTTAAAATGTTTACACTTTTAAAAATAAAGGTTCTTTAATGGAATTTAGAACATCCATCTTTAGCGGATTATTAAAATGTTCTTCACAGAAAATTCTTTTAAGAACTGTTCTCTGAAAGGTTCTTTGGGGAAGCCAAAATGGTTCCTCTATGCTGCAAAAAACCCCTTTCGGAACCGTTATTTCGAAGCGCTCGTTCACATAGAATGCGATTTTGCTTCGGAAAACGCGAGACGTGGGAAGCAGAAACGCAAGGTCTCGATACACGTTTTTTTAAAAGTTGAACTGATGTTAGCTTGAGCGATGCATTTTTAGAACGGAGACACTTCCTTGTAAGTCGCTTTGGATAAAAGCGTCTGCCAAATGAATAAATGTAAATGTAAACTTCAAAAGACGCAATACGCGAGCGCAACGGCCATCATCCGTCTAGCGTGTGTTTGCATAGAAAAACATCGGAAAAGAAGCATGTTGGAATGGAAAACGGCCCCTAAGAATGCAGACTGTTCATTTTCTCTACTATAGGTGTATGGAAGCCTGTTTGAAAAATGTCCAGACTAGATTAATACCGCATATAAAACTAAAATTATTGTAAGAAATAGTCTGAAGTGTTTAGGAAATGCTGCATGTGAGCTCAAATGAATCTTCATTTCATTTTGCTCATTTGTAAAGCTTTGGAAAAGGTAGCTTTTTACCACAAGCTTTCACTAAAATGTAGTAACTTTATGAACAATGCTCTGTTACCTTTTATCAAGCAAGCATTCATTATATTTCAAGCAAGACTTTTTGCTTTGTCAAATATTGTTTCTGGATAAAGGAGCCCAAATCAACCTAAACACAGTATTATGATTTTTTTTTTAATGTCCCCTGCCACTTTCAATGTTAGTTTTGGTAACAATGTCTAAGCGTCCATTGCTTTCACTTCATGTGCAATTTTACAATTTCCCAATTGACATCATGTTCTCCTCCAGATAAAGCACACTTATCTGTACATCATGAACTGGACTCAACACACACCACAATCTCCCGAGAGCCAGCTTTAATTGAAAAAGGGATAGGAATAGCCACGAAGGTCCAAGGGCTAATAGTGTCATGATGAGAGCTGATTGTACGATGGCTGGAAGGAGATGTGCACACTCTGTTGTCTTGTAAAGACAAGAGTTGGTCAATGAGAAGGGTCTTGATTGGACCTTCTTACTGACATCAGGTAATTCTTTGTAATGATGCCTTTGCTGGGCAGCTTAATGGCGGAGGACACATAAAATTTTGCTCTATTTGTACCCCGTAACATGACCAGGGCATTTTACTAGTACGTGACTTCATGATTTTATGATCTCTTTAGTCTGCCATGCTCTGGCATGTGATTGGGAATTGAACATTAAATATTTCTTGATCTTATAAGTCAGCTTCAGTCCTTTGCATCGGTTACATTTTAAACCAAATCACTATAAATATCAGCTAATTTATACTCAAAGATGCCATATTATACCCTTTTACAAAGTATTGACTTTGTGTTTGGCCTCTAATATAATATTTTTACACACTTGAATGTTCAAAAAACAGATTATCTTTCTCATATTTTACATTTTTACAGCGCCTCTCGGTAACACTTTATTTTACAGTGTCATATTTACATTTTACTATAGTAATAACAGTAAATTATGCTTAATTACAAGTAACTAAACCTAACCCTAACTGTAAGTACACAGTTTTTTAATAGTACTTATTTGAGTAATTACACTGTATTTATGGCATGGTAAAATAAAGTGTAACCCACCTCTCTTCCCAGCCTGTCAGTAACGCTCAGGGATGCGTTTTCCGTACAACGATACAGCTTGCTGATTAACTACCATACGAATGCATCGTTGGAGAAACTAACCAACTAGTCATGACTGTTTCCTAAAACCGTAGTAACATGGCTGCACCTCTCTCATTTAAACCACATTGGTTCAACACTTGAACCGATGGCCATTTACAGGACACCGTTTTCAACTAAAAACAGGAAACTTGCTATGCTTTTTGGATGGTCATTAACACAACAACAGGCCTGAAAACGCAAACTTTTGAAAAAGTGCAAGTTATTGAAAACAATACTGTTATAGTCTCTGAAAATGGTGACGTCATTCGCATGCGTGTCACGTGTTCAGTCTATAGGCTCGTAGTGTTTCTTTACAAAGTGACATCGCCAACTACTGGCCTGGCAGCAGAATTCAGCATTTTTAGTTGTTTTCGCGGATCCGTGTGAACAGGGATCTTTTTTGGCGACACTGTCTTCTGTACGTGAAAAACATGAAGGGGAAACTTATCAGTTTTTAGTACATCATTGTTGTGTAAAAGTACCCTTAATCGATTTGAGATCTCTAAGATTCTGCTGTAAAGAACATGGCGCCCAATGACTACTTAACTGTTTTTGTTCCATTTCATTTGGTTTTCTTTGATGTTTGATTCATCGTGGGTTCCCTCATGATCCTTTCAGGAAACAGACCCCAGTTTACAGCACAATATGCTCTGATTGGTCGGCTGGAACAGTGTGTCGTCATTGGTTAAGCACTTCGACCATGTTTCGAAAATGTCACGCCCCTTATTATAACTGCGAATTTCAACCAAGTGTGCCACACAAGTCCTGAAAAGTGAAGCCAAAAGGTTTTGATCGCCCCCAGGTGGCTGGATGAAGTATAGGTCATAAACCCCGCCCTCTCCATGTAATCTAATGGGACGCGAGACAAACTAAACAATCAAATTACACTTCAATAATTTTTTTTTAAACATGGTTATTTTAGGTCGTTTTTATCACACTGATGTAACTTCAAGTGTAGAGTTTTTTTGGTTTTACGGGGGTGTGACATCATGATTGACAGCTGAGATTGACAGGTTCTCTGAGCTAAGTAGTCATTGAGGCAATGTACTTGAAGTGTAATTTGATAGTTTAGTTTGTCTCGCGTCCCATTAGATTACATGGAGAGGGCGGGGTTTATGACCTATACTTCATCCAGCCACCTGGGGGCGATCAAAACCTTTTGGCTTCACTCTTCAGGACTTGTGCGGCACACTTGGTTGAAACTCGCAGTTATAATGAGGGGCGTGACAGTCTGATGTAATGACTGATATAATGATTTATTTTGCAGTTAAACAATTAACCGATTCTGCGGAAGTGTGGGCGGGGCCTTGATATTGCGGCTCCACTTCATGCTCACTGCTGTGCAGACTCGGGCCCCAAGATGTCAGCGCCATATTGGGTCATCGGCGGCTTCACGTTACTAAAATGGAAGAGAGTGAAGGTGCGTCGTCCATCTTACGGTACATCTTACAGTTTATGGTTTCAACACATTACTAATGCAACTGAACCAGGCCTTACAAGGAAATTACAAGGAATATTGTTGCATTTGAGGGAGTTCAGTCTAAATGTACACATTTGTTGTGCATCTTCTACATTTACCCACAAACAGCAGTTTATTGGCTGATCTGGTGCTCATAATGTGGTGATATAATCCTGTTACTCGCTCAGCAACACATCTTCCTCTTTTATAGCACAGCGGTGCAGCACAGCGCCTTCACCAGCAGGGGGCTGTACAACTGAGTTTCTAAAAATAGTCACCAACTTTATTTCTCAAGGGATACACTGGCTTTTCTAGAATGTCTTCTTCTATTTCTAAACAAAGCACTCATCTGCTTCATATTAGAGAATACACATTGTACAGGATATCCTTGAGTGCGATGAAAGAGCAGCTAGCTATTTAAAGGCACTGCGCATATGTTTACATGTATAGTTTCGTTCATATGCCATATATGTTCATATATTATAAGATGCGCCACTGAGAAACAAAGGTAAATAAGTCACTTCTTTCCAGAGAGTGAATCTGGAACTAAGCTTTTGGTCGTGATGCTGTGATTTCATAACATTTAGCTCTTGTTGTGGCTTTTGAGATGTAGGATGGACCCCACGTATTTGCCTGTACTGCCTGAAAGACTTTTTTCCCCCCAAACCATTTTTGGCTGTACTGAATTTCACTCAGTTGCTATGGACACAGATCATAGTTTTTTTTTTTTTTTTTTTTTTTTAATCTGTGTCCATGACAACAAACCAGCTATTACAGGAAGAGGCCATAATGTAATTCACTTTAGAAGAGGTTGCACGAGCAAAAAAATAAAAGCTGTCAGACTAACTATATTGTTTCATTTCATTTGCATACAGACAATGCGTGCTATATTTGTGTTTTATAAAGTAGAGTGTCACTAAAGTGGTAAACTGAACATCTTTAGATATGATAAGAGTTCAAATATAGATGTTGAACACTTAATATGATTGATAAATGTATTGTTAGATATGATGGTGAGCCGTATCTCTTTATTGAACAAGTGATATGAATTATTAGCCTATTAGCATTAGCGCCGTGTACCAGCAATAAACACTGTGAGTGAGTTTGTTTAAACTGTGTGCTAATAGTGCAGCGGAGCATGTAGAATGCTGCTCCAGTGTTTTCCGCGCTGACACTAATTGTGGCTTGCATGTGGTATAAAATAAAGAGGCTATGTACTAATGATGAATGGCGTGGAGAGGCTGAATTCAGATGCATCTCAATAGCTATTATTCCTCATTGAGTGAGGAGAGGAAATGCTAGCTGTCTCCAAGGGCGCAGATGACATGAAATGTCCTGAAATGATTGTTCCCTTTAACCTTTGTGCTTGTCCTGTGTCTCAGTGTGAGATGATTCAGATTTATTTATCATTCTAAAATAATTAGGGCGTTAAAATCTAATGGGGTTGTCATAAATGTGTAGCGATCAGTGGGGGATTTACATTGCGTCACTGATCTCATTGTTAGTACTTTGATAGTATATTGAGAGAAAGCAAGTATTTATTAGAAAGATGCTTGGTGATGTGACCAAAGAGGCAGCTTTTTAGTCGTTGTTGTTGTTTTTTTTGGATATTTAAAACTTTTTAAGAGTATGTGCAGATGTGATATATGCAGCATGTAACTTAGAGAACAGTTTTAGCTTTAAACCAGCCTAAGTTGCATGGTTTAACTGATCTCCCTTGATCTCCTGGTCTTCATGTGGATGATAGGTAGGGTTAAGATGGGGGAAGGTGTGTGTATGTGTGTGTGTGTTCTTGTTTTCATGATTTATGAGGACACAAATTTGTATAATGACATGGATATTATACTGGTATTACGACGTAAACATGTTTTATGAGGACATTTCACTCATATTTAAAATAGCTTTAAAAACATACTAAACAATGTTTTATTAAAAATGTTAAAATGCAGAATGTTTTCTGTGATGGGTTGGTTTAGGAGTAGAGTTAGTGTAGGGGGATTGAATGTACAATGTAGTATAAACAAGGATGTGTGTGTGTGTGTGTGTGTGTGGGCGGGTATTCCCTACATTGCGAGGACCAAATGTCCCTGCAAGTATAGTAATACTAGTAAAGTTTGATCTTGTGGGGACATTTTTTGGTCCCCATGAGGAAACAAGCTTATAAATCATACAGAATTATCTTTTTTGAAATTCTGAAATAGCAGAACATTTTCTGTGATGGGTAGGGGTAGTGTAGGGGGACAGAATATACAGTCTGTACAGTATAAAAACCATTACGCCTATGGAATGTCCCCATAAAACATGAAAACACAACATGTGTGTGTGTGTGTGTGTGTGTGTGTCTGTCTGTCCATCTATCTATAGTGAAGATGTCTGAAATGTACATCTAACTTACGGAATTATTGTATAATAACCCCAAGAATTATATAATAAGTATTCTGTGCCATCTTTCCCCCAAAAAATCTAATTTAAACCTTTCTCCTCAAAATAAAACCAATATTATTTACTCCACAAATATAAAAAGCATTAATGTCCCCACAAATCCCTCTAAAAATAGACACATAACACAACCACTGTTTGAACATAATACAATGTCATAGATCACTTTTTTTCCAGAGATACAAAATAAGATCAGTTAAATTCAAAACTGATTTGTCTGAGTAAATCTTGCCCTACCCCAAACCTCGCTAAAACCATCAAGCAAGCCTGACCAGCTAAGACCAACAAATGACATGATGCTGGATTTAAGCAATTTTTTGTTGTTGTTGTTATTAATAAAGTTGGCATGAAATGGAAGTTACAATAGTCTTTTCTTCCTTATTGTGACGCATATCCAATTGAAACGTCTTCTCGAACAAGAAAAATGTAGGACGGGACTTGATTTTGTCCATCCGGAATTGATGGACAAATTGTTGGTTTGCTGTTTCAGTGATCTCATGTGAGTGACAGGTTGTCCCGCCCTCAAAACACGTCATCAGAGAAGAGAAGAGATGTTGATGCAAGAGATAGGGCAAGTAATTTTGATTAAAGATTACAAGGGCGCATGAATTAAAAAATGAACATATTTGCACAAATTTAAAATGAAAAATGTACATTTTCATTTCATGCCAATCCTCCGGTTTCACCTAGTCTCATTTCAGACTAAAATACATAATTGAGCCACTGAAAGCAACTTGCACTAACACATCTTAAAATACGTCAATACTTTGTGTTTTGGCTCAAGACGCACACAAGTAATTTTATTAAAGCGACTTAAACTATGGTCTAATCCTGGCTTAATCTAAGCCCAGTCTGTGAAACCAGGCCTAAGAGACTTTCAAACTAACCAGCCCTACGTTCAATCGTAAACATGAACACAGAATTCCTGCACCTTGATTTCTGTTTCCATCCAGCAGATGGCGTTCACATGCAGGTGATTGTCCATGCGGCATGGTCATCAGGCTCATTATCAAAGCGGATGATGAGGCTGCACTTTGCTTGCAAAGCTCGGCAGCTGAGTAAGCTGGGGATAAGGACCAGGTCCAGAGGAAGGTGTTTAACTGAAAGCTGGCCATTTTCACTCAGAGGGCAGAGCCAATGTGAGCCCTGCAGTATTTGAATCTGCGAATTTGGGGCATCCAATTAGAACTCCAATTGCATTGGTTGCCACAGGTTATCAGGATTTTTAGTCAGGTAATATGATGCTTTGAACGCATATTGATGCAAAACACAAAGCTGCACTCTCACTTTACACCATATAAGCTACCGTATTTCGACATCGGTTAAACCGACGCACTCAGGCTGGGGGTTCATCAGAAAAAATCTATGCCTGCAGATTGTTTTGCCCTCGTACATAACGTAGGTTTAAAATACACTGGTTCAATAACCATCTTAGGCCTTTAAAGCTGAAGTTTGTGTTCGATAAAGTTCAGATGTGTGATTTCATGGAGAAAAGGCGTTTTAATTGCAACTTCAAAAACCAAGTGAAGCCGCTCTGTTTAGGTATGACACTTGACATCTTTTATAATGATTTATTAAGCAGCATTTTGTATGTATACTATTGTATTTAACACATGAACACAATCTGTTGGTGTTCAATAATGACACAGCAACACTGAGAGCAATGGATGTCTTCTACGGTAACACTGCAGTAAAAAGGAGCGAAAGGGGGTGTTTAAGATCACCACCTCAAAATCAGCTCTGCACGCTGTTGGCAAGTCTTGTTGCTATGGAGATCGCATCCTACTGCAGGTGTAAGTAACGACAGAGGAAGTCAACTGTGTTTTCTCCTTCCCTCTCCTCACACTATGCTGCTTTTTATCTCTCTCTTTACTCTCTCATCGTCTCTCGTTTTCTGTAATCGCAGATATGAAACTGCATTTTTCATTTCGTGCAAGAACCTCACAGATCGGGTCTTGCAGCTCAGTGGTCAGCATGCGCCGTAAATACCTTCACATCTGTGCTGCAATTAGTCAGCACTGTAACTAGCCATTGTTGCGTCCAATGATCGCAACACGAGTTGTCTTGCTGACCAGACAACCTCTGGCTAATGCTTCGGTGACGTTGGACACGCTGGGCTGTGCAGTAGAATTAGCTCACAGGCGGTGTGTGTAAAATGCACACAGAGCCAGACTGAAATAAATGAGCTGGGAAGCCTTTTCGTCGCATCTTTAGTGTTTGTGGAGATCCAAGCTGAAAAGATGCAGATCCAACCCAGCAGTGAGCATTAGTGCTGCCCTCATCCAGTCTATAATGCATAAAAACAATGCCTTTTTTATGGTGAAAAATGAACTATTGAAGCTGGCTGTTGAGTCTGTACCCTTTAGATGAGGCTTCAACTGCAGAAAATCAATTGCGCTTTACGGTGTAGTGAAGTATGATCAGTTACCATACAGCGTGTGTATGAGTACAATCATGCATGTAATGGCTAGGGCATTCAAACTTAAGTTTAGTAAAGATGATGAACGTGTAATTCTAATATGGCATTTTACACTATTTAAAGGGATAGTTGACCCGAGAATTAAGAATTCTGTTATTATATATAAAGTATTGTTCAAAAAAGGGGGGTCGGTAATATTTAAAAGGCATTTATTTGATCAAAAGTACAGTAAAATATCAATATTGTTAAATATTATTATAATTCAAAGTAACTGCTTTAGATAGTCTTCTTTGTGTGTTCAGTCAAGTCTCTTCTATCATCTGTGTTAAAACAAAATGCAACCAAACATGGGCCAGTAAATCTAGACAGCAAAAATATCTTTATATGTTCTCCGGCTCTCAAAAGTTTTGGGTCGTATGATTTTTTTTTTGAAGTCTATTATGTATGGAAGCTTGTTTCCGAGCTAACTTTTGATCTCACAGTTTTGACTTTTTTCTCAGAATTGCAAGTTTATATCTGACAATTCTGACTTTATAACATTTCTGACTTAATATCACACAATTCTGACTTTATAACATTTCTGACTTAATATCACACAATTCTGACTTTATATCTCGCAATTGTGTCTATATAACTCGTAATTCTGACTTTATATCTCGCAATTCTGTCTTTATAACTTGCAATTGCGAGCTTAAATCGCAATTCTAAGAAAAAAAGTCAGAATTGTGAGATATAAACTTGATAAATTGCGAGTTGTAATGTGCAGTTGTGAGGGAAAAAAGACCTTTTTTCTCAGAATTGCAAGTTTATATCTCACAATTCTGACTTTATATCTTGCAATTCTAAAAAAAAAAGTCAGAATTGTGAGATAAAATTCGCAATTACCTTTTTTATGTTTTATTTAGTGGCAGAAACAAGCTTCAATACTTATGTTCACCTGCACTTACTTGATAGAAAATACAGTAAAAAACTGTAATATTGTGAAATTTTTATTACAATTTAAAATAACTTTTTAATATATTTTATTTAAAATGTAATTTATTCCTGTGATGCAAAACTGATTTTCCAGCATCATTACTCCAGTCTTTAGTGTCACACGATCCTTCAGAAATCATTCTAATATGCAATTTATCTGTTCAGTGAAACAATGTTACTCACCTGTTGAATATAATAAAAATGCAATCACTTTTTGAACTTTTTAAATCCTTCAGTTCTTGCCATCTCCGAAAAGCCAAGCAAATGTTGATTCTTGTTTTATTAAAAGCTCTCCTCTCTTCTGTTTATTTTTGTTTCGGTTGGTCACCGTGACAATTAACCTATGCCACTTCCACACCATCCAAGTGTAATTCCTCGGGTTCTACTTGCAATGCTCCGAGGGGAATTCGAACTGAGAAACTCTAGTGTCCCTCTTGAGGTCAAGTCAGTGAGGTTTATTTGCACAGCTCTTACTCGCTGGCCTCCATTACACTCATCTCACCTAAACCTCACTCCCATCTGGGTCACGGCACCAATGTAATGACATTTCCAGCATAGGAGGCCAGCTCGCTAACAAGGACGCTAAAGATCGCAACCTCTAGTTTGTTTTTTATATGTATTTAACTCGATATTACATGTTTTTACTATAGTACTTTTAATATTTTCACTTTTACTGTGGTAACTTTTTAATGTTGTGTCAGCTGACATTTTTGTCTTGTTGTATTGTTTAGTTGAGCTAAATCATCTGCTTAAGTCTATTTCATAAATAGATATTCATATATGGGTCTAACCAAGGTTGCAGACCCTCAGTCAACTAGCTCTCAAATGTTCACGGACCTCTCCAATATGGCGGACAGCTTACATATAACGGCCCATTGAAACCACAGCTAATGATGCATCTATGTATAAATTTCTATGTCTGGAGCAACCTTTCTCTCTTTTTACAAATATGACGAGATGGGCGAGTGGCGTATGTACGCAATTTTACGCAAAAACCATCATGCCTTGTCTAAAATATAAACACTTATAATAGACTTAGCATAGTAAATCAGGGTAAGACAAAAACACATTTTGGAAGAAGGATTGATGACATTACTGAAATGTTAATTTTGAACAAAAAAAAAAAGTTACACAGTGTACCTTTTTAAAGAAACCTACCACACACTGAATGCAATAGAATTATTTTTCCTGCCTCTCCTTCAGAAAACTTGCTCCGTAGCGCTGACTTGTCTAATTCTATCAGTTTTGGAGCGCAGTGTTGTGCACTGCATGCGGCCGCTGTTCGGCTCTCCTGTGGAGTTGAGCCTAACCGAAGCGGACTGAAAGAGGCTTATTAATCCTACCGCTGCACATGCTCTCTTCAGGCCATGACACAGTGCAGCACAGACGTCCAGCCACAAATAGATCTCCAAATGTAGATTACCAAATACATGAAGTGCAGACTGTGAGGGGATTCATCCTCTCACACCTATGGAGGCTGAAGGAATCCGTCTCTAACAGGGATTGACATTTTTGTGGTTCGAAGTCAGATAGGAAAGATGGGTTGGCTTCCACCTCAGATCATATCTGTTGTGGAGACATCCATCCCCTGTCAGCATGTGGGCAGCAGCAGTGCAAGTCTTTTGTCTTAATTTGTACTCATGGGCTATTCCCACAAAACCTGTCAAGAACACATCTGGGACATATTTCAGCCTAAAATCAAAAGACTTCATTGTTATTAAATAAAAGAAGCAATTTCCCCATTAAAATGTAACTACTGTATTGCAAAAAAACAGTATCTTTAAAATATAGACCTACTCTAAAAACAGAATATAGAAATATAGCTGCAAGCAGCAATTAAGGGGCCAAGCACAACAGAAGCAAACAAGGAAGCTAGCAGAACAACGTCATAATGGACTATGATAGCAAATGAGACAAAGACACTGCATGTCAATTTTGAAGTCAGACAGACCAATGGTACTGTATTCAGAGCCAATATCATTTTTTGTTCAATTATAGAGCCACCAAGTGCTGCAGTCCCACTGCTTTTTTGTGTGTCCCCAGAATGCCCCCATACATAAGCATGTCAAATTTGGTGAAAATATACAATAACAATAATAAAATATACAATAATAAAACAAATATAAAATTACCCACACCTGACTTTGATTGCATTTTTTTTGCCACAAACTATCAAAATTTTGATATTTAGCCATTAGTGCAGTGGTTTCTTCTCAATTGACTAACGGATTCGAAGATATTTGCGGATGTTGTTTAAACACTAAATCATGGTAACCATAAGGCCAAACCTAGCATGCTAGGTATTGTTGGAATTCTCAAGGATTCAGGAATCTAGGGAAATGATTCCCATGGAAAAAAAGTCAATAGTTATAAACATGTAAATATTTTTTTCACCACTGTTCTGAAACTTCTCAGACTCCTTCAGGGTATCGTGCCGATGACCCATACTGAGTTTCCTAATGATATGCTCATGCCTTCGTAAAATACGGCATTTTGCAAACAAAATTAAAAATGGCCAATGCGCAAAATTACTGATATTGGAAAACTGGTTATCATTTAACTCGGCATGATGCCACGAATCTAACGAGATCACTTTTATGACGGACAAACCGTTCAGAAGTTTTAAGCAAAAATAGCAATTTTTCAAATCTACAGATCAGTAGGTGGCGCTGTGGCGAAACGCAGCAGGTAACCTCAGGTCATGCTTGTGATGACAAGTTTGGTCTGAATACGATAAAGCGTTGAGGAGATCGAGCCTTACATCTATTTTTGCGAGCGCTACGTAAATTTGTTGCCACATATTTCGAAAACTGTTTGACAAATTGACTTGAATTCCACAACATTTGGCATCGTCTGAGGATGATCTGGTTCGATTTTCATGAAAATTACAACAAGGGTCTTGGAAGAGTCAAAATGAAAAAAAAATTCAAAATGGTGGGAAATTTTTCATGTGGAAAAAATTATTTTGTTTCTAACCCTTATTTATGTTTCAAAAATTATTAACTTAAACATGAGTGAAACTTTAGAGACTCCAAAATCAGTGCAGTTAATGTTGGGACTTACCTCTATCAGTGTGCCAAATTTCATAACTTTCCTGCAAGCGGTTCTATTGGCTGCCATAGACATCCAGAAAAGAAGAAGAATGCGAACACATGGAACCAAATTGAATGTTGATGAATGAAATGTTGATATTTGTAAGATAAAGGGCAGGTTTGCACTCAGACCAGAGCGCCTCATTGTTAAGTCCTGAATGAACACCTCTGGTTGGACAAATTATGGCCTCGCAACACTACGAGAACAAAAACAAAATGCTGTACCCTTGAAAAATTTGCCCCACAGACCATCTAAATGTCACACAGACAAATGACAGAGCGATGGCTCAGATGAGAGGGCTCGTGGGAGAGGATGTAGACAGCACTGTAACGCGGGAATTAGAGTGTTGATATTACACACGGGCTTAGATGATAGCGTTTTTATTAAGGGCACTTATCAATGGTGGCGTAACCTGGCCCAAATCAGGCCCGCAGCTGTAAAATGATGGCAGTTGCTTGGAGTGGGGCCTATTACCACTCATTAGTTCCCACTGATAGGGCTGATGGGTAGTGCAAAAGGAAGTGATAGAGGGAAAGGTCAGCGTATGGATCTTGATTTGACCTCTCTAACCTGCTGCTGATGGGCAGCATCTGTCATCCTTACATTTAATTTAGCTGAGATAGGGTGGTGCAGAGGACATGGAGATAATAACCACCTCCCCATCTCTCTCTCTGTCTCTCTCTCTCTTGCCCTTTCTCTCTTCGTTTCCTCTGCAAATGCATCGCGTCTTTGTCCTGGTCCGGTTGGACCGTCATTGACCCACCTGACACATGGGAAGCTTTGTTTGGACTATGCTCTCTCCACGTTCTAAAGGGTTTGTGTCTAACGGAGAAGATTGACTCTGTTTCAGGGATGTAATTCAGAGTATATGAGGAATGTGTTGATTAGATGTGACTGGAATGTTCCGTCGCTCTTCTGTGAGATTATGTGATTTGAGTGTGTGTGTGTGTGTGTGCCAGTGTGTCTATGTGTGCGAAAAGCCTTTGGAATATTAATCACACTGCTTCGCATGACTCAATAAAATTAAGCTTAACTCCTAATTATCCCCACTGTTATTAAGAGAGGTTGGTTAAGAGTCATTTTTGTCCCACTGCTGGCAAGATGAACTTGTTAAAAGTAATTTCTGACTGCCAACAGAGAAATAAGTACAGCTGTTTCACAAATTGAAATTAGTCCTGTTAACTTTCTTAATTTGCATTTTTAATCATGTTTAAAAACGTGATTTTATGTATAAAAATACATAAAAAATTATGTATATAATATATATATATATATATATATATATATATATATATATATATATATATACACTCACCTAAAGGATTATTAGGAACACCTGTTCAATTTCTCATTAATGCAATTATCTAATCAACCAATCACATGGCAGTTGCTTCAATGCATTTAGGGGTGTGGTCCTGGTCAAGACAATCTCCTGAACCCCAAACTGAATGTCAGAATGGGAAAGAAAGGTGATTTAAGCGATTTTGAGCGTGGCATGGTTGTTGATGCCAGACGGGCCGGTCTGAGTATTTCGCAATCTGCTCAGTTACTGGGATTTTCACGCACAACCATTTCTAGGGTTTACAAAGAATGGTGTGAAAAGGGAAAAACATCCAGTGTGCAGCAGTCCTGTGGGCGAAAATGCCTTGTTGATGCTAGAGGTCAGAGGAGAATGGGCCGACTGATTCAAGCTGATAGAAGAGCAACTTTGACCGAAATAACCACTCGTTACAACCGAGGTATGCAGCAAAGCATTTGTGAAGCCACAACACGCACAACCTTGAGGCGGATGGGCTACAACAGCAGAAGACCCCACCGCGTACCACTCATCTCCACTACAAATAGGAAAAAGAGGCTACAATTTGCACGAGCTCACCAAAATTGGACAGTTGAAGACTGGAAAAATGTTGCCTGTTCTGATGAGTCTCGATTTCTGTTGAGACATTCAGATGGTAGAGTCAGAATTTGGCATAAACAGAATGAGAACATGGATCCATCATGCCTTGTTACCACTGTGCAGGCTGGTGGTGGTGGTGTAATGGTGTGGGGATGTTTTCTTGGCACACTTTAGGCCCCTTAGTGCCAATTAGGCATCGTTTAAATGCCACGGCCTACCTGAGCGTTTTTTCTGATGTCCATCCCTTTATGACCACCATGTACCCATCCTCTGATGGCTACTTCCAGCAGGATAATGCACCATGTCACAAAGCTTGAATCATTTCAAATTGGTTTCTTGAACATGACAATGAGTTCACTGTACTAAAATGACCCCCACAGTCACCAGATCTCAACTCAATAGAGCATCTTTGGGATGTGGTGGAACGGGACCTTCGTGCCCTGGATGTGCATCCCACAAATCTCCATCAACTGCAAGATGCTATCCTATCAATATGGGCCAACATTTCTAAAGAATGCTTTCAGCACCTTGTTGAATCAATGCCACGTAGAATTAAGGCAGTTCTGAAGGCGAAAGGGGGTCAAACACAGTATTAGTATGGTGTTCCTAATAATCCTTTTGGTGAGTGTATATATCCATGAGTATATATATAGTAGATATACATATATATATCACACCCATGAGCATGATTTCCGCCCAAATCCCATCCTGATTCTTTTTTACTGGCTGTGAGGTGAAGACCACATGTCCCATGATTCCTCGTTCAAACTTGGCGTCATCAAGCTATGCCTTTGTTTTGAATAGGCGACCTTTAGCGGACGTAAAGCTACATATTGCACCTTTAATAAAAAGTCCCATCTTACATTATTGTTTATTGAATATTCTATAGGAAAGTTAGGGTTGTGAATAACATTTCATGTTGACTTTATGTTATCACATATGGCATAAGCCTGTTGTTGATCTTCAACCCACTTCATTCTGTTTTTTTTTGGGGGGGGGGGGGGTTTGTATCAGTTTCCAATATGTCATTCTCATGTGAGACTTTATGTTCAAGCTGTTATCTATTTATGTTTTTGTTGACTGTGAGGTGGAAAACGTGCCTCTGCTGACGCTAACTTGAATGAGGAAACACAAAAACCTCCTAACAGATGAAGCCTGATTCTGGTTAATCCAGCATTAATCAACAACCCCCACCCTTCCTTTTATATCCCATTGTATGGATGAAAAGCAGATTGCATATGTATACATCCATCAAATTACCTCCCTTTCATTTAATTTTCATTATCTCGTTTTCAAAAAACAGAGCTGTAATCGAGAGCCATATGCAACAAAGTGCATCAAACATTTTGGTAGCTACACAGTATCCCAATATAGAAGCGCAGTTAAACCCTCAGGAGTTTCACCACCCTTTGAAATTTACTGTGAGGCATATTTTTTCTGTTTCCACCATATGTGTTTTGTTCTCTTGCATACAGAATTAGAGTGCTGCATGTGCAAAGGAAAGTGGGAAATAGAGACATCAGGCCTGAGATTGACATTCTACAAACAGATTTTGCTCTTTTCCCCAGGGCACCATGCATGACTCTGTGACTTCCTAAAGCCTTCTCAGAGAGAGCTAGCAAAATATCCTGCCAGCATAGCAGTCTGATAGAGCCAAACATAGCACAGTTTGTTCTTGAATCATTTGGAGAGGTTTCTTTTCTTTCTCTATTGATATTTTTTGGGGAGGAAACTGCAGTTTATGGTGACCTGATGCTATAAATTATCAAGCGGCCCTTTCATTATTGCAGATTATGGAAGCCGGCACTATTTTAATTGGTAAAAAAAAGCATACATGTGATTGTTTTTGAAGTGATCTTCATTTTTTGGTGTTCAATGTCATAAAATGTCTATCAACAGCTTTATAACATTCAATTTTTAGCATATATGCAATCCCACTCTTAAAGGGGTACTTCACCACTGGCAAAATTGACTTTTAATAAAACTTGAGTAGAGTGGTGAAATGTTCTTTGAAATCAATGCTACCTGGCTATAAAGAAAACAGAGGAAAAAGGCTGTTGTCTTCTCTTTTGCCAAATAGGTAGGAAAACACCCATAATGCACTGGGCATGTTACCATCCAAAGCCACTCCCACCAGTCTGCTATGGATACGCTTATCAGAGTCAAATACCGCCTCGCTTTAGTAGGAAATGCTTCTTAGGAAACTTTTAGTCTGACTGCAAGAATTCAGAGAGGAAACATTTAGCGGGAGTGAGTAACTTTTGGTTTCCAGTGAAGGATCTAGAGCATTGTAGGCTGCACGGAATCATAAATATGTAGAGAGCTCCGCAATTCCGCAATGGAAAATCGGAAAATCCTCATTGTCTGTAGTTAAAATTTCAAACTGGATGACGGCGAACACAGTGTTTAACGGTGGGGAAAAAACTGAAAGAAACTGCCATTCTGTCAGTTCCGCCCGGAGCAAAATGCCGTACAGATAGCGCTGTTGCCATAGTGTTCCATTTTTACAATAATGCTGTTTAAAGAGTAGACATACAATTTTCAGTAATAAACCTACACTTACAATTACCGTTCTGTTAATAACCCTCTATCAATCCGACTGTCCGTGGGTCGGGATACAAAAATGAGGAAGCATCTGTACTTTTCATGAAAGCCCTGGAGCTGACAAAAGTTCCTGACAAATAAACGTGAATTTCTCGGTCTAGGTAACACAGAGAACGAGTAAACATTGTTCATTTACACATTCTAGCGATATTGTAAAGCGGCTTGAAAATTGGCAAAGGAGTAAATTGGCAAATGTGACTATGGAGCAGTCATATTTACCTTTGAATGGCGACATCCAACATGCGAAATGCAGTTATTTTGATACGAATCGTGAAATGTTTGTTGATCTTGTAATGTGCAAATTCACCGGATTCAAAATTATAGATTTGTTGCTGTGCATGTAATTGACCTTTTTCCTCTAAATGACATTAACGGGATTTCGAAGACAATTGTACTGCCAATAAATTTAGATGTTGCTATGTGGATTATAACTTGTGCAACATGGGTTACCATGATTTTGCGAAGTAAGGCATGTTGCTGGATCAACATTTTTTGTTGATCCTGGAACAACATTCTTGTCCAAAAACATAGTTCTAACCTTATCCCTACCCCGAAACCTAACCCTAGCCATAACTTATCCCTAAAATCAGAGGGAAATGATAGGTGAATAACATGTTGCACTTGGTGAAATCACATTCAATGTGCAACATGATATGTCACATGGTCAGAGGACTTGTTCTTCCCGGGGCAAAAGATGAAGAGGTACAGCCACCTCCTCTTCCTCTCTCTTGGCAGATCTAGAGGAGCAGTAGCAGCAGAGAGACAGGAAGACGGACTTGGTTATGTAACTAGAGACCTTGTGTGTGTCCTCTCTGGGTTCACATTTACAGCCCTGACAGAGGGAGCAGAGCTTGAAGACACCCTGCGTATCTCTTCCTAGGCTCTGCCACTTTGCATTAGTGTTTGATTTCATACTCACTGATAATTGGCCCAGTTTGTGTTTTTATTTTTGTTCTTTTTCACACTGACATTGGGCTTTATGGCAACTGAGATATGAACAATGACACAATGCCACGCTAAGAGACACAATGCATCCAACCCAACAATTCAGAAGATATGTTATTGCTATTTATAATGAAGAACAGAGAATGTCTGAGTTAAACTGATGCTGGAGGGTAAATGATTTCATGCATCAGGATGTTTTCCATCTATAGCTCAAACCGACATCATAGCGGTGACCCAGTCTACTGGATTCTTTATGCATTCAAAACCTCTTAACACAGTTTTGTGCTCTGTGTAAAATACTTTACGTCTTAACAGGTCCATTTATTTACAAACACCAGTTCATCCATCCATCTAGAATCTAGACAGTGACAGTCTCCAATCAGCTCTAGCTGCTCATATTTTATTATTTCTTACATCTATCAAAATATTATATATATATATATATATATATATATATATATATATACATACAACATTTTACATATTTAATATATGTATTATATAATATATATATATATATATATATAGTATTAATAAAAACGTGTATATAAAAAAAGAAAAAAGAAAATTATATATACACACAAAAATTTAAATATATATTTAATAAATCTATTATAATATATATATATATATTTACAAATATCATTTTGATAATTGTAAAAAAAATATTAAATATTATATATATATACAAAAATTTTAATATATATTTAATAAATCTATTATAATATATATATATATAGTATTAATAAAAACATGTGTATATATATATACAAATGTCATTTTGATAATTGTAAAAAAAAAATTATATATATACACAAAAATGTAAATATACATTTAATAAATCTATTATAATATATATATATATATTTACAAATATCATTTTGATAATTGTAAAAAAAATATTAAATATTATATATATATACAAAAATTTAAATATATATTTAATAAATCTATTATAATATATATATATATATACATACATATATATATATATATAAAATATAATTGTTTTTAAATATTATTTATTTATTTAAATGTCTCTGACTCTGTTTAAAGTTGAAACAGACGTTTACATTTTTCATTTTAAAATCTTCAGAAAAAAAATTGAATAGGCTTTAAACCTCAGATCTGAATGCTAACATTTATATAATAATACTCACAAAAACGGTAGGCTTTCATTTCTGACTGTTTCTCTCCCTTCCTTGCTGGCAAAGGCGTTCTTTCTTATTCATAGCTTTCAAAATAAATCAGTTCAGACAAAATGAGATGTCAGCCAAGGGACACGACAGCCTTTCAAGCAAGCATGTTCGGCATTGGATGCAATGGCGAGGACTCTGCATTGAAAGCTTCCTATTTGACTATAATTCACTCTGTTAGATTAGAGAACTAATGAAATAGACAGAACTGAGTATTTTGTTCCCTGAGAAAGTGCTTTTGCTTATTGCTTAACTTGATACAACTTCTGTCATGTGGCTTAACTCTCACTCGAACACCAGTGGATGTGACGTGATCCTGAGAACCATTCCTTCGACTTTTGTGCTTAAAGTTTCAGATAATCAACTGTCCCCACAAAACAAGACATGGCGATTTAGTTCGAATGTTACAGAGTCTGTGTTTAAATACACCCTGTACTGTTCAGACCTGTACACTGTGGCATGTGTGAAATTCAATTATGGTCATGCTGTCCAGCCTCTCTGAGCAACACTCCCTAACTGGAGGAAGCACCGGCCAGGTGGCGACCCTGCAGGCAGTACCCAGCACTGAGCGCACTGCCCTGGCCAAGGCCGTAAGATGGACCGCTGCCATGTTCCTACACCCCAACACACAACACAGTCTCACGATCCAGACACACTGGGAGTAGGGAACGGTCCACGCTCACGACCACCGCCGTTTCCACAGACGCCTGGGCTCTCAGGGTCGCTGCCACAGAGATGCACATTGCATAGCACTTTGCTCCATAATTCATACTAAGTTCTTAAAATAGCGGCCCTCCGACAGTACTCAGTGTTCCATAAGCTCACTGAAATAGAATCAATGCATGCGCTTAGGATCCTGAACACAGGCTGAATAGAAAGCACCAGACGGGATTGGGCTTCGCTAGACAGGAAAAGTACAAATATTAACCCTGTTACAGTCACACAACTTTTTTTTTCTTTCTTTTTTTTTTTTTGCTCACTTAACCTAAATGCTCTATTATAGTATTATATAGTAATTTTTCTTCTTGCTTTTATATATATATATATATATATATATATATACATATAATTTTATTATTCATAATGATATTTATCATTGATAAATTTAAAAATGTAATAATGATATTTATTATTGATAAATTTAAAAATTATTAATGATTATGATTATCTATCAATGATTAATTATAAAGAAAATCACAACTAGTTTTAAAATATTTTCAATTAATAAAAATTATTCACATTTGAATGAAAAATAATTAATGGCATTATTATTATTGGCATTATTTATTTATTATTTATTAATAATTAATTAACAAACCTAGTGAATTTTAATTAAGTTTTGTTTGTTAATGTTTTATTTTGTTAAGAATAATAATAATAATAATAATGTCATTATTATTGTTGTTACATAAAAATAATAACAAAATTAATTATAAATAATACAAATGATAACAATACATATAATTCTTATTAATTAAGTAATTAATTAATTATTATTAATAGGTAAATTCTTTACTTTCATATAATTCCCTATCATTGATTAAATATATTGTATTATTAATTTTGTTATTATTATTATTATTATTTTATTAACAGTAAATTATTTATGATTTATTAAGAACAAATTAACAAGCCTAGTTAATTTGATCAAATTTTAATTAAGTTTTACTTTTTTAATAATGTCATTATTGCTGCTGTTGTTGTTGTTACATTAATAATACATTACAAATGATTATAAAAATAAAAAGTATTAATAACTATTTTTAATAATAGGTAAATTTGTTACATTCCTATAATTACCTATAATTAATTAAATATGTTGTATTAATAATATTGTTATTATTTTATTAACAGTAAATGATTGATTATTTATTAAGAACTAATTAGCAAACCTAGTTAATTTTTATGGAAGTTTTAAAGTTTTACTTTGTTAATAATAACAATGTCATTATTATTGTTGTTGTTACATTAATAATACATTACAAATGATAATAAATAAAAAGTATTATTTTTATTGTTAATAATAATAATTAATTATTATTCATAATAGGTCTTTACATTCCTATAATTACCTATATATTACTATAAAATTACCTATAATTAATTAAATATATTACTATTTACTATAATAGAGTTCAAGGGAATTTGAATAGCAAAATCAATTTTCCGATGATTATGAAAAAATCATGCCATGCCTAGTTCTCACAGTTGTCATATGTCATGATGAAAACACGTAGGCTTTATATGTCCTCTCTGGTGGTTGAAAATGATCGTACGTTGTGGATGTAGTCTCTGAAAGGCACAAAGCTTGATGTCACAAGCTGACATGCCACCGAATCTGGTCGTCTATTGGACATGACTGGTGCGTCCGTCAAACTGTCCTGGAAAAGCTGGTAATGTTGTTGACGTGTGAGGGGAAATACAGAGGTTACTGCAGAACCCCTTTATTATCCATGCCCAATGATAACAGGCATGTGTTGGGGAAACATCAGGCCAGCCTCTCTGGGGTCCATGCAAACTCCCCCTCTCCGAACCCCCTTGACTGGCAGGCCAACTAATGGGTCCTGACTGAGGAAAATCTGCCTCTGTTAAGAGGAAGCAGCAAGTCCTGCCATAGGCCAGAAGAAAGAGAGGCCAAGCTGTATTCAAGAGCATCCTCAACCCATTCAATAGACCTTCTCTCTCACTATGAGGTCGAATACTTCCTGCAGGCTGGTCACTCACCACCCGTCACAAATAATCCATAAATGCAGACAGAATAGGAAGAGCTTCATTAGTAATGGCATCAGTATGATAAAATTGATTGTCTCGTTCAAGCTGTATTCCAGCGGTCTTCGCCACCTGATGAATAAGTAATGTGTATTTTCCTCCTCAATATTACTATTTTTAACTGAAATAAAGCTGATAGCAAAACCCACTAACCATTTTATCAAGCATTAATGACACTATTGAGATTAAATATCTCCTTTTCAGGTTAAACTTTCATTAACCTGAAAAGCCTCCTCTTTCAGTCGATAAACCCACTCAAAGCTGGATTTCTGAAGCTAGCTGATGCAACAATGGCAAAAATGAGCGTCTTTATATCATTTTACTGTCTGTGAGAGGAGTCGGAACATGAGTTGATCATTTTGTCCATGTCATTATTTTTATTTTACTGAAAGTTCATTAAATTCATTCACTCTTAATTTTATACTTAATATGCTGAAAATGACTCTGGTAATGTTTCTAGTCCCATCGCATTCAACTACACGAATCACGTAAAGGATATAGCGACAAAAAATGTCAAGTAGTTTGCATCACTGCGTATTACTTTTGATCATTTGAAGAGGTCATGACATGAGAAATCAAATTTGCCTTGATGTTTTGATGTATCAGAAGTCTTTGTACCACTAAAACATCCTGCAAGTTTCATTTAAGATTAAAACGCTTAAAACATCCTTCTCATTATAAACAAGCATTTATTTAATAAAGCTCTAAAAATGACTCGTACATGCTTTATTTCGACAAATTCATGCTTTAAAAAGTCATTTGGAACACATTTCGTTACATTACTCAAGTTTAGTAACTTAATCTAAATACTTTAGAATACTTTGGAATACTAATAAGTGTGGAACAAACGCAAAAAAGGTAATTGCAAGTTTTTTATCTCACAATTCAGACTTTTTCCCTCAGAATTGTGTGATATAAAGTTGCAATTGTGAGTTATAAAGTCAGAATTATGAGATATAAACTCGCAATATTGAGAAAAGTCAGAATTATGAGATACAAAATCGCAATATTGAGAAAAGTCAAAATTATGAGATATAAACTCACAATATTGAGAAAAGTCAAAATTATGAGATATTAACTCACAATATTGAGAAAAGTCAGAATTATGAGATATAAACTCACAATATTGAGAAAAGTCAGAATTATGAGATATTAACTCACAATATTGAGAAAAGTCAGAATTATGAGATATTAACTCACAATATTGAGAAAAGTCAGAATTATGAGATATTAACTCACAATATTGAGAAAAGTCAAAATTATGAGATATAAACTCACAATATTGAGATAAATCCGAATCATGAAATGTAAATTCACAATATTGATATATATATCTGTGTGTGTATAATATATTTTTGTGTGTGTATGTCTGCAAAAATCTTTTTTATTAGCATCATTAAGTGAACCAAAATCCATTTCATGACCCGTTTAACATTTTTATCGGGACACAACAGTTGGCAAAACTGAAGCATCGAGCTGAAATTTGCGTTCATCTTCTGTGAACCGTAAAGCCCGCCATTTTGATTTGACTGGCCATCTCAATCATTTATACATTGTCTATAATAGTTAGAGCAACTGCGTAGATTTCTCTTATAATTATTTTAGCACATAATAAACGCATCCACATCTTTCTGCATCATAGCAGTAATATTCATCTTTGATAATAAACAGTCATGTTCTCTTCTTTCAAGTAAGGGTAAACACTTCGGGACTGTGGCTTTTATCTGTCAGACAATACATCATGTTCCACGGTTTGATCTCCGTGTTTAAAGCAGACCTGACATTGTTACATGTTGTTTTTAATGCAAAAAAAAGTTTCCACTCCATGACAGCTATCAAAAGGCACTTTCATTCATAATTTAAAAAGCGTTTGACACATCATTGAAATGCTATTTTCTGGCCTAAGACGTTTTGAACTGATGATGATTGCTAACAAAGCAGGTCAGAGCGCATTCGATATTAGTATGCCTTGACGGAAGTTGTATGCGTTTTTGTGGTATTTCTATTCAGGCACTGAATAGAATAGCCAATGAAACAGCTTTGAGGTCCTGACTGGACTTGATTCAATGAACGAAATGAAGATAATTATCGACAAAAAAACAGATGTTCTCCACGATACATCATATATTTAGGCTTCGGGTGTGATCTGAGTCACTCTTTTTTTTAATAAATTAAGTATTAAAGGTACAGTTTCTGAAAAATTTAATTCACTCATGTCGTTTCAAACCTGTACGATGTCTGTTTTGGCAACCGTTAACTCAAAATATGTTCTACAGAATAAAGAAAGGTTTGGAACAACAATGAATGATTTTTTTACACTAAAAATACACTAAAACATAACCGAGAACCGAACTGTGACTAAAAAAAACCCTTCGGATCAAGCCACGGCACTGCAGGATACCCCTTAACGCGCAGCATACTGAAAAGCATTTTTTATTTCACTAGTACAAACCGATCAACAGCTAAGGTACAAGTGTGACGTCTTTCTAACGGCTTTGACGGAACAGCCCACATGCTCCTCCGTCTCTGATAGGTGGAGCCCATGGCAGCGTCTTCAGCTCCTGTGAGCGTGCACGGGGAGCAGACAATGAGAAACAAGGGAAGGCTTGATAAGAGCGAGGGAGCTGCTGCTAAAAAAAGGAGGGAGTAATTAGTAAATGTCGTCTAAGAGGAGCACGGTGAATTAGAGGCCTAGTGGATCATGTAATTAGGGGTAGACCAGTCTCCGGCACCGCGCAAAGGGTGGAGGGGACACTATATCTTCAGCTATGTACATTTTAATGATCATTAGGAATCTTTCAGTACTAAGGTGAAGGTTTTATAACAGATGCACCAGCTTCAGAAACTTGCAGAAACTTGTTTTTTCTTTGAATCCCAATGCATCGGAGTCTGTAGAGATAATTCAGAAAATTCTGTAATCATTTATTCACCATCATGTTGTTGCAAAAATCTGACTTTATGTCTTCTGCGAAAGTTTTTTGGGCCACCTGACTTTCATTGTAAGGACAAAAACAGTTGAAATTTTCTTCGAAATATCATTTTTTGTGTGTTCTGCAAGAGAAAGTCAGTCATACAGGGTTGGAAAGACAAGAGAGCGAGTAGTTGATGATTTTTCATTTCATTTTTTTGTAACACTTTACAATAAGGTTCATTAGTTAACATTAGTTAACAACATTAGTTAACATGAACTAATAATGAACTGCACTTATACAACATTTTTTAATCTTTGTTAATGTTAATTTCAACATTTACTAATACATTATTAAAATCTTGTTAGCATTAGTTAATGCACTGTGAACTAACATGAACAAACAATGAACAACTGTGTTTTCATTAACTAACGTTAACGAAGATTAGTAAAAACAGTAACTAATGTATTGCGTTCATGTGATTAGTTCATGTTAGTTAATACATTAACTAATGTTTAACTAATGAACCTTATTGTAAAGTGTTACCCATTTTTTTTAAGGGGATGTCATTATATGTATATATAATGAGAAACTCTGAGAAAATTTTCTTGGCCGTGTCCATTCCATTTAGGTTTAAGAGAGCCATGCTATTGCTCAAGTGTATGGGGACGTCACTAAATACTTGCTACTTTAACATATAGAATAATTTTTTTTTTCCTGATTTTTTTCTGTTTTTTAAGACAGCATCCAAATGTCGCACATTTTCTGGTTATAATCTAATAAAGAGACTGAGAAATAATTATTTATGCTCATTATTACTAAAACAATATCTATAAGACTTATCGCAGTACTGTATATCAGGGACGTTTTCACTGAAGAGACAAATAATCGATATTACAAAAAATAAAACAAAATCTAATGTTAAAAAGTCTAAAAATCACTCGTTTTTATAAAGTAACAGTGTCCAACAGCGCCACCCGCAGGTGAAGTTACAGCAAGAGGCTTGAACACGGAATTATTGTGAACACGGAACAAGACGCGACTGACAAATGCTTTGACTAGAGCTGTCAGTCGTGGGAAAACCCATTGACTGTTAAAAGACAAGATAATACACCGGACATTTAAACAGATTTAGGACTGACCTGAAGGAAAATGCTAAATCTGAATGAAACTCGCTCACTCGATCTCTTTCTCACAATACAGTGAGCTTCAATGAACAATGTCAATTGAGAACAAACAATTTACGTTGCTTTACATGTTTTACTTTCCTTAACTGTTTGGTAACTGTTTGCTTACTTATATATATATATACATATACATATTTTCTCTTATCCTAGCTGATTCTGCAAAGAAGATTATATAGATTTTCCCCGATAAAAGTCTGCTTTGATTTAGCCAATGGCGGTTGAAGGAGGTGTTCACGGAAACCTGTCGGAAAACAGTCAATATTTTACCGTTATTTCTATTAACACTGACATTGAACACACTTCTCCTTTAACCTGAAGCGTATGATACTTTTTTTTTCCTTTCAAAAGATTTAGTAATCTGGTGTGAGATGTTTGAAGGTTTTGCTGTTGTATCTCTCACATACTGTATGTTCCATCTCTCATCCACATAAAAGCTGCTGCGGTGGGGATGCGTTGGGGGAAAATAGGTGAGCGGAAGAGGACAAGGCTACCTACAGGAGTTTTATCACGATTTTTCTGTCTCTGAGCCACACGGTCAGCAGTTGCTGCCGGAGAATGCTGATTCAGAGTGCCTCAGACAAAACTGTTGCTTTTATTCTCCAAAAACGAGAATATCCTGATGAAACACGCATAACTGCATGAAAAGAGCAGAGCTTTTGAAACTCAAGGACCCTCCAATCCACATACAAGTACTGAATGTGTTCCAAGCTGATGGACAGTACTCGGTGTTATCTCTTTCCTAGCATGTGTGTCTATGCAAATGTATTCAAAAGATGACGTGAGAAGGTGGCAATCATCAATGACGGTGACAACTAGATACACAGAGATATGGAAATGATATCAGCTTTTATTTTCAGCAGTTTTGTTAATGTAAGCAAGTAATAATTCATGCTAATGCTAACTCAACACGAAATATTTTACTGAACGACGAGCCTTTATGTATTCAGATAGGTGTCACGGCAGGACGTGGGGATTTATGACTGTGTGGTTCTGAGGGAGAGCAGATAACAACAAGGATAAAGTCATAAATGAATCTTGTCCGTGAAGTAGCCTGCAGACTGACAGTGCCAGATTAAAGCCTGTGCCTTTTAAACAAATTGGGTGCTTAAAGGAGCATATTGCCCGTGTGCTAGAACATGTTTTATTGTTCAGCCACATTAGCGCTGAGACAAAGAGGCGCGTCACACGGCGGCACGTCACAAGTCCTGACGAGCCTAGATAATTGGTTCCTCAATTGATTGCCGTGAAAATGGTGAGCCAGAAGGGAGGGGGACTGTAAGGATGACTTGGACCACGGTCCGTCAGAGCGCCTATAGTTCTCTCCTGAATTCGATCCAGTGTCCACTGACCTTTACCTTCTTTATCCAACACCCGACCCAATGCTCAGCAGACAAACGGCAAGGAAATTCCTATCTGTAACTGTCAATTACGGTTAGAAACTTTATGATTGGAATTAAAATACCTCATTAAATCTGGATGATAATCTTAACGTCTATATTTCAGATCAATATTTGGAATGGAGAACCACAGGTTTGGACGTATTATATTTCCAAATTTGTATGACTTACTACTTTCAGTGGAACACAAAGGATGAATTTGTATCTTTATGCAGCTATTTTCCATGCAATTACTGTTTATAGTAACCCCCCAAAAAAGACATTAAACAAATGAGGGTCAATTCAATGCTGCATTTACACAAAATATTAACATGACGACACATGCTAGTGATGAGTTGATCAACTCCACAGCAACTACATAAATTTATCCACTAAACATTCAGAAACATCCAGTTTCATTCTAAAAGTCTCTCCATCAGTGTCGACTCCGGTTTGAACAATGTAAGGCTGAACACGTTACTGACAATCCTCATTTTGGCTGTGTGAGATTCTCCAGCTTTGTTGTTGTTGAGTTGTTAAAGCTCCGCCCTCTTCTGGAAAGTGGTCAGGGAGCAGCAGCTCATTTGCATTTTAAGGGACACACACAAAAATGTTGTGTTTTTGCTCACACCAAATTTGACAAGCTATAATAAATGATCAGTGGGGTATTTTGAGCTGAAGCTTCACACACACATTCTGGGGACACCAGAGACTTATATTACGTTTTTTTTTTTAAATGGGCATAATATGTCCCCTTTAAAAGTATCTACTGTGATCTCTTGTTATGGCAAGAACTGCATAAAAAAGTCTTCCAAAATGTTTTTTCTTGTGCGCCATGAAAAAATAAAACTAACAGAGTGGCGGTGAGTAAATAATTACAGAATTTTCTTATTTGACTGAACTATTAAAGTCACAATGTAATAGTAGTAGTGACAGACCTTTTCATCCATATAGAGTGCTGCAGAGATGTTGTATTTTTGTAGAATAAAACCCCAAAAACTTTTTTTTTTTTTTACATTTTTTACAATTTATTTATTTATTTATTTATTTATTCGTTATATGTTTGAAATAAGTCAAGTCAAGTCACCTTTATTTATATAGCGCTTTTTACTATGTAAATTGTGGCAAAGCAGTTTTACAATAATAATTGGCAAATAATTTTTGGCTGCACAGCAGCTCCCAAAGAAAATGGTGTCATTGTCCAGCTTATTCTATATATTATTTATTCATTCCGTTGCAAAGATCAATAGTTATTAGTCTAGTTAATTTATGATAAATAAAAAGTAAACTAATAAAATCTGTGGTTAACACAAGCTTAATGTTGGTGACATTGAAGTTCGTCTATTGCCTACATTTTGCTTTTTACTTCTGGCGATTGTATTTAGGCTTCAGCATTCATAAAAGTTGTGTTCATTTGTGAAGATTATTTTGATGGACAAAACATTTAAGACTTTCATTGGTCACATATAGTGCTCTGAATGTGAGCTTGCAGTTGATTTTAAGAAAGGATCTGGAGTTGAAATGGACTAACACTCTAAAAAATGCTGGGTTACAACCCAAGTTGTTTTGAAAATGTACTATCCCAGCGATTGGATGGTTTTAACCTAGCGGTTTGGTTAAATGTTAACCAAACTATTGTTTAAAAACTACATATGACTGGCTTAAAATGAACCCAAAATAGGTTGGAAATTAAAATTGAGACACAATTATTAGAGGCAACAATAACAATCAAAAGGCAAACTTTAGTAATAAGCAATTTAATAAATGTTTTTTGTTTAATTGTTATTCATTCAACTAAATGTTAATTTCCAACATACTTTGGGTTCATTTTAAGCAAGCAATCCAGTAATGTTTAAACAAATAAAACTACCCAGCAGGTTGCGTAAACATTTAACCCATTGGCTGTAAACAACCCAAATGCTGGGTTTGTCCATTTTCAGCCCAACTTGGGTTGTTTTTAACCCACCATTTTTTTTTAGAAAGAGAATGATTGGATACGATACATTTTGTGCATGAAGTGCTTTGTTAACTTGAGCCAGTTTACTAACTTCAGCCACACAGTCTCCAAAATATCAAACCTGGAAGTGTAGTTGAAAAAAAATGATTCTTTCACCCATTTCAGTGATATCTCTCAGATATGGACAATTTATGCGTAGTATTCGTCAAAATCACTGACATCACCTTTAGGATGTATGTAGGAAGTCAGGAGTCATATCTCTACAGAAAAGGGCTGAATGGAGGCATTACGAACATGTCCTTGGTAGAATATTTTTCTGTTTATAGTGAATCAGAGGCATGGTCTCAACAATTACAGGACATAAAGAAGAGGAAATGACAGAGATGTTCAAGGAGCTGCTGGGGTTGAGCACAAACAGCTGATTACAACTGTTATCTATGCAAGGTTGAGGACACTAAGTGCTTCCGTAAACTGGTTAATACAGAAATAAGCATTTTAAAAGAAGCTTCAAAGACAAATGATGCTTTTCTTGGAAATCCTGGTTGGGTGCACTGAAAGTGCAACAACCCAGAGAGATCCAAAACAACTTTCCTGCGGGGCGACAGGAAGTAACGCTCATTGCGAATGCTCCTTTGATTAACTGAGCAAATGAAAAGCGCTGCTTGATTTACTACCAATCGACCAGTAATGATCATTCACACAATTGATTACGGATAAACGCATTGTTCGGACAAGCCATGAAATCATTTATAGCGAAGGCGTACCGAGCTTAAATGATAATGTCATAAAGCTTTCGAACGTAGACTTTCAAATCGTTTTCCTTAAGAAAATGACTTTTGACTATAGAAGCATCGTCAGGCATTTTTCAATAGATGAGTTAAACGCATATATTAAGAAGAGGCAGCCGCTTTGCTTCTGTGTAAATAAAATGCCGCATCAGTGCTTTGAATATTATCATATGTAATTTAAATGTTTTTCATTTTACAATGTTATTTTTTTATTTTATTTGTATTTATGTATCATATTTAACGCATGCTTCTGATTGGTCAATATTGCGGTTGTAGTGATGACCTTTTCATCCCTGCACGCACATAGTTGAATTTGTAATGTAGCAACGTGTTTTAATGCATTAAATCCTGTTCACCCAATAACGGCACCGAGAATAGTCGTATTGACAGCCAATCTGAATCCATCACGCTTTAAAGAATTCGCGAGCATTTAAAGCGACAGCGTACTTAAAATAAAAAGATACCGTGCAGTAGTGTGTACATTACTTTATGCGTACCTTTCTTGTTGTGAACGGGCCTTTAGCAGTTTTACTTATGTAAGTGGGTTTTTTATGCAATACGGCTCTCGAGACGCACTTTAATGTGAATGTGTTTTTTGGTTAGGTTTCTCTGCAGTGCCCTTAGCAATTCAGCACAGCCTAAATCAACCTGTTGCTTCTCTTATAGCGTCATTTCTGCCACAGTAAACGCACTTTGCATTGAAATTCGCCGTGTGTGGAAGCCTATAGATGCCGCTTCATTGTGCGTTACGTTTAGTGTAAACATGGGCGCGTGAGCGGTAATATTGGCAAAGGATCCGTCATCCTCTGTGCAACAGATCTGACATGAACTCAAGTGACTGTAAAAAGTACGTGTGTCGCTCTGTCCGAGGTTCTGAAGCCAGATCACGTGACGCTACTGCCTCATTCGGCAGTGAGCGCGCGCACTGGTTTATAGAGAATTTCACGTGTGAACGCGACAAACCATCACTCGCGTACTCTGTAGCCTACTTCTCTCCGCGTCAACAGAAGAGGCATTGTGTATCTTTCTCCATAGCTTGAACGCAATTGACAACATTACGATGGTAGACTTTGGCATTCTTCGTTTTTCTCTGCGCTTCTTCCCTACTTCATGCCAAGGCGGTGATTGCAGTGGATGGGCAGAACGTGCCAGGCTTCGTTTCTAATCCACAAAGTGCCCGTCTGCTCGGGGATCTCGTGCTAAGAAGATGTAAGGACCGAAACAAGCCTCCCCCCCTCCCAAAACCAGCATCTTCTTCACAAAAATGCAGAAGGGAATTCGACTTAATGATGGTCATGTCACCTACCTGGGTCTTTTGGCAAAGAAAGATGGCACGAGGCGAGGCTGCTTAAGCAAAAAGAGCTCCGACAACACAAAATGGCACACCAAATGGTTTGCTCTGTTGCAAAACATGCTTTTTTATTTTGAGAGCGAGTCCAGCTCGCGACCTTCGGGATTATACCTGTTGGAGGGATGTGTGTGTGACAGGTCGCCCTCACCCAAACCTTCACTTTCAGCCAAGGAGTGCTTGGAAAAACAGGTACGAAATGACAACTTTTGCGCATACTGTACTGATATAGACCGATAGAATAGAGTTACTTTTGGGGTAGGGCAACTAAAAATGGGCATTCTGTTTCCAGCCAGAAGCGACTGGGGGGGTTTGTTTTATGCGTAAAAATGATGAGCATGCGCTCGAGACAACCAACAATTTCACCACCACCACCACCAGGCAGCATCTACTGCTTTGCTCAGTTTTTTTTATTATTATTGCATCTTGTCTACTTTTCTTTAGAAATGAGCATCTTTCGAGCAAGATCACGTTACAGTTTTTAAAGCCAATTGCGTAATACGCGTATGAATATGGATAGATACTAGATTACATAAACGATCAATTAATTAGCCTACACATTTTGTTCTTAATTATTACAGGCCAGGTTCATCCAAGCAGTTATTATTTACTTTTCAAACCTGTAGTCGGTAAAACTTAAAAAGAAACGACAGCTTCAGTCACCACTCTCTTCAGTCAAGAGAAAATAGACATGAAGGAGAGGACATCACAGAATTTAAGTAGGCCTACTACTGCGGTTTATACAGTAAACTTGCAAGTTTATATCCGTTCAGCTTTCCAAGAACAATGGATCTTATTTTTCAGCGTTTCTCCTCAGAGACATTTAAGTTTTGCCTGTTCCGCTCTCTGCTTCACATAAGAGAGAAAATGACGCTGGAGAAGCACTTTATGAACCTCAGAGTCGCCATCATGCGGAAAACTGGCGTAGAATCGCAGTCTGTTTGACGTATTGATTTAATTCCCGCGCTGATATTAATAGCATCCTACCTTGGCAACTGCGTCTTCACAACGTGTTTAATAACAAATCGCTCCCAAAACTGAACTTTATGTTCACAAGACACTGTTTGGGCGTCTGGAAAGATGTTATGCGGCATTTAATGTTATTAAGATCTTGCTGATTAGGCTAAACCCAGTGACTCGTTCACATATGTCATATCCTTTTCAGATATATACATATATATAAAGTGTTTAATGTAGTTTTCACTGAAACATAGTTTTGTGTCATTCTTGTTTGACAACATTTTACATTTACTTTAAAAACGTGTAGTAAGCCTAACTTAAAGGAGCACTCCACATTTTTTTACGTGTTCAAATGTGATAGAGATAAAAAAAAAATGAATGTCAAGTTTGACATATTAAAATGATACGTGTCATCGCTTACACGACGGAAGCGGCTTTATTCTACGTGGAGCGGGTGGTCTTCTAATGGAGGCCTCCATGTTGAGATCACATGACCAGCAGTGTCATGAAATAAAGTGCAAAAGTGCTTGATCACTTTTTGGTTCTTGCTAGTACTTTTCCCATTGTGATCGTAAAAAAAGCCTTTGTTAAGAGGCTGCAAGGTGAATCACAGTACAAACTTTAATTTTAAGCAAAAAAACATTTGAAAATTGGACGAAAAGACACAGTTACAAAACTGCGTAGTTAATGAGGGAAAGAACTACAGTTCCATGAAGCATTGAAAATGACATAAATTTAAAAAAAAATGATGGATGAATATAAAACTATTGATTTAAAGATTGCTTTTTGTAGTTTGAGATCATGGTTAGATTGACTCCATTACATCCTGCTTGTCAAGATTCTCTGATTTATTGAGATTTCTTTGCAGATTCATGGGTAATGTAGTTTTTCACCTATGATTATTTAAAAAATGTTGAAATAATGAGCTGACGGCTTCTACAAAAGCATCATTGATTAAAAACCTCAGAGCTCACATGCCTTTCTTTAAAGGCTCATAAGTTATCATCAAAAATCAATTCCCCTATGGAAAATGAATGGAATATTTACTTCCAGAAACCGAATGTTGAAATTTATTGGACCTGGTTACTAATAACAACAATCATAGTATGAATAATAATCATTTCATTTTATAAATCCCTGTTTACAAATTATAAACATAAAAGTTAATGATATGGATCAGCGTGTGTGCGATCCACCGGACAGTCCAAAAAGAATCAGTATGAGTGGAAAAATAAAATGTCCACTCAAGCGGTCCGTGCTGAAGTGATGACCTGCAGCTACACAGAGCGAGGACAAACGGCAGGACGTCAAGTGGTGGCCATGGTCGGCACACCACCAAATGTCTCCGTTTGAGACACAGCCGCACTGCATCGAACAGGGAGAGAGCTTGCGACATACTGTGCACCAGCACAAACCCCCCCAACAATGCACAGAATTTGTCAAAGAATGTGGACGCATGCAAAAAAATATTGACATAAAAGAGTGAAAGCACTTTAAACCTATAGGTGTCAGTATAAGAGCCAGTGAAATGTAAACAAAAACTTACTGAGTGCACGTTTAATATTCAGCGGCCTGATGCGACAGCGACTTAATCACTGCAGCCATATGGAAATCTGAAGCACACACTACTTAGAATAGTTGGAAATCAGTTCTTCAAGCAGGACTTTTGACTATAGCCAGTGGTGGAGACTCACATAGCTGAAGATGTTTTACCTTGGTTAAACCTGCCTGGCTGTGTCTTCAGCCTGCAGTGCTTATCTGTGTGTGTAGATCCGCAATTCAACGTGAGTCTAAGACCTTCCTGTGAACAGCTGTCCCTGTGCTGACAAAGCAGGATGCGGCATGGAGTTTGATGCTGTGCATGTCTGTCATCCTCTAAAGAACTGAGCCTAGTAAGAGCGACGTTACCTCACAATCAACAACTCGGTGTTAGACTTCACGCACGCTTCACCCTTTATATTAGGCATGCACACTGTAACCTCATTAAGTTTAAGTCATTTGCATGAATAATTTACCCTGGCAAGCTTTGTGTTTTCACTCAAAATCCATAAATGCAAGATACCTGCCATTTTGCTAATACTTGCCTTGAGAAGAACAGTCAATATATACATATAGATACTTTCATTGGTCTTCTACATGCATAAATACACTTATTAACATATTTAAAGTGTAACTTCGCCAATTTTCAACCAGCTTTGTATTGTTAAAATGTCAGTAGTATATGTAAATGAACAATGTTTACTCGTTCTGTTCCCTGGACTGAGAAATTCATGTTTATTTGTCAGCAAAAGTCTATGGAAGCTAGTTTCCGCCGCAGAATAAAAAAAATACATAAGGAAATTGTGACTTTTTATCTCACAATTCTGAGTTTTTTTCTCTGAATTGCAAGATATAAATTCACTATTGTGAGGAAAAAGTCAGAATTGTGAAATACAAAGTTCATTACCTTTTTATTAGTTTATTCATGTCCAGAAACAAAAAACAAAAAAAAAACTACAGATACTTCTGCTTTTTTCTATCCCTGCCCCACGGACAGTCGGATTGACAGAGGGTTATCAACAGAACTGTTATTGTAAGTGTAGGCTTATTACTGTAAATTGTATCGCACTATGTCTACTCTTTAAACAGCATTATTGTAAAAATGGAACATAATGGCAACAGATGGCTTACCTGTTTTGCTTCGGGCAGAACTGAGACTGAGTTTCTTTCAGTTGTTTGTGGACATCCAGTTGGAAATTTTGAGGTTTTTCAGATTTTCCGTTGCAGCGTTCTCTCCATATTTACGACTTTGTCTTTTATATTTACGACTCTGACTCTTTAGTCGCTGCTACAATGCACTGAATCTTTCACTGGGAACTGAAAGTAACTCGCTCCCTCTAAACGTTTACTCTTAAATTGTTTTAAACAATACGAGTCATACCATTATGACTAAGGCCCACACACTAGTGTGTTTTCGTTTTAAAACGGCGTTTTAAAATGAAAATGATCCTCACGTCCACTGGCGTTTCCACAGAATAATGATCTTCTACACTACACGGCCAAAAATGCATGTCACATGACCGTTCATGCACACTGGGCATGCACATACAAGTGTAAACGGTTGCCTCTTGCGCATGTAGGCAGTTGCAGTATTAAAAAATACAGTTTAACTGCACAATGGATGCTAAAAATGACAACAATGCCAGCAAAGATTGCAGTTCAGTTTCCATGTTATTGTTTACACGGTCGTCAAGGATAGCGAACGTGGTAAGCCATGACATCGTTTTCAAAAGTCTCCATTTTTGTCCATTTATACTGAAATGCAACTCCCGCGTTTTCAAACTAAAACGAGGTCTGCAGCGTTTTCGAAAGCACCTTCGAAAGTAGTGTAAACGACAGCCGTAACTGTAGTGTTAACGGGTTTACGGGGCCTAAAAGTTTCCTAAGAAGTATTTCATACTAAATCAAGGCAGTATTTGACTCTGGTAAGCATATCCGTGGCAGACTGGTGGGAGTGGCCTTGGATGGCAACATGCCCAGTGCATTATGGGTGTTGAAGTTTTCCTACAAAAGGGAAGACACCAGTCCTTTTTTCTCTATTTCATCTAAAGGTCTTTCACCTTATTGGCTGCCAAGTTTTAGTGAAAGCCCATGTTGCCAAAAATGAAATGCCCCTTTAACTGAAGACAGAAAGTTTCATAGTGATGATCCATTACTATTGGTGTCTTAGAGGTATAGTCCATCCAAAAATAAAAACATTCATCAACAGTCATTATTTTGGATTAAAGTTCACCCCATCTGTTTTTTAAATGCATGTTCTTGATCTTATTGGGAATGATTCATCCATTCATGTGTTTTATTTTTATTATTTATTAATCTTCCAATGAATACGGCACATTTCTCTTTGGCGTCATTTAGTCCGTTGTGTTGTTAAATCCCATCAAGATCAGATGTTCTTCTTGTTCCTGATTATTACCTTCATTAGATCTGTTCTAAAGTCTGTAGACCTAATGAAGTTCTTGTAACCTTTTATAATCTTAATGTAGTATTTGTTCCATATTCATATTTAGCATTATACTGTCTATTTCTCCAGGTGTGCCAACTCAAAGAGACAGGAGCAAAAAAATGGGACGCTCTATTTAATCTAGAGTTTGGCAATACACAGGTGTGCAGGTGTATTTACTTACTTTTTTAGGGGAAAAAATCAACCCAATTCAGTCTGGCATGTTCAGATTATCATTTGCATACACACCTATCTCCACATCATTGCTTAGAAATCCATTTTAATTTCTTATTAAATTTCGGGTTACACTTTATTTTAAAAAGTGTCCCTATTACTGTGTAATTATACATATAAGTACTGAGTAATATCAATCAGGTTCACATACTTACTTTAGGGTTAGGGTTTGGTTTAGGGTTAGTTATATGTAATTATGTCTAATTTATGGTTATTACTATAGTAAATACATGTAACGTTTAACACTTTAAAATAAAGTGTTACCAAATATATTTTTTTAGATTGCAGTGTTCATAGAGGCTATTCTCTAATCTAAAAAAGCACTTACTCAGCACAAAGGGACTTTTGGGTAACCTGCGTACTGGCGTATTCATCACAAATTTGCGTTTTATTGAAAACCATCCTGCTACCTTTTCTTTCATTGTCATTGTATTTACATAGCAATCACTCTGCTCTACCATTCATTTATTGGCCCCTTCTTTAATATATCTGCATTTGAGCCCATGGTTCCTATGGCAACTCCTATTTGCATGAGAAAAAGAGTGGTTGGAGGGATGGTGTGTGTGTGTTGCGGGAGCTTGTAGCAGTGCGTTGCGCCTCCTTCATTAATGCTAACGCTGTTTGGGCTAAATTTGTTCTGTTCGGTACCTCTGAGGGGTCAGGGCCCATTTATAGCAAAACATTCATCTCTCTTTTGGGAACAGTTGCATTTCTGCAGCTCAACAGAACGAGCGAGTGTGTGTAGACTTACTGATGCTTGCTATTTTGGTCTCCTTGCATTAGTACTCAAGACAGACATAATACAATTTGTCCTTTACAGAAGAATGGGAACATGAAGAATAATGCAAAAAAAAAAAAAAAACGAGCACACACCTTGCTAAAGCTGTGCGTTATGGATTTGACTTGTAACAGAGTCTCGGTGGTACACTTTTATTCTTTTCCAGGCCATTCTCTTTCCCAAAACCATGATTGACTTCATTTAGTAAAGGCTGACGTGACAGGTAACAGGTTGCAACAATAAAGGGAAATATGGTTGTCTGATGAGAGTATCTTAAAGGACCTGTCTGAACTCATACATTATACAGCAACCTTCATAATGTGTTATTCACAATTCCTTTGTTTCTTTTATGTTTAAAGATAACATTGATCATTTTTGAATGTCATATCCTTTATCTGAAGTGCCCTATCCTCCATTATCTGACTTTGTAATAGTCACTGTTTTCTAATTTGTAGGCTTGCAGCACATTTGGTTTAATATTGCTGATTTATCCTGTCATTAATTGGTTTTGCAAGCTTTGTTTTTTAAACATTGTTTTTCATATGCGCCATATTGTGGTTTTAAAGCACTTGATTGATCTGCTAAAGAAAAAGTTATGTTTATTGTGTGTGTGTGTGTGTGTGTGTGTGTGTGGGTGGGTGGTTTTCCCTACGTTATGGGGACCCCACAAGTAAATTATAGTAAATATAATATAGTAATACTAGTAAATTTTGATCTTGTGGGGACATTTTTTTGGTCCCCATAAGGAAACAAGCTTATAAATCATACAGAATTATCTTTTTTGAAAATCTAAAATAGCAGAACATTTTCTGTGATGGGTAGGTTTAGGGGTAGGGGTAGTGTAGGGGGACAGAATATACAGTTTGTACAGTATAAAAACCATTAGGCCTATGGAATGTCCCCATAAAACATGAAAACACAACATTGTGTGTGTGTGTGTGTATGCACTCAAAAACAGTTAGGTAAGTAAATATATATGGCTATAAAATGAAAGAAATAAGCTTTGAGTCTAGAACTTTCTCATGGAAATGAAATGGTAAAAGAAACAGCGTACTTCAACCATGAGAATTATGCAACAATATATACACTGTAAAAAAATGACCGAAACAGTAAAATGCTACGGTGAAAAACAGTTAATTGGTCTACAGAAAGTTTCCGTATTATATACGGTGAATAACTGTAATAGATCTGACGGTACATTTAATAGGTACGGTGAAAAAATGGTAAAATACAGTAAAATTGACTGTTTTTTTAAGTGAAAAATAACAAATCATTGTATAGTTTACAGTGAAAACCCGTAAATTGACCTTCCCACAATTCCCTGCGTGACACTTCACATTTGAAGGGTTTTCGCTGAAATAACTTTTAGATTTTTCTAATCATTTATATACATTACTTAGTTTTATGGTACATCTAAAGTTGTTAAATTAATGTTTATTGCATTTTTAAAATTTCAAGTGTGTTACCATGATGATGTTTTCTGTTTGTGTGAATGACACTATGTGCATTGTCTATATATTAGTATTGTCATTCCCAGTTTGTGGAAAAGCTGCTTGCGATGAGCTTTGATTCATCATGTGACTCTCATCACGACTGTGATTGGTGGTTGGCAGTGTATTGCAAAGGTACAATATTTCTGATATTACCCCGGGTCCTAAAGCTCTTGCCTGGTCACAACCCTTCTTTTTCCAGTGATATTCCTCTGGATTTTTCTCTTTTGTAATGTCTCTCAGCCTCTCTCTTTCTACAGTGTTTCTTCAAATCTCTCTCTTGCTCACTCCTTCTCCTCCCACATCCTGAGTGGACACGCCCCCTACTTCTGATTGGCTAGTGTGTTGTTATGCTCGGTCCGATATGCTTTCGGTGTGTTTCAATCCCTAATTCACCCAAGATCAACCACAGTTGACTCTTTTTTGCTTAGTTACTGTTGTTCGCTGAGTCAAGTTCTACATCCACAGGAATGAATTGGTGAACAGTGTGAAATTGGACAAATTTTTTGCAAAACATGTTATTATACTGATGTTATACATCTTTGTTTGTGAATGAAAAGTGACACAAAGTATAAACCACAGGATGTACTTCTCAAGATTTATTTGAAAAAGGGAAAAATACTTTGAATCACTAATATAAGTGCCCCAGCAACATCATCTCCATCATTTCCATCAAATCCATCCACTTCCATACATATCAACAATATAAAGGAAGGATTTCTCTTAGAAGGCAAACAGTAGATAAAATAGGATTGGACAGTAATGTTGTTACAATAAAGCTTTGTGAAGGCCACAATTTTGTATTTTATATGGTCCCTGAAATCTAATATAATGTATTTAAATTACATTTGGGGCTTTTGGGGTTAAATTGAAGTCATTTCAGATCTTGCATGTCTGATCATATTTTATGCAAGGATTGCTTGTAAAAATCTGCAGAATTTGGAGGAATTGATTGAAATATGGTCAGATGTGTTTAAACAAAGAGAAAAAAAAAAGGTTTGAGTTGATCATTCAAGTATTTTTCTTGAATAATACGTTTTTTCAGTACCATTTGCCAAAAATATTATACAGGGATTTGAGCATTTGGACCTTGCTGCTTCCAATGGGTCTCCACTGCATGAGACAAATGACTGTAATGTAATTTAGCAGCGCTAAGGCGTCTTGAAGGTCTGCTGTGCAGCAGAAATGGAGGTTGTTGGGGATTCAGCACTAAGGCCTGGCTTTCTGAAATGAAGAGAGACGGGCAGCACATACAGAGAGCCATAGCCACTAGCGCACGGAGTTGCTAGGTAACAGGTAGCATACAGTTATGTAATGCGCCATGCTCCCAGTTTACATGTTTTATGGTATTCCTCTGGAGAGCTGGAGCTATCTCAGGCTCAGGGACGTTTCCCTCAGTGCATCCGCTCAGACCCAGCAGATCCTGTGTTGTCTTGACTCTTCATGCGCTCTCACTCATCAGTTCGAAAGATCAGGGAGGTGTAACAACACTTGTTTCTGGTGTTCCTGGTGGAAATATGCATGGTGTATTATGTCATATTTGCATATGCAAAGGAGTTTGTGTTTGTATTTTATGGTGTACCATCCTGAGATGCTGGAAGATCATTGAAATGCCACATTCAAAGCTGTCAAAAAATGTGTTGTTGTTTTTTGTATATTGTTTGCATTGATTTGTGCCAGTTGTCTTCAGAAAATGCAGTTCAAACACTGGACTCTATTAAGGGATCATGTACAATTAGTCATCATTATTGCGAAATAACCCGAAAGGACCCTGGCGCAAAACAGGTGGTCTTGTATCACCCTGGCATTATCGTATTTTTTATTTTTTTTTTTTACGTGGCAGATAAATAAATATAAATATATATATTTCCAAATAAATGCTGTTATTTTCAATTTTATATTCATCAAAAAATCCAGAAAAAAGTATAACATTTTCCACTCTGATATTGAGTCATATTTCACCCACCACTGTAGGAAATAAGCAAATATTTAATAAATAAGCAAATAATTATTTGTGTAGTATTGTAGGATCACAGTGATTTTGCCAAGTAAGTCATGTTCCTGGATCTACTCAATTTTATTATTGTTATTATTATTATTATTGTAGTATTTTAAGATTTCCAAACAAGTAAACAGTACAATCACAAGACAGGAGCAAACAAACAAACACACACCAAAAAAAATAGTTTGCAGTTAAAGGATTAGTTCACCCAAAAATGAAGATTAGATATTGTTGAAAAGACGTTATTGTGTTTTTTTGCCACACAAAAAGTATTCTCGGCACTTTATAATATTAAGGTTGAACCACTGTACTTACATGAACTGTTTTAAATATGTTTTTAGTCGCTTTCTGGGCATTGAAAAAGGTAGTTTTCTTGCTGTCAATGCAGACCTCACTGAGCCATCGGACTTTATCAAAAACATCTTAATTTGTGTTCTGAAGATGAACGGGTGTGGAACGACATGAGGGTGAAAAATTAATGACAGAAATTTCATTTTGGGGTGAACTAACCCTTTAACCACAACACAAAGCACAGACTAGGGAGGTGAGGACAGATTTTAGCCCAGTGTGACATTATGGACAAGGTGAGATTGTACAAATGGACCAAATGAGATACAAAATATGTAACAAATTAAATAAGTAAAAAATAATATAAGATACCACATAGGCAACTATGCCATGAAAACACTGCCGAAATTTAGGGACAGTGACGATAATAAAAGAAGACAATTAGATTTCAAAAAATATCATCGTCACTGAATTTGACTGATTGTTGATCCACCTATATTTGCAGAGATATTAAAAATTATGCAGTGAAAATTATGCAGTGATAATGATAATGAATATAAAATAAATTTTTTACCTTAAAAACGAGCCATTGTTTGAGGAAAGTGGCAATAAAAATAAAGAACAATAAGATTGCCAAGTTTCGTCGTTGTCACTAATTTTTGATGAATAATTGAGGAAAAGACTTTCAGATATTCAAATGAGACCTTTAAAAACAACAACAACAACAACAAAAAAATCCCTGAGCATCTGTACATTGAAGACAGAAGTTAACAAAAATGACACTAAAATAATAATAATAAAAATCGTTTTCATCGTTATTGATTTTTCACAGGTGATTGAAAAGAAGCTTCAAATTTATCTATATTAGATACTATATCTGAGTCTTTCCACAAGCAGAGTGGAGGAAAGTTCTGACAACCAAATCTTGAATTGTGGCTTCGAATTTTTCTTCCACATGCAGAGTACAGATTTTTTTGGCAATCATCATACCATCATGAATCGACATCTTTTGTTGAGCGTGGAACAACATTCCAATCAACCAATCAGATTTGAGGAACAAGTTTATATCAAGTTTAGACTTAGAACCAGGGTTAGGTGCTTCTACATCAGTAGAATTATCATTTCCCTCTGGATTTGGGGATGAGTTATGGGTAGGGATAGGGTTAGGACTAGATTTTCGGACAGGAATGTTGTCTCAGGATCAACAAAACATGTTGACCTAAGAATGCAAAATCAGGATGTGCCCAAAAACATAGCCCAAGCCTATCCCTAACCCTACCCATAAGTTATCCCTAAAATCAGAGGGAAATGATTGGTGAATATGAGAAGCACCTAACCCTCTTTGCAAGAATAAACTTGACTTAAACTATAAACCCTTTCCTCAGATCTGATTGGTTGATTGGAATGTTGTTCCAGGATCAACAAGCATGTTCTACTTCACCAATTTTGTAATTAACAAGCATTTCTGTTCTGTCTGCATTACAGTATTATTTCACAGTCAGCTTCAACCATGAGAATCAGAAGGCCGTGGAGCTTCGTACGGAAGACGTTAAGGACTGCGATGAATGGGTGGCAGCAATATCACATGCCAGGTAAGTGATATTTCAAGATCATATGTACAGTAGCCTACTTTTGTGATTAATTCACTGTGTTTGTTATGCGTATGCCGTGTTTTTCAGAAATTCAGTGAATTTACAACTGATTCTTGGATTCTTATTCTTTGCATTTTTCCTGCTTTGTCGGGATGTGCTCAAGGATAAGTTGAGTCAGACAAGAACTTGCCTACACAGAGTGCCTGCAATGGCAGAATTCTCTGCTTTTGTGTGTGCTTGCTATACTGCTCCACACACTGTTTAAATGTGAAGGGGGAAATGAATACAGAGGAGGATTTTTTGCGAAGTGGACAAATTCCATGTCTCATTATCTATAATTAGCCTGAAGCTTGTTTAAGCAGTCTTGGATGTTGCAGAGGTTCTGCTGGGAATATTGTTTATTTTTAGTAATGAACTATGAGTTTGAATTCTCTGTTGGGAGCTAACAAACAACGCACAACATGGTGTGTCTTTAATAACAAAGGGCCGTTGTGCAGTCAACAATTTATGTGCACTTTGATTTGTTTTCAGTTAGTTTATGTTCATGTTTAGAGAAATAATGTATATTTATATAAAGTATACAGCATAACAAAGTTTTTATATATACAGTGATTTAAAAAATGGTGGATTATGGTGGAAGATTTAAAACTATACTCAAGTGGAAGTATTGGAAATATTGAAAATGGACAAAATCAGCAAATGGGTTGTTTTAACCCAGCGGTTGGGTTAAATGTTTGCCCAAAAAAAATTAATGTATTGCTTGCTTAAAATGAACCTAAATTTTTTTGTTGGAAATTAACATTTATTAAATTTCTTATTAATATATATTCACCTTTTGATTATTATTGTTGCATCTATGTGTCTGAATTTTAATTTCCAACCTATTTTGGGTTCATTTTAAGCCAGCCATATAGTAATTTTTATATAATAGTTGAGTTAAATAAAACTACCCAGCAGGTTGGGCAAACATTTAACCCAATCGCTGGGTTTGTCCATTTTCAACCCAACTTGGGTTGTTTTTAACCCAGCATTTTTTAGAGTGCAAAAAGTAATCAGATCAGATTATGGTTGGTTTCTAGTTCATCTAGATGCATGAACTGACTTATAACAATGATGGTTGGAGGTATTTTGCTATATATTTCAGTTCTACTAGAAACCTAGTAGAATCATACATGTAGGATGTGTTTACATGTCAACAATGTGCTAAAAATTTACATTATTTTCCTTTGCATTTTTCATGTACAGATGACAATGTTGTCTAAATGATCTTGTTCACACGGATCCACGAAAACAACTAAAATTATTATATGAAATTATTCATGCCAGGCCAGCGGTTGGTGATGTCACTTTGTAAAGAAGCACTAGACGCCTATAGACTAAACACATAATACGCATGCATGTGATGTCACCGTTTTCACAAATTCGCATTTTTGTAGTTTACATAGAGACGATAACAGTATCTTTTTCAAAAACTTCCCCTTTGAATCCCGTTTTCAAAAGTTTGCATTTTCAGGCCTCCAAAACGCTGTTGTCATGTAAATGAACAGCCTAAAAAGTTTTCCGGTGAAAAACTGTGTCATGTAAACGGCCCTATAGTTAAGCCATTTTTGGAAAAGGCATGACTTGGATTGAGTTTAAGGGGAAAGTATAGCAATAGAATGAAGATATTTATACACATGAACGTTACAGCGGGAAACTACATTTCCCATCATTCTCTGCGCCAAATTCACACCTATTGCAGATTGTTTACTCTTCATTTTGATCCACCATCCCTGCCTTTGAGAAAAATAGCAAAGCAAATATGAAATTGGCAAACACATCCAAATTATTAGTGACTTTCGTCATTTCTTTCACTAATTTGTTACAATTGCCAACTTCTACACTACTACTGTTCAAAAGTTTGAGGTCAGTAAGATTTTTTCAAAGAAAATAATACTTCTATTCAGCATTAAATTGATCAAAAGTGACAGCAAAAACATTTGCAAAAGATTACTGTTGTAATGCTGTTCTTTTGAATCTGTTCATCAAAGAATAATGAAAAAAATGAATCATTGTTTCCACAAAAAATTGTGAAAAAACATTGATGATAAGAAATGTTTCTTGAGCACCAAATTAGCATATTAGAAAGATTTCTAAAGGATCATGTTACACAAAAAATTCAGCTTGGCCATCTCAGCAGTTGTAATGATGAGTCAGCGGCGTGCGGATCCATTTGCAATTCTTTTATTAAAACACTGAGACTGGCAAGGGTCAATAAACAGCAGTAACAACAGCGACGGCAAACCATAAACATAAACAGGGACAGGTTGGGGTCGAGACAGGCGGCAAAGGTACAATATCCAAATAACAGGCAGAGGTCAGGTAGGCAGCAGAGATTCAAACACAGGTAAACAGTCCAAGATCACAACGAAATAACAATCCACAAGGTAAACGCTCAGAAATGATCACGTTAAGGCAAATCAAGACTTCACATTGAGGTGGTGTCTGTATGGTGCTTAAATAGTGAGGTGATATGTTTCAGGTGTGTGTGTAATCAGACCCAGGTATGAGGGTTTATGGGAAATGTAGTCCGAAATCTTCTAATACTCGGGTGAGAGCTCCCTCTGCTGATCTGGAGGATATGTAGCAATACAGTTTAAACAGCATTTCTCAATATTTCAATGTCTATATTTTTCAGTGTTTTTGATTAAATAAATGCAGCCATTTGAGTGCAAAAGAGACTTTCAGAAACATTTAAATGCTTTGAATGTTTGAATGCTACTGTATGGCTCATGAATTTGATTACTTCATCAATGAAGTATCAACAGACTAATGTTTTCAAACCCCAACAGCTTCACACAGAAGTTTTGCACTCAGAAGACCCTCTTTCATAATCAGCAGGTCTAGTTTATTTTTAAGAAGTGGTTCTGTAGAGCGGGTCTTGTGTTTGCAGTGAGGGCGGCTGCCGCTCCGTTCTGGTCTCAGTCTGTACTGAAGGACTATTTTGGCTGTTTATCTCTGGATGCCCTGCAGCAGTTCTAAATCTGTGTGCATAAACATGAAGGCGTCTGGATTTGCTTGCTGTTTTGAGATAAGCGCTGCTCCAACAATTCTGTTTAATTGTTGAATTTGAGCATTCACAGTTTGCTCTGATAAAGTGTGTGCTTATGGGGTTACGTGTTAACACTGTCTCTCTGCTAATGAGCTTTATTTCTAGTATAACGTGATGTTCCTCATTGTGTGGAGTGTGTGCGCACTCATGTTTGTATTTGTGTCCTGAATGCCTTTGTGGATGGTTGTGTATGTGTGCGTTTGTATTCACATGTGTGTGTGTGTGTTCTGTGTGCAGCTACAGAAACCTGGCCACCGAGCATGAAACGCTCATGCAGAAGTACCTCCATCTACTCCAAATCGTGGAGACCGAGAAAACAGTTGCTAAGCAACTTCGACAACAGATAGAAGATGGGGAGATTGAGATTGAACGTCTAAAATCAGAGGTAAAATTTGTAATTCAAAGTGCTGTATGGATTGTTTATCAATGGTAGAATATATCAGCAATTTTATTGCGTACTGAATCAACATGATTCTGTCTCTCAAAACTGAAAAGGTTGGGGAAAAGTGTAAAATATGTGCACAAAACGACATATTTTCAAAATCAACTAGTCGATGCATGTCCTGAATGGCTAGTAAACTAGTTTGTGACTGTGTAGGGTGGCCGTTTGTAATGCCTGATCAAACAGAAACATACAATGCATATAAAAATGTATGATTGAAGATTATTGTGTATCGCATAAGCTAAGCTAACAGGCTAATCAAAGGCCCGTTCACACCAAAAATGATAACTATAACGATAACTATATTTGCGTCCACACCAACAAACGATAATGGTCTGTTTATTCTTTTAAAGTGTGTACAACATTTGTTGTTCTTGTTGCATATGCATGGATTTAACCAGCAGTTGTCCTAAGCATGCTACGTTTTGAGTGATTAGCTAGTGTAATCGATCTAATCTAACAGTGAATTTCTCTGACAAAGTCAGGGAATTAAAACCGCGCCTAGTCTTTTTCACTGCAACTTCAAAGGAAGCAAGACAATGTTGTCGAATCTAACGCTGGATACCCGAGGTAATTTTATATTGAACTGTTTGCTAGTTTGGCATTCTGATCTCATTTTTCAAACAGTGGTGGCGTAACTTCTCCGCAATGTCATTTTCCATTTTAAATGCGTGAGCCCTTGAATTAGAATGGATTCTGATTGGCTATCAAGTGTTTCATCATTCAACAACTGGAAAAAAATCATTCTGAAAGTGATCCCAACGATATCGTTTCTCTATAGCGTTATTGTTGTGTTGTGAACAGTGCTATTCTTTTATATTTAGAATGATTTTTAGAACAATATCTTTATCGTTATCTTTCGTTTTATATATATATATATATATATATATATATACAATAACTATAAACACAACGAAAACTAGTTTTTTATATATATATATATATATATATATATATAAAACTAGTCTGCCACACTAATCAACTAGTCAGTTGTTTAATGACAAGTCTATCCTCGTGACCCATATTACATGTTCATTGCTTTTCTGAAAGGAAAATGGGAGAGAATGAAAAGTGGTGTGAGAAGCATTTGGTTTTCAAGAGCTTTCTCCAGACTACTTTGCACTTCACTTTGCATCTCTGCTCATAAAAAACGGCTCTCCAGGAGAACTATGATCCCTGCTGTATTCTTCATCAGCCAGATCAAATAGTCATTTTACTTTAAAGTGCAAATGGAGCTGGCTGTATGAAATGATGTGCTGAATATGCATGACCCCAGATGTATTGTGTGCGTCGCATCCTTGGTCCGCAGCATAATAAACTCTTTCAGCCCGCATCCAATAAATGGAGCACTCACCTTCAGACTGTGCTGGCCAGCTCCCACCTCTTTTGTGTCCCCAACGTATCCCTATTAAATTGCAGTGCCATGTAATAATTTGAAAGTTTGTGCAGCCTAATCATCGGAAATCACCCTGAGTGGCATCCGAAAGCTTTGATGGGGCGAGTGTTTGTGCCACACTGCGCTGGCACTGATTTGGCCTGACTCAATCACTTTGTCAGCATGCTGGGAAACAGTGAGGGAAGGAACTTTTTTTGCAAAGGAAGTGTTGACTGCCATTTTTTTTTTTCCGCTGTTTTGTTACAGATTGCAGCAATGCTCAAAGACAATGAGAAGATTCAGTCGAATCCCACCACGGCACCTAGTGATGATGATTCTGAGATCAAGAAAATCAAGAAAGTAAGACTTTGGTTTTGAAACACATAATAATTCTGCCTACATATGTAGCATTTTATCCATCATAGAACCTCATACGTGAATGGCTGTGTGTTAAAATGCTTTAATTCAAGGATTCATACAATATTAAAGGATTAGTTCACTTCAGAATGAAAATTTCCTGATCATTTACTCACCCCCATGTCATATAAGATGTTTATGTCTTCAGTTGAAAAGAAATTAAGGCTTTTGAGGAAAACACTCCAGGATTTTCCATTTAGTGGACTTCACTGGGGTTCAATGGGTTGAAGGTCCAAATGTCATTTTCAAACAGCTTCAAAGGGCTCTACATGATCCCAAACGAGTAATAAGGGTCTTAGCAAGCGAAACAATCAGTCATTTTCCAAAAAAAAAAAGTATATACTTTTTAACCACAAATGCTCGTCTTGCACTAGATCTACGATGCACCACGCATTACGTAATCATGTTGGAAAGGTCACATGTGACATAGGCAGAAGTAGCGATCCAGTGTTTAAAAAGCAAACATGCAAAGACTAAGTCCAATGCCTTTTACAAAAACAGGTAAAACAATGATGTCGGATGATTTGTTGTAGGAGAAAGTTGTAGGAGAAAAGTTTTTCACCCTGCTGTGGTCCCGCGTGACTTTTCCAACGTGATTACGTAATGAGTGGCGCATCACAGAGCAGTGCAAGACGAGCAATTGTGGTTGAAAAGTATATAAATTTTTATTTTTTTTTAGAAAATGACCGATCGTTTCACTATTAGGTATTCATTATTGGGTAATGATTGACCAAGGCATTTTATGAAGTTTTATTTAACAAAATTCGGGAGGAGCACGTTCAGGTAATCAACCAGTGCAAGGGGAAGCCGGTATATAAAGCCTCTATCCTACGACAAGTTTCACAGCATCCCATCATCTCACTCTTGGCTGGTTTCTATCCCAGTCAAGGAGGGGGAGTACTCTGGAGCTCATCCCCGGACGCATAAATTCCTATATAAGTTACTATTTGATTTCATGTACGTGTGAACTCGTGAATAATGGGTTTTCCATGTATACACAGTTCATATTGACTGATTCTTATTTCATCTCTTCATTGCTGCGGCTCCAGGTGCAAAGCTTCCTGAGGGGATGGATGTGTCGACGAAAGTGGAAGACCATCATTCAGGATTACATCCGTTCTCCACATGCGGAGAGCATGAGGAAGAGGAACCAGGTTGTCTTTAGCATGCTGGAGGCAGAGGCCGAGTACGTCCAACAGCTCCACATCCTTGTCAACAACTTCTTGAGACCGCTTCGCATGGCTGCCAGTTCCAAGAAACCACCCATAACCCACGATGATGTCAGCAGCATATTCCTCAACAGGTAAACACCAGTTTCAGCTAAAAATAATCGGCATGTTTAACGTGATTTGCATGCCCAGAGGAAAGAAAATGAGAGCTCTTTAATATCTGAACTGTTTCTCCTCAACAGCAATGAGAATAGATGTTGAGCAAATTGAGATGTTTTCTTAAATCTCCTACTTTTCAGATGTTTCTCCTGTGAAAAAGCCCCCAATAATTTTATCTGTATGTCCTATTCAGCATTTTAGAAGAGATCTCAGAAATTTCTCACAGTGAGCTCAGTTTTCTAAATACCAAAGTCTAACGTTTGAACTCAAATTCTTCTACTATCTTTGGTATGAAATCCACATTGATTGTATAGATTTTTTGTTACTTTGTCAACAATTTATTTATGCAAAAAGCCTCATTGGCCAAAACTTTATCACAAAAACCCAAATCACTGTTTTTTGGCCCTGGCACGATATAACCAACTAACGTCCTTTCACTAATCATATCATCAACACATGGGAAAGTGTGAACAAGCAGGTGAAATCCAACTATCGTTCTGATTGGATTATAAGAGCAGAATCATTGCTATTAAAGGAAGGAAGAAGTGCTTCCAGTCATTCTTGTGTTAGCAATGGTTACCTCCAAAGAAAGATCATCGCTTTGCATCAAAATGGCCTCACTTGCAAGGAAATAGCTGCAAAGAAAGTTGCACCTGAAAGAACCATTTACCAGATCATCAAGAACTTCAAGAAGAGAGGTTCAACTGCAGTGAAGAAGGCTTCAGGACGTCCCGGAGTGTCCAGCAAGCACCAGGCACTGTGCATCTGCAAGAAAAACATCAAGAACAGACTGATATTCTGCTGGAAGTACAAGGATTGGACAGCAGAAGAATGGAGCTAAGTTATTTTCTCTGATGAAGCCCCTTTCCGACTGGTTGGGAAAATCAATTCTCCGGGGAAGAAAAGGTGAACACACCATGAGTTCTGTGTTGTGTCAACAGTGCTGCATCCTGAGACCATCCATGTGTGGGGCAGCTTTTCATCCAAGGAAGTGGCTCTCTCACAATTCTGCCCCAAAACACTGCCATGAATAGTATCAATGGTTAGAATGGTATCAAAACATCCTGCAAGAGCAACTTGACCAATGACCCCTGAGCTATTGAGGGATGATCCATGCATTTTCCAGCATGATGAAGTACCATGTCACGAAGCAAGAGTGATAATGCAGTGGCTCAGAGATTTTTACATTGAAATTTTGGATCCGTGTTCAGGCAACTCCCTGGATTTTAATCCCATAGAGAACCTGTGTCAGTCCCCAAAAACCAAGTGGACAAGCAGAAACCCACTAATTGTGAGCGCTAATAAGGAAAGAATGGATCACCATCAGTCAGGATTTGGCCCAGAAGCTGATATCCAGCATGCTAGAGTGAATTGCAGAGGTTATAACAATAATAATAATATTAATTTGTTACATTTATACAGCGCTTTTCTGGGTTCTCTCAAAGTAACTCATTTACATATGGAAGCAGGAATCTCCTCATCCACCACCAATGTGCAGCATCCACCTGGATGATGCGACGCCAGCCATATTGCGCCAGTACACCCACCACACACCACACACCAGCTTGTTGGTGGAGAGGAGACAGAGTGATGAAGACAGTCAGTATATGGGGAAGATTAGGAGGCCATGATGGACAGAGACCATTGGGCAAATTTGGCCAAGATTTTGAGGTTACACCCCTACTCCTTTTGAAGGACATCCTGGGATTTTTAATGTCTCATTCGAAGGACGGTGCTTTTTGACAGCATAGTGTGTCCATCACTATACTGGGGCGTTGGGACCCACACAGACCACAGGGTGAGCGCCCCCTGCTGGCCTCACTAACACCTCTTCCAGGAGCAACCTAGTTTTCTCAGGAGGTCTCCCATCCAGGTACTAACCAGGCTCAGCCCTGCTTAGCTTCAGTGGGAAACCAGTCTTTGGCTACAGGGTGACATGGCTGCTGGCCATATGAAGAATGGTCAACGCTGTAAAATATGCAGTCTTTGCATATATTGAATGTTTTTGGCAATAAATGTCTTCAAAGCTTCTGAAACGCTCATCATTTTCCAGTATACCATATGAACGTGAAAATAATCTGAAATACTGAAGCAGAAAACTTTGTGAAAAACAAAATGTATGTCACTGTATATGACTGTATACTGTATGTCTGAAATTGATATTTAAACAAAAACAAATGAAAACTCAAGTAAGTCTTCTAAACTATGAAAAACAATGAAATGCTCACATATTGTTTATGTGTCCTGTTTATTTCTGCAGTGAAACCATAATGTTTCTGCATCAGATATTCTACCAAGGGTTGAAAGCTCGAATAGCAAGCTGGCCAACATTAGTCTTGGGTGAGTGCACTGCCAGAGCGGTTGGCATCCAACAGCAAAGAACATTTTGTAGACTCCACAAATTGCAAGCTAGCTTTTGTAAAAGGTGCCAAAGATATGAGGCCCCATTCACCCTAACCAAGATCTTCCTTCCTGTCCTTTAGCCGACCTATTTGACATCCTGTTGCCCATGCTCAACATCTACCAGGAGTTTGTGCGTAATCACCAGTACAGTTTGCAGATCTTGGCCCACTGCAAGCAGAACAGAGACTTCGACAAGCTGCTTAAACAGTATGAAGCCAAGCCTGACTGTGAAGAACGCACGCTAGAGACGTTCCTCACCTACCCCATGTTCCAGGTGACCATTATCTTCCATTCACGCTCTCATTTGTTCTAGTTATCATGCTATGAATCACAAACTCTGCATAGAAGCACATGGAAAGTCCTCATGTTCTTTTTTTATTCCCTTAAAGTAGAGTTCTGTGGTGTATTTTGGTCCATAATGGCTTTTTTCTTGTACAGTAAGCAGTTTTAACGTGGACTAATCCAGCAAGGCCAACTTTGGCCTTTGCAGTGTTGGTAATAAATGTGATTTTGGTCCCCTCTAAGCCTCATCTGCAAGAAAACAGTGCACACAGTAATCAAAGTTTAGTTTGGATCTCCATGCATGCACATGACGAAGTGTGGATATGAGTGTTTTTGCAGCAGAAGGCAGAAAAATAATGAAAAAATACCCTCCTGTCTGACATTATGACTTGTGCTTCTTGTCTGGCAGATTCCTCGTTACATACTGACCCTCCACGAGCTGTTAGCGCATACACCGCATGAGCATGTGGAGAGAAACAGCTTGGATTACGCCAAGTCAAAGCTGGAGGAGCTTTCCAGGTACATGAAAATGTGCCTCAGGCACACCCATCCATGACCATATGTCAAAATCTCTACATCATTTCTCACTTCTCGCAGGACGACAAATCAACTGCTATATCTTAAGGTGAAGAGTGTAATTTCTGCACCACTATTGGCACCGACTGGAACTGCAGTCGTATTGTTTGCGTAGCACGACTGGGCTGAACATAATACCAAGCAGCCAGTTTGAAGCAGGACTACAATATTTGTCTGTCCAAGTGTTTGATACTTTTAAAAGGTTTTCGCAGTTATATTTGGTGCTACAGAAATTGCATACTTCACTTTTAAGAATCCACTTTTTTATTTTATTTTCAATTTGCCCTTTCAGTTTAGATAAGTTTTTCATTGTGTCGCTGTTAGTTTTAGTTTTTGCTGTGTTTTGTACTTTCACTTTATTTAGTGTTTTTTTTTAGTTTTAGAATGTTTGGTAACGTTTTATTTGACAGTGACGTTGTTACACGTTACATTTATTAGTGTATTAATAACTGTAAATTATGCGTAATTACATGCATTTAAATCTAAACCAAACCCTCATCCTAACCCTAACCCTATAATAAGTACATATAGTTAATTGTCATTACTCTGTGCTTAATACACTGTAACCTTAAAATAAAGCGTAACCGAATTTGTTTTTTGCCAAACTTAGTGTCTTAAACCAGGTATGTGACAAATAAAAATAAGCGGTCAAGTTTCATAGTTTTATGTACCTCCACAGAATCATGCACGATGAGGTGAGCGAGACGGAGAACATTAGGAAGAACCTCGCCATCGAGCGTATGATCGTGGAGGGCTGTGAGATTCTCCTAGACACCAGCCAGACCTTTGTCAGACAAGGTGAACTCCCAACACACACACATAAATCGCGCTGTGCAGAAAGGGTCCACAGATCCCTGATAAGAAGACGGATGGATTCTCCTTTCCTTCTGTTCTTTTCTGCAAACTGTCACTCTTGTCACCTCTTATTGTCAAGCCCCCCACCTCCCTCTTCTCCCCTTCCCACTCCAAGGCTTTTCTAGGCTGCCCTCTTTTCGCTGCCAGCACAAAGCGAAGCGTTAACTCAAAGGATTGGGTGCCCTAAACCTGCTAGTCTGCGTAGAGCACAGTGTGTTCAAAGACCCGACCAGCTCTTTCATTTCCAAGTGAAATCACTCTTTTACCAGTAAAACCTGGCGTTGAGCCCAGGATCGGAAATGTCGCTGATACGCTGCAGGATACGAAGACACGAGGAAACTGATAAAAATCTGACTAGAACATGTCAATCCAGTATTTCCCCTTGTGCTGGCATTTGTATTTGTCTCCTCTTTATTTCCCTGCTTTACCTGCAGCGCTAACACATCCTGCCCCCGCATGCATGTTTTCCAGGATCTCTGATACAAGTGCCCATGAGTGAGAAGGGCAAGATCACCCGTGGCCGTCTGGGATCTCTGTCGCTAAAGAAGGAGGGAGAGCGGCAGTGTTTCCTTTTCTCCAAACATCTGATCATCTGCACCAGAGGCTCTGGAGGAAAACTACACCTCACCAAGGTGAAGCCTCATGCACTACATACACATTCTCAAAAGGGATTTTCACACTTGAAATAGTTAACACTGGGTCATCCTGGTTTATCTTGTTTTTATCTGCTCAAAATTTACCCGGGGTTAACAATTAATCCTGGGTATTCATAAGTTGACGTTTCACTGTCCATTCCTAAACCCTGGGTTCTTATAGTATCATTGAATGGACGAACGCTGCATGCAACCAGTTTACATAAAGGCCTCATATTATATAATGCCGAATGTACTATCAAGTGTCCAGAATGGACTTTTCGAAATATAATGGTAAGAATGAAATGGCTCTTCTCCCCTCAAATGCTAAGACATTTATACAACGCACTATGTTCCCATTACTTTACAAAGAATGTGAATATGAGGCACGCCATTATCTGTCCATTGCTAAGCATCTAGCCGTAACCAACTAACAGCATCGTTTCACTCTCAATAAGTTTGACAATGCAAAAGCATGTTTCATATCCTTGGTAAAAAGTGGTCCTAACCCTGCTTCTAAATTACAAGAGTGAAACGTTCCTCTACTCTGAGTTAAAAGCGGTGTATAGATTGACGATAACTGGGGATTAAGCGTGGTGTGAAAAGTACAAATTAGGCTGAGATGGTATGAAGATATATATAGTAGGACGGATTTGAAATCACTTCGAAAGAGATTTGAAAGTAGCTTTCGTTAGATTTTTAGTTTACTTCATTATGCAAAAATAGGCATTGCCACATGGATATAATATATTATAATTATTGTATTATTATTATTATTATTAAAATAATGTTTTTAAAGAATTACCAGCCAATTATCGCCCTTTAAACCTTTAATTTTATACATTTTGAATGTATTGAGCCACTTGTTAAAGCAGTAAAATGTTATGTTGTTCCCAGAAAATGGTGATTACCACCTTTAGCCGACTGGAATTTTACAACATTCAATAAGCCAGTATTGTTCCTGGTCTTTGGGGAAATTCAAGATCACAGTAGATCGTCACAGTAATCACTGTTTTAGTACAGCCTCCATTGATTATTGGATAGATTTTCCGAGCATGTCTGACTGTTGCTTGTCTCCGGATGGCAGAATGGAGTGGTGTCGCTCATTGACTGCACACTGATAGAGGAACCAGAGGGCACCGATGACGAGTGTATGTATCAAAACTCTTGAGTAACATTCCTTAAATATCTGCAATAATAAATTAAAATAAAAAAATAGATCTGTGTTCACATTTTGCCACAGATAAGAGACTTACCCACTTTTGAGAAGCATCAGTTACGGATCATTGAAGTAGATCCGACCACAAATCTAATCACAACAGACCTCCACTAGATTTATTTCAGAGGAATTTCTTTTTCTCTTCAGCCAAGTCAGACAAGAGCGGTCAGGACATGGAGCACCTGGATTTTAAGATTGTGGTGGAGCCCAAAGACAGCCAGTCCTTCACCATCATCCTGGTGGCCTCCTCGCGGCAAGAGAAGTCAGCCTGGACCAGTGACATCAGCCAGGCATGTCTGCTCACATCAGATAGCACTGAGTGATCCACGCAGCCCTGGGGCAAGACCTTCGACTTTTACTCACTTCCTGTGGTTCAAATACTGTCCTTATGCTCTTTTTCTCTCTCTCTTTCTCTCTCTGTACTACAGTGCATAGATAATATTCGTTGTAACGGGCTGATGATGAACGCCTTCGAGGAGAACTCTAAAGTCACTGTGCCCCAGATGATCAAGTAAGCACTGTTTGTAAACACAGTCAGTTTCTACATAAAGGATTTCAGCCTGGTTTTTACTCAGTCATCCATCACCTATTTTATTTTATTTTATTTGAATTACATTAAAATATGTATTTAATTATTTAACTCATTTCATTCTTCTAGCTCAGTTTAAAAATACTGAAAAAATATATCAGTTTGTCACTAAAGATCTGTCTTTTTTTTTTAAAGTCCCCCTGTAGTCAATACTTTTACCCCTTAAAACTCATCTTTGATCACCAAAATTACATATTTAAGTGTTTTTTTTTCCCTTTTTTCCTCCCAAATTTCTTCATGCCTTAAAATAGCTTGAATGTAACTCATCCTTGCCTCATTTAGTATGCGTGGTTCTATGAATATGCAAATTAGCTCCGCCTCCACTCAATCATCAGTGCAAATCAGCCCCACCTCCACTCACTCACACCAGCTCAGAAATCCACTCTTTGACGATCACACGTTGACGTGATTGGTTACAAGGTAGTTTTTTACGAGTTAAAACCACGTTTTTTGAGATTGTCTTTCATTCAGTTTTAAGAAGAAAATACTCAGTAATGGTGTTGACTTATGAATTTGCACATGGTTTGTCTTAAAGCACATTAAAAATATCACATAGACATTAAAGCAACATTAAACACTTGATTTTCACCACTGGGGGATTTTAAGCCATATTCATATTTTTATGAGTATTCACATGTTGCTTTTTTTTTCAAGAATGATTTTAAAAAAATATATAAAGTTATACTTTGTAAATGTGTAAATCACATCTGATTTCCTGTGTCACATGTTTAGGTCTGATGCCAGTCTGTACTGTGATGATGTGGACATCCGCTTCAGTAAGATGATGAACTCGTGCAAGGTGTTGCAGATCCGCTATGCCAGCGTGGAGCGCCTGCTGGAGAGGTTGACAGACCTGCGCTTCCTCTCCATCGACTTCCTCAACACCTTCCTGCACTCCTACCGCGTGTTCACCAGCGCAGACGTGGTCCTTGACAAACTCATCACCATATACAAGAGGCCCATCAGCGCCATACCAGCCCGGTGAGCCACACAACTTTTTCAGAGGTTATTGTGGAAAATGGGGAGTGTGATCAGCTTAGCATGCCCACACAGAGATGTCAACTGGAAACTGCTGTCATGCGCATAGCAAGGCATAGCAAAAGTTTTCAGCATAGAATACTGATTAAGTTGAGCTTAATAACCTAATATTTATAATGTTGAAATAAAGCAGCATGGCATTCAATAAAAGTTTAAGAAGACTAGTTGACTAATCGGTCTTAAGGAAGTCATTTATAATTAGACTGGTTTTGGGTTATGTTCAGATCATGTTTACAGCATTCTTGCGTAATGAGTTTAACTGATTAAAAATGGCTGATTTTTTTTTAAAATCATGTCCACTCACATAAGATTGTTGTTGTAGTTGTTCTAGTTTACTTGGATTATGTTGTCTCATGGGGACCACCGTTTTTAGATCACGTGACTGCATTTTTTGCCATTCATAACTGAAAACATTTGCAAAGTTTCCAAGACAACTGGAATGCTGACTGCACCATTAAAAACACTGACTTTATAACTCGAAATTCTGACTTTATAACTTGCAATTCTGACTTTATATAATGCAATTCTGGCTTTATAACACGCAATTCTGGCTTTATATCTTGCAATTCTGACTTTATATAATGCAATTCTGGCTTTATAACACGCAATTCTGACTTTATATCTTGCAATTCTGACTTTATTTCTTGCAATTCTGGCTTTATAACACGCAATTCTGGCTTTTTAACTCAGAATTCTGACTTTATTTCTTGCAATTCTGGCTTTATATCATACAATTCTGACTTTATTTCTTGCAATTCTGGCTTTATGACATGCAATTCTGGCTTTATATCTTGCAATTCTGACTTTATATCTTGCAATTCTGGCTTTATATCTTGCAATTCTGCCTTTATTTCTTGCAATTCTGACTTTATATTATACAATTCTGACTTTATAACACGCAATTCTGACTTTATATCTTGCAATTCTGACTTTATATTATACAATTCTGGCTTTATATTATACAATTCTGACTTTATAACACGCAATTCTGACTTTATATCTTGCAATTCTGACTTTATATCATACAATTCTGGCTTTATATCTTCCAATTTTGGCTTTATAACACGCAATTCTGACTTTATATCATACAATTCTGACTTTATATCTTGCAATTCTGGCTTTATATCATACAATTCTGACTTTATATCTTGCAATTCTGACTTTATATTATACAATTCTGGCTTTATAACACGCAATTTTGACTTTATATCTTGCAATTCTGACTTTATATCTTGCAATTCTGACTTTATATCATGCAATTCTGGCTTTATAACACGCAATTCTGACTTTATATCTCGCAATTCTGACTTTATATCATACAATTCTGGCTTTATAACACGCAATTCTGGCTTTATCTGTCACAATTCTGACTTTATAACTCACAATTCTGACTTTATATCACTCAATTCTGAGAAAAAATGTCAAAATTGTTAGATATAAACTCACAATTGAGAGAGAAAAAAAGTCAGAATTGTGAGATAAAAAGACGTGATTACCTTTTTTATTTTCTGTAGAATGGTAATGTGTATATATAATATAAGTCTAGAAAAGTAGCCACCCTTTTGGAGGACTCATCAAGATCCATCCCTAATTCTCAACTTGCTAGATACCTTTTGATTAGCTTGTATCTTTGCACACATATATGTAACTCCACCGGTTCTACTCGCACCTCTCCGAGTGGGATTTGAACCGGTGTTTCTGGCATGGGAGGCGGGAGCGTTAACAAGGACGCTAAAGCATCAGTCGCTAGCGTGCCTCTTGAGGCCAGGGGAGTGAGGTTTACCTGCACAGCTCTTTACTAGCTGGCCTCCGATACATATATACAGTAAATGCACATGCAGGAAGCTCTTAGTTCAGCAGTGGGCCTTTACTTTGCTGGGTATGTGTTCTTGTGTGAGAGAGAATGAGCAGAAAAAAATGTTTCGGTGAGACAGGAGAGAGGTCACACCAGTGTTTGTCACCCTATAGTGAGAGCGAGTGAGCGTCTGCGTGCTTGTGGGATAAAACGAGATAAAAGAGAGCGAGATGGAGAGAAAGCCAAAGGGGAAGGGAGTGAGATGTGCTGGAGTTGCTAAAGGCTTGCGAGAGGTCACACTAATGTGTGTCGCCCCGCTCTATGTATGTGTGTGTTCTGCTGGAAACAGCAGTAATTGGGCCCTGCTTCATCGCCCGCAAGCCTGCCTGACTGAAGCATCTCAGCGGGGCTCTTGTCGCCATCACCTTAGCAACCGGCCACTCTGCTGCAGGACCCCACCCTCCACCCGTGCCGCATCTGCGAGATGAAATATTTAGTGTGCACGTTTTGCAGCCTCTCTCTCTCTCTTACGTGCACGCTTTATTTTCGTCTCTCTGTCTTGCTTTCCGCGTCTCCTCCTCCTGTTGGCTCCGGAGACGGAGATCCAGGCAAATCGGTAAGAGCCGGGGACCTCCCACACACCCACAGCCTGTAGCACCCACTCTCCCCTGGGCAGACTGCATGGCTGTGATGCCTCCCCAGACCTCCCCCGCTCAGCTGCCCTGCCTCAGCTTCAACGGTCACCCAGACTGTCATAAGAGGGGCTATTTCTGTGCAGGCATGACGTGTAGGGGTGGCTCGATGTGTGGGAAAGCTTCTCTGCAACGCTCTCCAACCTTATAGAGAGATGTGAAGAGTAGGCTGTTTATGCTCCGCAGAGACGCTTTTCTCTGTCAGCGCATATACCCTGAGCACACCACGCGGCATTGGGAAGCCATTATCCGCTAAATCATGAGTTGCAACGAGAGGCAAATACGTAACTGTTGTTTTTTTTTTGTAGGCTGTGATGTGCCGATGGTGGTTTTCTGAATCTGTGCTTATTTAAAGGTGAAGCGTGTCATTTCTGGGACTGTACACTCTAGAAATGCTGGGTTAAAAACAAAATGGACAAACCCAGCGATTGGGTTGTTTTAATCTTTCATCTTAAGCCAGCCATATAGCAATTTTTATTTAATAGATGGGTTAAATAAAATAAAAGAAAACAACCCAATCGCTGGGTTTATCCATTTTCAACCAACCCAGCATTTTCTAGAGTCTAGTGACATCAAACTGAATGTTTTCACACAGGTTCTCATTGGTCAGTTAGACAGCATTGATTGAACCTCTAACAAACAGCTCTGCGAGGTTCATTTAAAATGAATAATAATTTGCTCAACCAATCATCTGAGCAAATCATTTAGTCACATGACTTGAGACAGTAGGGTTGTTCGACTTCTTGCGGCGCAATGCATGCAGAAAGCAATGCATTCTGGTTAGAAAATTTGTGCCATCATTGCGAGCAAAACGAGACCAGCCACCTATATCAGGCACTGCAGTTGCTCAAAATCGGCTGCGAAAGCCTTTATGACGACACGCTTTATTCTCATTGGTCAGATTCTGTGATGACAAGGCATTGCGGGTTTTTCTTTGACAAGTTCCTGCATTTAATCAATCTTGATATAGAATATCTGATATTCAAAACATGGGAATTTCAATCACATCCACTTCTTCAGCTACGATCAATGCAAAAATCACGTGGTCTGCCATGAATGACGTTGGTTCAGCACACTATGAAAAGCAGTGACGGCCATCTTTGTAGTCCTCCCCCACCTGCAACTGACAGATGTAGCCAGCCGGTGGTAGGCTAGTGTGGTTCATCTCGAAAAAGCCTAGTCACTATTTTAAATGGCTATGCTACAAAGCTGAATTTTCAGCATCATTACTCCAGTCTTCGGTCACATGATCCTTCAGAAATCATTCTGATTTGGTCCTCAAGAAACATTGCTTCTTAAGTGTAACTTTGCTGGTTTTGTATTGTAACAATGTCGGTAGAATATGTACATGAACAGTGTTTACTCGTTCTCCGTGTTACCTGGACCAAGAAATTCAGGTTTATTTGTGAGCAGAATACTTTTGATAGTTCCAGGGCTTTTGTGAAAACAGTAGTTTCTTTCAGTTTTTCCCCTCTGTATGGCCTAAAACACTCTTCGTGGTCATCCAGTTTGACATTTTAACTACAGACACAAAGGTTTTTCAGGTTTTCTCTGTGCTATCCGTATTCACGTTTCTGTGCAGCCTTTAGCCGCTGCTTACAATGCTCTGGATCCTTCACTGAAAGCTGAAAACACATTAAATGTTTACTCTTTGAATTCTTGCACCCGGAAACAATACAAGTCAACTCCTTTATGACTAAAAGTTTGCTAAGAAGTATTTCCCACTAAAGCAAGGCAGTATTTGACTCTGTATCAATCGCAGACTGGTGGGAGTGGCTTTGGATGGCAACATGCCCAGTGCATTATGGGTGTTGAAGTTTTCTTATATATTTGGTAAAAAAAAAAAAACTTTCTAGTGTATAGGCAGCCAAGTTTTATTGATAGCCCATTTTAACATTTTTGTGGAAACTGTGATACTTTTTTTTTTAGAATTATTTTCTGAATAGAAAGGTCAAAAGAACAGCATTTATTTGAAATAGAATTATTTTGTAACATAAACGTCTTTACTGTCACTTTTGGTCAATTTAACTTGAATAAAAGTATTTAATTCTTTCAAAACATTGAACTGAATTAAAATTCCTTATCTGAAATCACGTGTCCATGTGTGACACCCTCAAGAGGTTTAAATCAAGTCACTAAATCAACCCTCCCTCCTGATCTTTTTGACACAGATCCCTGGAGCTGTTTTTCGCGAGCAGCCAGAACAACAAGCTTCTCTACGGAGAGCCTCCTAAATCACCCCGTGCCAGCCGCAAGTTCTCCTCCCCTCCCCCGCTGGCCATCACTAAGACCTCGTCTCCCAACCGCCGCCGCAAACTGTCCCTCAACATACCCATCATCACCGGTGGGAAGGCTCTGGACCTGGCTGCCCTTAGCTGTTCCTCCAATGGCTATGCAAGCATGTACTCATCCATGTCCCCTTTCAGCAAGACCACACTGGACATCAACAAGCTCTACGTGTCCAGCCCCGTCTCCAGCAAGATTCCCGACGAGGGCGAGGGGAAGACGGACAAGTCTGATGAGAGTTCGCCGTGCAAACAGGGTGAGGTCATGCTGCAAATGACTGTTATCACCAAAATATCAGTAGTCAATACCAGTACCAGAAAAAAAAAAATTCTCAACATTAATTTCGATTACACAAAGTAAAATAATAACACAGTGCTTTATTAAAAAAATTCATACCCATATTATTCGTATTATTATCATATTATAATCCATACTATTATATTATTACTGTTATTAATATATAAAATAAAAATGTATTTTAAAATATAAAAAAAAAAAAAAAAAAATGAAAACAGTACATGCCATAGTTGTAATTTATTATAAATATTAAACGAACTAAATTATAACCATGGCATGTACCCAGTATCATTGATACTGATATCAAGATATTTTCAGTTTCCATTGTCATCGTAATTTTGTTGTGTTTTTGTCATTTTTTAATAGTTTTAATAGTTTTTAAGAGTTTTTTAATTTAGTTAATTTAATCTTAGTTTATTTTAGTATTAAAATTAAACTAAACACAAATTAGAAATGTTGCTTTAACTAGCTGAAAATAAATTGTAAAACATTTTATTTAATTTAACTTATTTCAAGTAATGAAAATGTTTTTTATGGTTTTAGTTAACGTCGATAATAACCCTGATGGCATTGTTACATTTGGTAACACTTCATTTTACAGTGTCATTGTTACATATGTTACATGTATTTACTATAGTAATAACTAGAAATTATGCATAATTACATGCAATTAACCCTAAACCAAACCCTCATCCTAACTCTAACCCTATAGTAAGTACATGTAGTTAATTGTCATTACTCAGTACTTAAATATATAATTACACTGTAATACTGATACCTTAAAATAAAGTGTAACCATACATTTTTAATTTTAATACCAATTGGTACCAAAGTAGCAGTACTTTGACAAACAGCTCCTGTTCACACTAGTGCGTTTTCGTTTTAAAACAGCGTTTTAAAATGAAAACGATCCTTGTCTGCACTGGCATTTCAGAAACGATCTCCGTCTACACTACACGAGCGAAAACGCATGCCACATGACTGTTAATGTACATTGAGGATGCGCGTAGATTGTAAATGGTTGCCTCTTGCGCATGTGGGCCGCTGCAGTATTAAAAAATACAGAGTTTAACTGCACAATGGATGCTAAAGATCACAACAAAGCCAGCAAAGATTGCAGTTCAGTGTCCATGTTATCGTTTACACGGTCATCAAGGATATGCAGAGTGAACGTGGGAAGCCACTGCATCGTTTTCAAAAAGTTTCCGTTTGGTCCGTTTACACTGAAACGCAACCCCTCCGTTTTTAAACTAAAACGGCGTTTTCGAAAGTCTCCTTTTTGAGGGTCGAAAACGTCGGAGTAGTGTAAACAAAGGCCCCAGAATGCAAAATGTCATTATATGGTTGCTTTGTGTTCTTTCATGTGGTCGGTATATTATGCATATAGATAACCGTAAATGCCTATGACTGATTTTTTCCAGATACTTCAGTGAGGGAGGAAAACGACAACGACCAGATCCAGAGTGACGAGGCAGAGGCTGAAGTATCGCCCACCAAATCACCCACCACTCCCAAAAATGTCAAATGCAAAAACTCCTCAGGTAGAAGACACTCTGTCCTAGACTTCCCTGCCATGTTGTTATCGCTCACTGACATGAAAACCAGAGCACCTGCATCTCACGCTGACAAGCCACCTGCACCCTTCAGACCAGCCAAATGTTGCATTTATCAATGGCTCAAAATGGCAGACTAGCTGTTTAATTCAATACTCCAGTAACATTAGATTTTTCTTTGAAAGGTTTCTGCTGCTTGATTTAGCTATGTGTAAAAACTTCAAGGTCCTTTAGCATGTGAGATGTTATCGTGTTTCTTTTCGTTCACACTTGCCGTTCATGTTTTAAAGTACACGCTGTTTCTGTAAAAGTGATTCTTAGGACAGAGATGGAAGACACGATTCATGCAAAATCTCATTAATTCTGTAGGTTAAAAAAAAAAGAGAAAAGCTCAGGGAAACGCCAAAGGAGGCGTGAGTAGGTGTTTGGAAAACTTGTGGCATAGCAACCATTAGCGTGTATTCTCTCTGCCACCCCGGTGCGGTCGATGCACTGCAACAACGCTGTCTCCTTGCCTTAAAACTAACTTAAACAGGGGTTCAAAGTTCAACAATGACCTTATTGTTTTAATATGTGTGACGCAGTATTTCTGTCAAGCTTTGTGGCGGTAGATTACCTTTAGGTATTCTTTTCTAAGCCTTTGCTGCAGCGTGCAACAACAAACTTGTTTTCTTTAAAACGCTGCTTTTGTTATTCTCTGAGAGTGTATTTGAGACATTCATCTTAGTGAAATGATGAGCTATTTTTAGTCTCAACCATCTTGAGAGCCAGAGCCCAGCCTATTGTCTTGATGAAGACGCAGTCTGTGATTTTACGTTTTGCGCTGCCACCTGCTGGATGCTTAGATGCACTACATCATTGCAGCATCATCACTCTTATGCTCCAAAAGGACTTTTTTTCCCTTTTTTTTATATGATAACATGATGCATTTGCCCGTGGAAAGTGCTTGCAAGTACAAAACTAGCAGTATGGAGATAAGTGCTTATTTTGGTCTTTCTGAGCAGAGTCGTTTTTATTTAACAGTCGTTGGGTGCAGTATAGATGTTTGTGACATTTTCATATGTCATCATCGGAGGCTTATCCATTGTGGAGATAATGTCACTGCCTCCATTATTTCTGCATGAGTCCATCTTGTCTTATTTTACACCTGCTGTATCCTTAAAGGGGAAGCACTCGGAAACACAGCAAGCCCACATTTACTTAATATTTGTTAGGACATTTTAATCTTTGGCTACAGACAGATTATTGAAGCTTGTTTCCACCACTAAATAAAAAAATAGAAAAGATAATTGTGACTTTTTATTACGAGTTTGCATCTCACAGTTCTGACTTTGTTTCTCAGAATTGCAAGATTTGAACTCGCAGTTGCGAGTTAAAAAGTCAGAATTGCAAGATATAAAGTTGTAATTCTGACTTTTCTCGCAGTTGTAAGTTTTTATCACACAATTCTGACTTTTTTCTCAGAAATGTGAGATATAAACTCACAATTGCATCTTATAAAGTCAGAATTGTGAGATATAAACTCGCAATTCTGAGAAAAAATGTCTTTTTTCCCTCACAGCTAAACATTATAACACGCAATTGCAAGTTTATATCTCAATTCTGTGGGAAAAAAATCAGAATTGTGAGATTTAAAATCACAATTGCAAGTCATGAAGTCAGAATTCTGACTTTTTTTCTCGTAATTCTGAGTTTATATCATGCCATTCTGACTTTATAACTCGCAATTTTGAGAAAAAACGTCAAAATTGTGAGATAAAAAGTCGTAATAACCTTTTTTATTTTCATTTCATGCCGGAAACAGGTTTCCATAACAGATGATGCTTCAAATGTCTTACTGCAATTGATTCAGCTCGAATCTCTTAGAGACTATTATTTAAAATATTTAAGAAAAAATAAAATATTAAAATATTAATATTAAAATTTGAAAATTGAATTTGAAATTCGAAAACTGATTGAATGAGTCGCATTCAAATTTGTAAAATGACTGTTAATAAAACTGCTAAATTACTTTGCAACACTAGTGTAACAAATTGTATTAGTAGTTGGAAAAATATCAATAATATTCAGTTGAGGATGTATTTTTACTTCATTACTATACCCAAGTACGTTTTTCAAGTATCGCTTTTTCAAGTATGTTTATTTTGGGAAACTTTTACTTTTATTTTTCTACATTCCAAAGCATGATACCGTACTTTTTATTCCACAACATTTCATAAAAACATGTTGTTCCTTGTTATTTTGATCTGAAGTAATCGTCACCCGCTCCGAGACGCGATAGTGGAAGATTCGTGAACAAGCTAATTCTTTTCCGTTAACTTGTTAAATCGGGGCACAAATTGCACTGAATGATTCATTCGTGAATTGGACTAATCCGATTGCATCTGTTCTCGAGTCAACAACTCACTGATCCACATGATCTGGTATTCACAAGTTTGACTCAAAATGAGCCAAGAATGGGAGATCCTCTGAGTTTTAAGTACATTGAAAATCAAGTACTTTTGTGCTTTTTCTGGAGTAAAATTTAAAAGGAGTACTTAAATGGGTACAAAAATAAAAATTCTGTCATCATTTACTCTCCTTCAAGAATTTCCGCTGAACACAAAAGAAGATATTCTGAAGAATGTCGGAAACCAAACTTGAAAAAGTTGATGGGCCCCATTGACTTTCATCGTATGGAAAAAAATACTATGAAAGTCAATGGGGTCCATCTACTGTTTGGTTACCGACATTCTTCAAAATATCTTCTTTTGTGTTCAGCAGTAATTCATATAGGTTTGGAACAAATTGAAGATGAGTAAATGATGACAGAGTTTTCCCAACAATCCCTTTAATATTTTTACTGTAGAAATATTTTAATAGAGTATCTGCGCTTTTATTCGTGAATTATTATCATTACCATTATAGTATGTAATATTACTATAATTATCAATAATAAAATAATACTCTTTTTTGCTTTGGTTTTGACATTGATTGAAAGTTCAGAAAAATGTCTTAATATTTGCATACTGAACTCTGATTGGTCTGCTCTGTAATGTCTTTTTGCATATTAAATTGTGATTGGTGTTTTTCATTATTGAAGTTGTTCAGCTATTCATAGCCGCTTGTACACTGCAAAGATGGTGTTGTGTCCTACTTTAATTCTCATACACAGCTGACAGAAAACAAGACCCATGCTGGGAATCATGACAATAACATTAATTTACCCAGAACCTACTTACCTACAACTAAAACACTATTCTTGTGCTGCCTTACAAAGGGCCGTATTTTTATAAGCATATCTAGTTCCAGTCTTAATGCTTAAAGTATGCAAAAAATTATAATGAACTGGTTTTGGGTAACTGACTAATTCTATTTTTCTCTGAAATTAAAACTAAATTAACATGGAATTTAAGGAAGATTGTTACTGCCATGAAATAAAAAAATAAAGTAATTGTGACTTTTTAATATTACAATTCTTACTTTTTCTCACAATAGTGCGAGTTCATCTCTCAAAATCCAGGCTTTTTTTCTTGCCATTTCAGTTTTATATTTTACATTTCTGAGAAAAAAATATATAAAACTCGCAATTCTGACTTTATAACTCAGAATCTCAAGTTTATATCTCACAATTGACCCTTCGCAAAGACCCGCCCCCTTTAGTTACTGTTGCAATGCCGACAAGCCATGCGCTCTCACGCCACACATCATGTTCTCAAGCAGTGAAAAATACATCCTGGAGCAAAGAGGACACTGACAACGTATGATACAGTTTCATATTTAAAGAAGTTTAATCAATAAATAGCGTCTAGTGTCTCTTTAATGTGTCGTGACAGATCGCTGTAGCTCCTCGTGAACCGATCATCTCTTCATACTAGTTTGTTTATAGCATCAAATAAACATGAATGAACATCAGAAGGAATGTTGTTTCAAGCGCAGAAAGACGTTAGACACACAATTTTTCAAGTTTAAGTTCACCAACGTTAATCCACTAACTCCCCTGACTGCTTTGTCGGACAAAATGGGGGATATGATTGGTTAGATCGCCTGTCAATCAAACTGTTTTGCGAAGGGTCAATTCTTAGAAAAAAGAGAATTGTTAGATTTAAATTTGTGAGTTATAAAGTAACTTCGCAAACAAAGAAGTACACTATACGGTATTTTTTGTTTAAACTTCTTTAAAAAATTACGATATATTAAATATGAAAGTGTTTCATATGTCTGTCGACGTGTTGTCAGTGTCCTCTTTGCTCCGCGATGTATTTTTCACTGCATGAGAACATGATGTGTGGCGTGAGAGTGGATGGTTTGTCGGACAGTAACTAAAGGGGGCGGGTCTTTGTGAAGGGTCAAGATATAAAATACAAAGTTCTGTCATGAAACTCTAGATGGTGTTTCAGACCTTGCAAACACATCATTCTCTATAGGGCACAGCTGATTGGTTCTTGCTGTATCAGGGATATAAATAAAGTCGCAATTACCTCATTCCATGCTTCCATAACAATTAACCTCCAAACATGCATTTAACAATCGTGTGTGCTGCTTGTCTTTCTCTGTGGGCAGAATTCTCTCTGTTCTCATACAATAATGGCATGGTGATGTCGTCCTGCCGGGAGCTGGATAACAACCGTAGCGCCTTGTCTGCCGCTTCTGCCTTCGCCATTGCCACTGCTGGTGCCAACGAGGGCACGCCAACCAAGGAGAAGTACCGCCGCATGTCTCTGGCAAGCACAGGTAGCGTTCACCAATCTGTTTCATTCTCTCATAGGTTGTGGATATTTGTTGCATGGCAGAAAAGGGATTAATGCAAATTTTGATTGGTTATCAGGGTTCCCCACGGATCAGAGGAACGGAGATAAGGAGTTTGTGATTCGTCGAGCAGCAACTAACAGAGTTCTCAATGTCCTCAGGCACTGGGTGTCCAAACACTCGCAGGTGAGATTCAGTACACGTTATAATGATATACTAACATATGAAGTGACCAAATAGAAACAAAAAATAACTAGAAGATTAAATTTTAAGACAATAATGAAAAAGAAATCCGAATGGTAAAAGTTCCAGGTCTATTGTAGGTAAGTAATCAATTTAAACTAATGTCAAATAATATTTTTTTTAAAAATATATTCACTCTTATGTCTGATATTTAAAACATGCAAAACATTCTGTCTCATCACATTCAATTATGAATTACATTAATCATATCATATTAATCAAATAATAGCATGCTTTCAATTCAAAACGGCAAAAAATGTTGAGTAGTTTGCATCACTGGATATTACTGTCGGTCGCTGAATAGTTAATTCATAAAACAAAAAAATTAAATATGTAGCTACTTACTCGCCACATACTCTTTCACGGCTAAAACGAAAGCGCCTTATTGGAATTCGCATTTGTCTTCTGTGAAAAGTAAGTAAGTAAGTAAGTTGATTTGATTGGCCAGCTCACTTATTCTGACACTGATGAGCACTTTTAGACCTTATTAGCACTTTTTAGGCAAACCAGCCTAAAAATGTAACTTTTAAAACTTTTTTTTATCATCATAACAACAAACAGAGCAGTGCATAATGGAGTACGGCAGAGCAGCATCAAGAATATAAAATATAAACAATTTGGCCATTTCTGATTATTGGAGGAACTTGTCCCCCTCAATGTCTATGGTGTTTACGGCCCTGCTATATACAAAGTCTGTGAAATGTTCTGCTCAAGTCATGCTTGCATCGATCAATCGATCGATCGGCTTGATCATCTGCATTTTCAAAATCCGACTTGAGCTCGAACTGATACCGTAAAACATTATTAAATGTGTGTTTACAAATGCTTTAGAAGCGTTGGAAGCTGAAGCTCACGATTATGGTAAAGGCCGTTACATTTCCGACACACGCTTGAGGTGTTTGGCCAATCACAACGCACTGGGTCTAATGGCCAATCAGAGCACTCTGAGCTTTTCCAAAGGAGGGGCTTTGTAAAAATCAGCCTGTTTCAGACAGACTGGGAATAGAGGAGCTGCAATAATGTACAGCATGTGGAAAATTTTGAACATTAAAGCATGTTAACCTATTCCATTACACCCTATAAACAAAATAATGAACTTTGAAATAGCATCATATGACCCCTTTAAAACTTGGTCAAAGTTAGTTGTGCATATATATAAATATATAATAGTGCATGACTGTGTATTTTGTGTGTGAAGGACTTTGAAACCAACACCGAGCTGAAAATGAAGGTGATTAGTTTCCTGGAGGAGGTGATGCACGATCCTGAACTTCTGACTCAGGAAAGGAAAGCTGCAGCCAACATCATAAGGTGAGTGGAGTCTGCAATGCTCACATGTAGGGTTAGATAAATACAGACAAATGCCAAATAATAATAATCATCATTTTAATGAGTGTGTTCCAATAGCTGGATTATCCTGTCCTGCTATGTTTTGTGTGCCACATCTGTCATCTGATAACATTTTGTGCATTTAAAGTCAGTCAGTGGTTTTCCTTGTAAAGCATCCATTTTTTTTCCTGACAGGACATTGACACAGGAGGATCCTGGAGACAATCAGATCTGTCTGGAGGAGGTGCTGCAGATGGTGAGTGGCGTGATTCTGGGTCATCCTTCAAATTGTTTAATATTAACATGTATATCATTAAAGTATTCAGAGCTTTATTGTTTCATCAAAATGTATTTACATGACTGTTCAAATGTTTGGGGTCTGTAATTTCTTTTAATGTTTTTTGAAAGAAGTATCTTATGCTCACCAAGGTTGCATGAAATATTCTTTTTTTTATATATTTTAATATATTTTAAAATGTTATTTATTTATGTGATGGCAAAGCTGAATTTTCAGCATTATTACTTCAGTTGTCGGTGTCACATGATCCCTCAGAAGTCAATATGCTGATCTGGTTTTCTTATGATTATCAATGTTGAAAACAGATGTGCTGCTTAATATTTTTGTGGAAACGGTGTTATATATTTTTTCATGATTCTTTGATGAATATAAAGTTCAAAAGAACAGGATTTATCTGAAATAGAAATCTTTTGTAACATTATAAATATATTTACGATTACTTTTAATCAATTTATTGCATTTTTGAGGAATAAAAGTATTAATTTCTTTAAAAATAAAATCTTACTGTCTCCAGACTTTTGAATGATAGTGTATATCCAGAACATGGCGGTTTTGGTTTAGAATGTTTCACCATTTACAAAGTTGTATAAACTACTGAAATTCATTACTCAAATTTAAATTCATTATTATTTAACTAATTGTTTTGTGATGTAGGCGGAAGGAGGAAAGTCAGAGCCTTTCGAGAATCATTCAGCTCTGGAGATCGCAGAGCAGCTCACCCTGCTGGACCACCTTGTTTTCAAAGTCATACCATATGAGTGAGTGTGATTATGTTTCAATTTATTTGCACTTTAGAGAACTACAGAGATTAAGTATAGTTCACTCAAAAATTAAAATGATGTCATTAATGTAGCTCCAAACCTGTATGCTGTTATTGCATGGACATATACACTTCAAATAATCTTCACACAGCTTAGCATGAACTATGCATTTAACAAGTAAAGCTTAGTTACATTGTTTGATTAGATTTTACATAATACTTAAAGGGGCTGTATATAGAATTCAGAAACACTTGCTATTAGAAACACCAGTGGCCATTAAAGTCGTTAGAAACCTGTAAGACCTTCGTTCATCTTCAGAACACAAATTAAAATATTTTTGATGAAATCTGATGGCTCAGTGATTCCTCTATTGCCAGCTAGACAATAAACTTTCAGATGCCCAGAAAGATACTAAAACATATTTAAAACAGTTCATGTGAGTACAGTGGTTCAACCTTAATATTTTAAAGCGACGACAATACTTTTTGTGCAGCTAAAAAACAAAATAACGACTTTTCAACAATATCTAGTGATGGCCGACTTCAAAACACTGCTTCGAAGCTTCACGCATCTTTTGTTTCGAATCAGTGGTTCGGAGCCCGTATCAAACTGCCAAAGTCACGTGAACAATTGAAATCGCAAAACACTTATAACGTAACGAAGCCTCGTTTACTGAAATCACGTGACTTTGGCGCTCCGAACCACTGATGCGAAACAAAAATGATTCGTAAGCTTCGAAGCAGTGTTTTGAAATCAGCCATCTAACGTACAAGAAACCGAACGTGATTCAAAGCCCCGATATACTCACGGCGAAGTCCTTTTTTGTTCTTATGTTAATGAACATCCAGATGCGGTCCACACTGCTGAGATGGCAACGTTTAGATGAATATGTGCCGTCAGCTTTCCTTTCAATAACAAAATAAGCAAACACCAAAAATGAGAAAACAGCAGTTAAGAAAGAATCTGATCGTAGCGATGTGGACATGTTTGCACGAGCTCTGCGATTCACATGTTCATTCATGTCGACAGATGAGGTAATTAAAGTTACTCTCCTATGATAGTTTGAGTATAAAATATATTTGAGACTATAGACTCTGGCTATGTATGTGAGAGCATAGTTTTCTTTGCATGACATTACAGTACAGAATAGCTCTTTCGGCATTATCCTGAACATTGCATAAGCATTTGTTTCACGTGTCATTGAACGGAAGAGAGGCACATCCTTTGGATTTTTCCGTTATCCTATTATCAGTGTGAAGCTGTTTTGAAACAATCTGTATTGTAAAAAGCGTTATATAAATGAAGATGTTTTTCCCAGTAAAAACATAAAAATTAGTCTACAGGCTTTCGTAGACAACCTAGGAAGTCGATGAAGGTCTCATTTTTTAAGTTTCGTTACAAGCTGTTCATACATTGGCAATACAAAAAGCGATTAAAACATGAAAATTCGTACATATAGATTCTTTAAATATTTGTTTAGAAATGTGATCAAACACAGTGCTTTTCCTTACAAACGTCTTTATTGTCGTACAGGGAGTTTTTTGGTCAAGGATGGATGAAGAACGACAAAAATGAGAAAACACCTTACATCATGAAAACGACAAAACACTTCAATGATGTAAGTGTTCAATGTGAAAGCATCTGGTTCTAGATAGGTGTAAATGTTCTGTTCTTGCAATGTATTTGTTGATGCACTGTCCCAAATGAAGTGTAATGCTGATATACCTCTGTCTCTTTTAAAGATCAGTAACCTGATCGCTACAGAGATCCTGCGCTGCGAGGATGTGAATGTACGGGTAGCAGTGATAGAGAAGTGGGTGGCGGTGGCTGATATCTGCCGCTGTCTCCATAACTACAATGCTGTGCTGGAAATCACCTCATCCCTCAATCGCAGCTCCATCTTCCGTCTGAAGAAAACTTGGCTCAAAGTTTCTAAACAGGTGGGGAACTACCTGATGAAACCTCAATGATTATGGCTTGTGTTATTGAACAAAGAATATGAGAACATGTCAGTTGTCATGAAAGGAAAAGTAGGGCCTTTTTTACATTTGTTAAACTATTCAGACAATTAAAGGTGCAGTAAGCGATTTCTGAGACACACTGTTGATATTTGAAATCAACCCAAACAAACAAGCCCCTCCCTTTATTGCTCTGCCCCCAAAATGTACAAATACGCAGTACAAGAATGGGAGTCTCTTTATAGCTGAAGCAAAGCAAAACACATCCTCGGCATCCATTTTCAGGTCTTCCCGCTTAGGTCTCTCCAGCTCTGGAAAGCTTTTCTAATATTAACGTGGGTCCTAAAGATCTTGCCTGATCACAACCCTACTTTTTCCAGTGATATTCCTCTGAGCTTTTCTCTTTTGTAATGTCTCTCAGTCATCTCTCTTTCTACAGTGTTTCTTCAAATCTCCCTCTTGCTCTCTCCTCCCCCATCATGAGTGGACACGCCCCCTACTGCTGATTGGCTACAAGTGTTTCACAGAAATTGCTTACTGCACCTTTAACTAATATTTGCATTACATCCTTTTGATATTATTTTGATATTAACTGACTTTTTGTAATACATATACTTTTTTAAAACACTTTTTTTAATATTCTTATGGATGATGTTAGATCTGAGTGTATTTTACCACTGAAACTTGATTGACAACATTTAACACCATGTTTGGTTTAAATCACTAGACCAAAACAGTCATTGACAAGCTGCAGAAGTTGGTCTCATCTGAAGGAAGGTTCAAGAACCTCAGAGAGGCCTTAAAAAAGTACGTTTTATGTTGCTGTACTAGTTACTTGTTGCTGTAATTCAACTCATCTGTGTATTTGAGGAGGTATACGGGATTATTTTATTGATGGTTCAGTAATTATATTATTTTATTTTGCTATTGGCTTTGGTTATGGTAATATGATATGGCAATAAAACATGATGATATGGCTAATTTTTTTTCTTCTAATGTTTCTGCTAGTTGTGACCCTCCCTGTGTGCCGTATTTGGGAATGTACCTCACTGACTTGGCCTTTATTGAAGAGGGAACCCCCAACTACACAGAGGACAACCTGGTCAATTTTTCCAAGATGAGAATGGTAGGTCTTGTGTTTCTTTCATGAATGTGGAAAAGAGTCATAGATAGCAGTTTGTTATCATATTGTTTTCATTTTACAGATCTCCCATATCATCCGAGAAATCAGGCAGTTTCAACAAACAGCATACAAGATTGATTACCAGCCAAAGGTATTGAACTAATGTTGGTTTGAACTGGCAAAATATTGAGTTTCATGATCAACATGCTCTAGTGCTAGTACAGTTATTGGTTAAATTTGAGTATTTTAGGTTTGTTTGGTACATCATTGTAGTGTCGCTGTTGGGAAGAAACCTCGTATCTCCAAAAGCGGTACTCTTCTGGAAAAACCCTGTATTTTTTAAATAATTAAACACTCCATTGTCATAGTTGGTATTGTGGCTAATGTAATTTCGGACAAAAGGCAGCAAGTGCATCTCATTACTTTTTCATCAACTTAGAGGTTATTAAGTGTATTGTAGCTATGTGGGCGCTCCATTTTTTCTTTCATTTGGCCAAAATCTCATGTTATAGAAGATGAAGTGCTTTGCACAGGTTATTTAAGACAGTATTGGCTATTACTTGACGACAAATGCTAGATTAAGACTTCTCTGCTCCTCAAATAAAACACTAGCCTTTAGATATAGTGATTCTTGAGTAATAAAAACGCTTTAATTATTCTAACCAACAGTTCTTTATTTACAATTGCGTTGTAAACAAGCAAAGATGATCCAAATTGTGTGCGACACTTCATTCACGATAGAGGCGGGGTGGAGTTATGAGGTTTTACCGACAGTTTGAGGATTCAATGTAGTTACGAAGTTTAGTTACAAGCTTCTAACCTTCACTAACATTAAAGGCTTAGTTCACCCAAAAATGAAAATTCTGTCATTAATTCCTCTCCCTCATGTCGTTCTACACCTGTAAGACCTTCGTTCATCTTCAGAACACAAATGAAGATATTTTTGATGAGATCCGATGGCTCAGTGAGTCTCTATTGCCTGCAAGATAATGAACACTTTCAGATGCCCAGAAAGATACTAAAATCATATTTAAAACAGTTCATGTGAGTACAGTGGTTCAACCTTAAAGCGACGAGAATACTTTTTATGTGCCAAAAGAACAAAAAACTTTTCAACAATATCTAGTGATGGCCGATTTCAAAACACTGCTTTGAAGCTTTACGAATCTTTTGTTTCGAATCAGTGGTTCGGAGCGCGTATCAAACTGCCAAAGCCACGTGAACTATTGAAATTTCGAATCACTTATGACATAACGAAACCTCGTTTACTGAAATCACGTGACTTTGGTGCGCTGAACCACTGATGCGAAACAAAAGATTCTTAAAGCTTCATGTTTTGAAATCGGCCATCACTACATGTTGTTGAAAAGTCGTTATTTTGGTTTTTTGGCGCACAAAAAGTATTGTCGTCGCTTTATAATATTAAGGTTGAACCACTGTGCTCACATGAACTGTTTTAAATATGTTTTTAGCAGCTCTCTGGGCATCTAAAATCAAAAAATATCTTAATTTGAGTTCTGAAGATGAAGTAGTTGATGGCAGAATTAAAATTTTTGGATGAACTAACCCTTTAACATGTAGGTCTTTTTAGGGCATTGCATTCTCTTTCTTCTAGGAATCTTGAATTGAGATTTGAGTTGTTTTCACAGTGTAGTTTGCATTGAAGGATCACATTCAATATGAAACTGCATTTGTCTTCCAGGCAGTACTGTATTTACTGGACCAAAGCTTGGTAATGGATGAAGAAGGCCTGTATGAAGCCTCTCTCAGAATTGAGCCTAAAGTGCCCAACTGAGAGAGGCTCTGCTTTACGTCTACAAAATGTACAGACACCACGCTCTCTACAGTATACATCCATGTGTTCTGTTATGTAACATGATTATTACTCCTGGATGTGTTCCTTGTTTTCAGTTGTAACCAAATGTTGCCTAATTGTTTCAGATCGTTCACCAAGATCTTACCTGTTGATTTCAGCCTCTGTTCTTTAGGGACATTTTTTTCCCCATCCAAATTATTTAACAGTACTTACAACGGGATTTAATCCAACAGTGACATTCTATTTTAAGGTGTGGTTGTCTCTTTAAGTGATCAGGCTCATCCACATCACCATAATGAAACATGAAAAGTCGGCAGGAGCATTTTGAGATTTTAATAGATGCATGTAACTAATTTACGGTATATGCATACCATGTAGCAATGTGGAAAGCAGATATATTACTGTATACAACCAAGCATATAGAAACACTTATACTGTTATACTATTATATTCCAAGGCACATGTCACTGTACTTAGCTGAAACAACTCCAGCATTTTTACATCTATTGGTTGCGATAATTAACGTCCATCCCGATTTCACACGGGGTTGGTTGGACATGCCTAAACTGCCATGATATTTTTTGAACAGTTTTGGCATGACTCGATAAAGCAGACAGTGTATAGCTTGGTAATTATAATACATTAAAAAGACAGAGTATAAGTTTCAATCGGCCAAAAAGAATTTTGATCTTTTCTTGCATGAGAAATTTGATCATTTTGCAGCAATGTCTTTTTATTATTATTATTATTATCATTATTTCCTCAGCCAAAAATTAGACTATTTCTTCACAAAAAGAAGCAAGGACTTTTAGATCAGCATATATATTTTTGAAACTAGTCGTTTAGTGATTGTTTACCCATGTAATGTTTCCGTTGCTCACAGCCACATTTCTTAGCATTTCGGGGAAAAAGGTATTCTGGGTTCAACACTATCCTTCTACACCAGATTATCCAGCTATTGTACATTTACAGACAATCTATGTTCTTCTTGCTGTTCCAGTGATTGTGGAACGTGACTGAATATCACTTTGTAAAATGCATTGTCGTTAAAGAGTATGATCAAAAGTGAATGACCTTCCCGCTTGCAGCATACAAAGGGTATTTTTGTAGTCCTAGAATAAAGACGTAGGGTTCTGCATCCTTACCTTAAAAAAAAGAGAGAAAAAAACAGACCGTAAAAACATTTTTGTACAAACATTGCCAACTCGCCACACAGAAAAGTATTCTGTATATTTTGTACATGCAGCCCTATGTATTTCTTAACATGTACTAGTTTAAAGCACACCTCTTTAAAGCGTTGTATCCTATGCTTACACACTCAATGCTATATGATTTGTGATTTTTGAAACCATGATCTAGAGGTAGAGGACTTTAAAGTGTTTTGCATATACTGTAATCCTGTCTATAATCATTCTCTTAGCAGGAATATAGTAATGTAGTGCTTATTCTGTGAATATTTGTATGTATTTTTACTATGTACAGTCTGGAAACACACTAATCGCTCATGTGGCAGGCATGCAACACTGTATCAGCCAGAAACTTTAAAAAGGATATATATATATATATATATATATATATATATATATATATATATATATATATACTGTATACACATCTATGTGCACATACTCTTATAAATGATATATAAACATACAAACAAACATTTTGCTGTTAGCAATACCCAGTGGTATGAGAATTATCTTTCAACCCTTAAGTTTATTTCCACGGCTCGGGAAATATTTCCAGTTTTCTACAAAAAAAAAGAAAAAAAGAAAAAGAGAAATGAACAGAAAAGAAAAAGAAAGAAAAATAAACTGTATGTTTCCTGATTACCTCTTGCTAATAAATCTATTCTATCTCAGGGGGATATTGCTTCCTTGTATGTGGTTTTTCTCGTGCGCACCTCATTTTGCTCTCTGAAAAATTGGGTCATGAAAGTGTATTCTCATGTATAACAATACAGGCCACATTTACAACGGCAGTGTTTTTGTATTGTGCTGCAATACAAACACATCCATTATGGATGTATAATGTACTTTATAAGACATTTATAATTAGTTGAAATGTGGACCATTTATGTCCAATCAATTAGCTTATGGGACATAATTTGCCCTAAATCACTTTTATGATCCTTTTCATGTACCATATATAGTAAACATCATGTTTACTAGTAGTAACTCGGGTGACACTGGTCATGTGATGTCAATGTTGCGGCTCCTGAGGGGGCGACCCGCTCCATGTAGCGAACTATAATAAAACGGCTTTTTCTGAGTGCACTTAACTTACTGATATATCTCAAAAATTTTAATTTATTTTTGTGTAAAAGGTTTAATTAGTAAAAGAATAGTCATTGGACCTTTACCCGAAGACCAGAGGACACTCGAAGCCCTCCCTCGAGTAGGAGGAGTGCTGAAGCGCTCATGTGACGAGATCTCATTTATATAAGTCTGGTGTTATGAGTCGCTCGCGACGGTGAAGATGAACAGGTTGATTTTGCTGGTGCTTTTTGCGGTTCTCTGTCAGGTACATACAGTGCCTTTGCACACTGAGGGAGGTAAGATTTCAAACCAGCTTTTGAGCTTTTTTTCTTCCACGTGACCGTAGGCTAAAGTACGTGTACTTTCGTACTTTCGCTTTTGACTTACAGTCTTAAATACAAATACATAACACGTTTATGACCTCTCAGACTTTCAAAGTGTAGTAAAGGCTGTAGTTATATGGTGATATATAAATGTATAAGCTACATATAATAGTCATCATAGCATTTGAAATACGAAAATAAAATTCAAATGGTGGAGAATTGTTGTGTGCATCACCAAAATAAAAAAAATGTCAATATTATTTGTTACAGATGAGTATCTTTTCAAATCATGGATGTCTCAGGTAAGAAAATACATGTTTTGCAATTGTTCATGTCCGCGGCACTAAAAGAAGGAAGTAAAAATTAGAAAGAGGAAGGAAAGTAACTTCATTTATTCTTTGCAGTTTAATAAAAAATATGAAATAGATGAATATTACCAGCGGCTGCAGATATTCCTGGAAAACAAGAAGAAGATTGAGCTCCATAATGCTGGAAACCACAAGTTTTCAAGTATGACTGATATAATCTAAATTAGTGTTATGAAAATGATGTTTTTTTTTCTTTAAAAAATCACATATTATTTCTCTGCACTTTACAGTGGGACTTAACCAGTTTTCAGACATGACCTTTGCTGAATTTAAGAAGTCATACCTCCTGACAGAGCCTCAGGTATTATTTTTGGCAGCCTCTCGTGATCAATGAGGAAATAGGAAAGTACCATAATTCATGAACATGTAACTTGCACTACTTATTTGAACAAAGAGATATTCAGTTGTAAACTTGAAAAAGTAATCTGACTACGTACTTCGGAAGGACTGCAATTCATGAACATTTTTACAACATGACAGAATTGCTCGGCCACAAGAGGGAATCATCTGAGCAGTAATGGTCCTTATCCTGATATGATTGACTGGAGAACCAAAGGACACTTTGTAACTGATGTTAAGAATCAGGTAACTTGTCTTAATAATCCTGTAAGACTGTACTTATATTAATATTACCTTACCTTACCACTTAATATTGGTGGTTCTTAATCGGTGACAATATTTCAGGGACCTTGCGGTAGCTGCTGGACTTTCTCCACCACAGGCTGTCTAGAGTCCGTCACTGCTATTGCCACAGGGAAACTCCTACAACTAGTATGTAAATGTTCATTTTAATGTAACATTGAGAGTGCAGTGTCATCATTAGATATTAATAATGTCTTATTACTCAACGTGCAATACTTACTGCTAATTCCCTTTTACTGCCGGTTCAAACAAACCCCAAAATACCACATTAGTAATGTAATACCACTGTAAAATACACTGTAAAGTCCGTAATTAAGAGTTTTAATGTTTTTGAAGCCTCACCAATGCTGCATTTATTTGATCAAAAATACAGTAAAAGCAGTAACACTGTAAAACATTATTACAATTTAAAATACATGTTTTCTGTTTTAATATGTATTTTAAAATGTAATTTATTCCTGTGATGCAACGCTGAATTTTCTGCATCAAAAAGTGTCACACGATCCTTCAGAAATCATTCTAATATCAATGTTGAAAACAGTTTTTGCTACTTAATATTTTTGTGAACCATGATACAAAAATTTGGGGTAAGTAAGATTTTAAAAAAGAAGGAAGACATGAACACTTTTATTCAGCAAGGATGCATTAAATTGATCAAAAATGACAGTAAACACATTTATAATGTTATAAAAGATTTCTATTTCAAATAAGTGCTGTTCTTTTGAACTTTTTCATGAAGAATTAATAATTAATTAATTAATTAATTAAACAATTAATCATGGTTTCCACAAAATTATTATTATTATGCAGAAATATTGATAATAAGAACAATTAATAACTGATCATCAATAATAACTGAGCAGAAAATCAGCATATTAAAATGTTTTCTGAAGTATCATGTGACACTGGAGACTGGGAATTCAGCTTTGGCATTACAAGAATAAATTTCATTTTAAAAAATACTAAATTAGAAAACAGTTCTTTAAAATTATAATAGTATTTGACGTATTACTGTTCTTACTGTATTGATCAATGTGAGCATTAGAGACTTCTGTCAAAAATATGACTTAATTATTCCAAACATGTATCCAGTAGTGTAAAACACCAGGTTATTTTCTCTAACCTCTTCCTGTTCCTGCTGTGTATTGTTTTAAAGGCAGAGCAGCAGCTTGTAGATTGCGCAGGTGCTTTCAACAATCACGGCTGTAATGGGTGAGTTACAAAAATGACAAATGAAAGCTTCTTTTTTCAAAAGCCATAGCTTCAGATTATCTTAGGTGTTTTTTTATGGTTTTAGGAGTAAAGTCTCGACTGTAAAATAGTCTAAACAACATTTTACTCCTGTCACATGCTTTTTAGTGGCCTCCCAAGTCAAGCCTTTGAGTACATCATGTACAACAAGGGTCTCATGACCGAAGAAGATTACCCCTACACGGCTAAGGTGAGTGCTTTACTCTTTTACCTATTGTTTTGACTTATAAATACGTGACATTTCTTCTTACTTGCTTGAAGGATGGTCCATGCAGATTCAAACCACAGCTGGCTGCTGCTTTTGTGAAGGAGGTTGTAAACATCACAAAGGTAAGTGATGGTCCATGTGCACATATAAATACAGCTGCACGTCTTTCACTCTTAACTGCGCATTTCTGTCATTAGTATGATGAAATGGGGATGGTGGATGCTGTGGCCAGGTTGAACCCAGTCAGCTTTGCATATGAGGTTTCAAGTGATTTCATGCACTACAAAGATGGAATATATACCAGGTAGGGATGAAATATTATAATAAATTAGTGCTGTCAAATCGATTAAAGGTACAATATGTAAATTTTTTATATTAAAATATCCAAAAACCACTTGCACAGTGTTAACTATTTCGTTCGGCTGAGTACTTACATTATCCTAAATGTTTCCAAGAATTTGTAAATTCACAATTTTAAATAGTGCCCTTCCCTCTATTGTCACTTCCGCCTTTCAGTGACATAATATCTGCGTTATCCCTGGTTTCCGCTTGTACTGCACAGTAACTATGGCAACAGACACGGACAGCTGCGTAACGTCTAGCGGCTGCTGTTGTTTCATTCAAACATTATGGACCATGGCAAGCAAACTTTGGGACATAAGGAGAAATAAAACGAGGATCAATATCGGTGTGGCGTTTCTGAGATGGTGAGAGCTTTTGCGACAGACTTTGAGACGGCGCTCTTGCACGTTATTAGACGAGGTGAGCAAATGTAGGTTATATAAGACTAATCAATGTTATAAAGCTCAACACGATCATCAGTGTGATCATCTAATGTTGATCTAGCTTACTGTTACGTCTCATACAGACAACAAACTAATACTAAACATTACAACTTTCAACACACTCAAATACAGTTTAGTATGAAGTGTAACGTTAGACCAAGTGAAACAGCGCTGCGTTACCTCACAGTCTTAATTCGTCAAATAAACTGACCTGTATGAGGAGTATTTCAGCACTTATGAGTAGATCGGTAGAATGAAATGTCCTTGTTTCTTTATATCTCCGGGACTCGCGTGTGGCACTGAAATCTGTCTCTCATTAGCGATCTCGTCTGCGATTCTCGGCCACGTCCTGCTTCACACCACAGTCATGATAAAAACCTGCATTCACTCATCCATAAACATTATTTTCCTATAAACATTATTAGATCCATCGGCATGACGACAAATTCCATGATTCCATATTCACATCAGTCTGCGCCTTCGTTATTGTTTTGAAGTGTTTAGTGACCCCTAGCGGCGAAAAAACGTCTCATTTACGTATGTAACCCTCGTTCCCTGAAGGAGGGAACGGAGACGTACGTCAGAACTGAACCAACGAATTGGGATAGGGCTCTCATGCGATATCCCAATTCGTCGGTTCAGTTCTGACGTACGTCAAACGTGACCGACTGAAAGGGAACTACATAGTGCACCTTTAATTGTGATTAATCGCATCTAACATAAAAGTTTGTAAATATATAATATATGTGTGTGTATGTATATATATGCATGCATACATACATACACATGCACACACACACACACACACACATATATATATATATTTACAAACTTTTATGTTAGATGCAATTAATCGTGATTAATCAATTTGACAGCACAATAATAAATTCAAATAATTTTGTTCTGTATTTATTTGTGACAGCTCATGGCAATTTATGTAATATGCTCTGACTACTTTATAGCACTGAGTGTCACAACACTACTGACAAGGTGAACCACGCGGTGCTCGCGGTGGGTTACGCTCAGGAGAACGGAACTCCGTACTGGATAGTGAAGAACTCCTGGGGAACCAACTGGGGAATTAAAGGGTCTGTTTGCACGTCTTCATCATATAAAGGGGATTTCTTTAAATGTTGTGCTACTGTGAGGTTGAAAAGTAAAATTGAGTTTATATACGAACACTTGACCAGGTTTTCTTTCCATAAATGTGTTGTCATTTTTAATTATTTTAATTCTTTTATTTTTTCCCCATACAGATATTTCTACATTGAGAGGGGAAGGAACATGTGTGGACTTGCTGCGTGCTCATCCTATCCTTCACCTTAGATATAATAACTGAAAATTATACCACAAAAAGGGAAATGAATAATTACATTTTCCTCTCACACAAAATCATTTTATGCACAATCGACATCATGTGTAATGAGGAGACACGATATGTATCAGCTGTCAGTAAATCAGTTAAATACTTATTTAACTATGATCTCATTCATTTACAACATTCACTGACACGCCAGTAGCTAGTATTATGCTTGAAGTTGTTTACTTTGTTAAAATCAAGATTTTGAAATGTTCGTGTTTGTAACCGAAATTATTGTACTGAAATAAATATTCTCTCAGGGATTGGTGTGTGTGTGTTTGTTTCTGTAGTTGTTTTGACTATACTTGTGAGGAACAAATGTCCTCACTTATATCGTGAAAAACTTTCACAACCCACCAGTGAGGACATTGACTGGTCCTCACGACTTTTATCTCAGCCAAAAGAGGTTTTTATTTATTTAAATCTAATCATGGTCACATGTTTCTGTGATGAGTAGGTTTAGGAGTAGGGGTTGGGTTGGGTAATAGAAAATAGGGTCATTGGGTCACTGACCTGATGTAAAATCAATGGAGGTCTTTGCAATGTCCTCACTAAGATAGCAAAGCAAACCTGTGTGTGTGTGGATTACTTTCCAAGAGTATAATGGTGTTTATCACTTGAATAAATCTTAAAAACTGATTAAACTGCAAAATACACTGCCACCCTGTTTCTTGTATTTAAAATTATTGAATTAAAATTAATTTAAAAATGTTTTCTATTAATTCAATGTTGTGTAATTCCACAGCAAGCCAATAAGTGGCGACCTAAATCCACATCTAATGTTTACGCTCCGCACCAGAGAGGAAGCAGTTTATACGTTAAGACAAGAAACTTCACTGAACAAAGATGTGAAAGGTGAAAACGAAAAAAGGGAAAATCTTGCTGGTGTAAAACTTGAAAATACTTTAAAAATAGTATTGTGCTTAGATATTGCGAATAAGCTGCCGCTTAGCGGAAGTGATGTCACTGGCAGCTGTCCAATCAGAGCTCGAGCTACGAATACGCGGTAAGCGCGAGTTTATGGTGACGTTCATTTGTTGTTTTGTCTGTACCAGACTATCAAACTTTCATGTCAATTGTAAAGGATTTTTGTGTATTTTTGTGATTTTGACGTCCACGCGATGGCAGAAAGAGAGCAAAACGTCGCGCTGTGAGTGTTTTTGTGCCAAACAATCGAAATGTCGCATTAATTCAAACGGAGCATAACGTAACTTACCTGTTTGTTCGCGTGTGTTTGTTTGTGGAGTTGATTAAATGCAATACACAACAACGACTGAGGATTTAAACTTCATATAAATGTACACACAATGCCGAGTCTTCCTCAAAACAACCTAAAGGAGCAACTGGACCGACACAATAATGCTGCATATAACAAGCTGTCACTGCTCAAACCAAAGCCTGGGTAAGAACATTATTTATTTTATATATATATATATATATATATATATATATATATATATATATATATATATATATGAGGGAGAGAGAGAGATAAGCTTATAGATGGATAGTTAGACAGATAAATGAGTAGACATACATGTAGATATACAGATAGAGAATGATATGGCTAAAGGACTGTTTTGTTTTCTAGTAATATGTGTTTAGAAATGCTTGGTTACACTTTATTTTAAGGTGTCCGGGTTACAGTGTAATTATACATTCAAGTACTATGTAATACTACATCTACTAATTATCAGGTAAGGATTAGGGTTTGGTGTAGTTTAGTTGCGTGTGATTATGCATAATTTATGTATATGCATGTAACGTGTAACAATGACACTAATTCCTCTGTTCAGGGGGTTTTGCTTCAAAAAGAAGTCTTTGTCTGGCATCTCCAATGTGGACGTTCCTCAAAAGGTAACTGGTGCAAATGTCTTAGCAAACAGGAGTGTCAATGTTCTCCGCAGCTGTGAAGTAACCAAAACTCCTGTGACGTTTTCGCAAAAGCCCGAAAGAGTAGCGCCGAAGGTCAACTTCTTCACAGCACCCAGCAGGCTGAAGACAATTGCTGTAAATCCTTTGGCTAACCCATTTGCTGTGAACAAAACACCTATTGTCCAATCTACCATTAAAGCTTTGTCAAAATCTGAAGCCTTGGCTAAGGATTCTACTGATGATCAAACTGTGGGTGAACCTAAGCATGACGTCTCTCAACTTTCCTTCAACGAATGGGATGATTTGGATGATTTTGAAACCCCAGTCAAAGGAATAGTATCCCCAGTTGCAGGGACATCTACAAAAAAGCCTAGCGTATCAGACCAGAACACATCCCCAAATTCCTGTTGTGCTAAGAGTGACGAGACTACGTTAAATGGAGGTTCGCAGGCTACAGAAACCATAATTGACCCTAAAGACGTCCTGTCAGCTGTAAATGAAGTCCACACAGAGCCAGAGGACTCCCCCATTAATAAAATCAAAAGACGTAAATCAGTCCGGCACAAGGCATTACTGAGTGACACCGAGGATGAGGAAATCATCGACTGTATCTCACCAGTTAAAAACCAGGAGGATTTCAAGCGTGTGACAAGTTAGTGCACCTCAATTTTATTAGTGATTTAGTTTTTTTGTTTGTTTTTAAGGCTTTAGTTAGAGTTTACTGCTCATTTTCACCTGCTTGGCTATAAATATGAAGCTCGCAACAAGGAAATTAATTACCGGTATTTGAATTGCAGCTACAGAAGAAAACAAATGGCCTGAGACAAACATCATAGATGTTGATGACAGTGAGACCGACAACTTTTATGAAAATTTTGATGATTTCATTCCACCGTCCCCTGTTCCTGAGGAGACGTGTTCCTTTGTCTCAGATAAGGAGAAAAGGTAACATTCTTTCATTGGTAAATGAATTTTGCAACATTTTTACAGCTAAAAACTGGCTGAAAATAAGTTATTTTAAATTTATTTCCCAAAACTCTTTTATAGTTCGTGTGACTCTGTTACTCATGCTGACAAAAATGTACCACCTCATGAAACTGCTTCAAGCCTGTCAGCACCCTTGGATAAACCTGCCAAAGACTTAAAAGGTATTTTTGAGAGAACTCCCTTATGCTGATCAAACCTGCATTTATTTGAACAAAAATACAGGATAAAAACAGTAATATTGTGAAATAACAGTGTTCTATTTTAATATACTTTAAAATCTAATTTATTTCTCTGATGCAAAGCTGAATTTTCAACATCATTCAGTGTCTTCAGTGTCACATGATCCTTCAGAAATCATTCAAATATGCTGATTTGATACTCTGTTATTGTCAATGTTGGGAACAGTTGTGCTACTTAATATTTTTTTGGAACCTGTGATGCTTTTTTCAGGATTCATTGATTTAATACAAAGTAAAACAAGAAAACAAACAGCATTTATCACTCATGCAGGATTGCTTTGTAATCTAATCTACTTTTTTATATTCAATCATTTGCAGTATATGCATTGATGTACTGTGTCTAATGTACATGTGTTTGTGATCTAGGAACTGAAGATGCTCTTTTTAGTGTTATGGAGTCTATTTGTCGTCTAGTGGACACTATTCCAGAGCATGAGCTCATAGCGCTGACCTGCGGTACAGATCTATTACTGCAGAGAGCACACAGGTAAAGCAGTAAAGGTGGCTTTTGCTGGCCAATAATATTTAATCCTTATTTATTTATTTTAAATATCAAGTGGCCATTTTGTGAAATTCACCATATTAATCAGCCGGGAGAAAATGTTCCAGTTATGTGATATTAATTGTGTACTTTTCTATCACTATCAGTGTTAGATTACTGCTTGTTACAGTAAAACTACTAACTCCATTACACTGTGTCTCTGTCTTTACCACAGGAAAAGGATTATTGCTAATGGTGCATCATCCATACCATCTCAGTCATCCCGATCAGCAACTCCATGTTCTAGTCTGTTTAACAGACAGAGTTTTGTAACCACACGCCTGTCATCATCAGTGACATCAGAAAAGGGAGGGGGTGTCAAAACAGACTTTCCGAGTCGTGAGTCCAATTCCTCCATCACGTTTCTGGGTGGTGACTCTGTATTTGAGGACTCCGACTGCATCATCAATGGTGTTGAAACCCCTGGTGGTTCCTGGAATCCTAACTGCTCCTTAAAAACAGAAACTAGAGTGGACATCTTAAACCGGTCAAGTCCAGCTGTAAGCAAATCTGAGGCAAAGACAGATAAGTGCTACTCAAGGTTGTCCTTCAATGAGACAAACAATCAGACTGTGGATGTAGATCAGATTGACCTGTTTTTTTCCCCCAAGAGAGTGGATTCAGGCAAGAGAAATGCAGAGAGCAGTGTTGAAACCAGCACTGCAGTACCCAACCGGTCTCGAGCAGACACCGAGCCAGTTGATGACTTTGATATTGATGACTTTGACATTGACGATTTTAATGAGACTGACATTCCAGATTGTTATGAAGAACCTTCAAGTTTCTTGGCATCAAGAGACAGCTCTGGTGCAAATACTCCATCAGTGCGGGAGGGAGGGCCTTCTAAACCGTTGGAGAGAAAGACAGTCACACCAACAGCACCAAAAACTCCCAAAACGCCCAACCCTGGTTAGTTTGAGGAGTGTAATATCCCTTACCATTTAGGTCATGTTATGAAAGACCCCCAATGAAATGACAGTTTTCTGATACCAGTCTATGTCTTGATTTGCAGAGCCTGTGTATAGAAACCCAGCTCATGACCGCTTTAGAGGCTTCAGCTTTCCTCATAGTCCAGAGATGATGAAGATCTTCCATAAGAAGTTTGGGCTGCATCAGTTCCGCTTCAATCAGCTGGAGGCTATTAATGCCACGCTGTTAGGAGAAGACACGTTTGTACTGATGCCTACAGGTTTGTTACAAGCATTATAGCAACATGAGTCATTATGACTTATATAGCTTGTGTAATGAGGTTAGACTAGAAATCCCAGCTCACTATGTCTTGATTGCACCTATAGTATATTTATTGGCTGTATAAATTATATGAATGATTTTACACGCACAGTAACGTTTGTAAACATGACTATTTTTAAAGTTTTTGAGAGAACTCTCTTATGCTGATCAAACAAAAATACAGAATAAAAACAGTAATATTGTGAAATAACAGTGTTCTATTTTAATATACTTTAAATCTAATTTATTTCTGTGATGCAAAGCTGAATTTTTAGCATCATTACTCCAGTCTTCAGTGTCACATGATCCTTCAGAAATCATTCAAATATGCTGATTTGATACTCTGTTATTATCAATGTTGGAAACAGGTGTGCTACTTAATATTTTTTTGGAACCTGTGATGCTTTTTTCAGGATTCATTGATTTAATAAAAAGTAAAAATTTACAAAATCAAACAAACAGCATTTATCCAAAATAATGTTTTTCTAACAACACAATATTGTTTTTTCTAATTATGTTAAAAAATTTGTTGGTCAACTAATATTTTTTTTTTCACCTAAATTTTGAAAGCATTAAAACATTGTGCTGTCCCTTTTTTATCAGCAATATTTGATGCTATTTTATGATTTTTTGATGGTATTAATGAAAGGTTTCAATGTGGCAACCCACTTACAGGTGGAGGTAAAAGTCTTTGCTATCAGCTTCCTGCTTGTCTCTCTGTTGGGGTGACGGTAGTCATATCTCCTCTACGGTCTCTCATTGTTGACCAGGTCCAAAAGCTCACCACATTAGATGTAAGTCCTTCTTTTCCTTAAGCACAATGATTTTCTGTGCTTGATTGAAACAGTTGCTTACTGCGCAGTTTTGTGTTTTAGATTTGTGCAACTAGTTTATCAGGGGACAAAAAAGACAGTGAGGCTGCGCGGATCTATATGCAGTTGTCCAGGAAGGATCCCACCATCAAACTGCTTTATGCCACTCCTGAGAAGGCGAGTTTCAAGTCAGACAAGCGTGTTGCAATTTTGCGTGCATGTCAGTGTTGATATGTGTTGGTTTTGTTCTCAGGTGTGTGCAAGCGGACGAATGATCAGTGCCCTTCAGAATCTGTTTGAAAGAGGTTTGCTGGCTCGCTTTGTCATTGATGAGGCCCATTGCGTCAGTCAGGTAAACTTGTTTATAAATTGTACAGTGCATAAAGAACAGCGATCTTTTGTTTACAAAAAGGTGTAAATCCATTTTTGCACATTTGTTATCCAATGTTGTGGCACAGTCCATACAAACATAATAAATAGATCCATTTCTCCCTTAGTGGGGTCATGACTTCAGGCCAGACTACAAGCGCTTGCATGAGCTCAGACGGATGTTTCCCAAGGTTCCTATAATGGCACTGACAGCCACAGCCACTCCTAGAGTTCAGAAAGACATTCTTAATCAGCTGACAATGACCCGTCCTCAGGTGTAAGTCTTCTTGCGTGCAGTTGGTGAATAACTCACAGATACATTTGTATTTTTAAAAGCATTTATTTGGTAACACTTTACAATAAGGTTCATAAGTTAAACATTAGTTAATGCATTAACTAACATGAACTAACAATGATCAATACATTTGTTACTATATTTACTAATCTTCATTAATGTTAGTTAATGAAAAAACAGTTGTTCATTGTTTGTTCATGTTAGTTCACAGTGCATTAACTAATGTTAACAAGATTTTAATAATGTATTAGTAAATGTTGAAGTTAACATGATCAAAGAATAATAAATGCAGTTCATTATTAGTTCATGTTAACTAATGTGGTTAACTAATGAACTTCATTGTAAAGTGTTACCATTAATTAAAACATTTTTTTTTTTTTGAAACTTGCCTTCCTTCAGAAATACTGTACAAAGGGATATTTTCACACATTAATTCAAATTGTCCTCACAGGGGAAGAGACTGCTAAAAAGTTTGGGCTCAGTTCAAATGAACTTTAATTTAGAAAGGACACATTAATTTGATGAAAAGTGACAGCAAAGACATTTGCATTTATAATGTACATTTCTATTTCAAATAAATGCTGTTCTTTTGAAAAAAATTATCATGGTTTTCACAAAAAAATAAGCAGCATAGCTGTTTTCAATATTGGTAATAAGAAATTTTAAATTGTTTTTTAAAAAAATCTGCCGAATTTTAGAAAATGTAGTGTACGTATGATATATATATATATATATATATATATATATATATATATATATATATTAGGGCTGTGACAGTACATTGATTCTCAGTTTGCTGTACAATTATTCTGAAATGATTGGTATTTTCTGACAAATCGATTCTGAGCTTAGTTTTTAACAGCAGATGGCACTATGTGCTTTAGAAACAGCCGTACTCGTGCCTGCTTCCAATTCCTTATACACGCCACTTAAGCCTAAAATAATAATTCATAAAATTCGAAAAGGTTGAAGAAAATTACAAGTGTTTTCGCAGTGGGCTGTGTTCACATTAATCTCGCATCATAAAAGCGTTCTGAGCTGAGGTGAAAGTATATTTAACCAGTTACATGACTCTCCAGCTCTCTTCTTCGTGAGCATTTGAATATGCGGTTAAAAACTAGCTTAGAGCGCTATCTGCTGTTAAAACTAAGCTCAGAATCGATTCGAGAGAGAATTGGTCCAGAATAATTGTATTGCGAATCAAGAATTGATGTATGTGACCATGTGACCTATAGACCTGTACATATCATGTACATGTGTTATTCATATTAAAGTTGATGTTTTTACAGCTTCACTATGAGCTTCAACAGACACAATCTCAAATACTCAGTTTTGCCAAAAAAGCCCAAGAAGGTTGATGAGGAATGCATTCAGTGGATCAAGAAATATTACCCACGTGAGTGCTGTCCAGGCTTTAGCTCTTTATTTTTCAGCACAGCGTGGAGACCCTGTAAATCATGTTGACCGTGTGTGTAGGTGACTCGGGCATTGTGTACTGTTTGTCACGTAATGACTGCGACACTCTGGCTGACAGTCTTCAGAGGGCTGGGATTGCAGCACTGGCTTATCACGCTGGCCTGAGTGACAGTGACAGGGAATATGTCCAGAACAAATGGATCAACCAGGACGGCTGCCAGGTGAGGCACACAGTTGTTACAATTTTGAACCAAAAGGACTGTTACTTTAAAACACGGACCAGCTCTTTTCATGAGGAATGTTGTTTATGTTCCCACAAATACCACTATTTATTTTTAACAATTCATCTTTTGTTTTTAGGTTATGTGCGCCACCATTGCATTTGGCATGGGTATCGATAAGCCTGATGTGCGTTATGTGATCCATGCCAGTCTGCCCAAGTCAGTGGAGGGTTATTACCAGGAGTCAGGCAGAGCTGGTCGAGACGGAGAGATTTCCCACTGCGTCCTTTTCTATTCCTACAGCGACGTTATCCGCATCAAGAGACTCATTGCTAGTATGTACTAGATTTTGTGTACTCTAGCTAGGATATAAATATCTATGGCTTAAACGTAAACAATCCCTTATCACACTAAATAGTTAAAGGGATAGTTCACCCAAAAATTATTAAAATGATAAAAATGAAAGTTTAGAAGAGCCATGATATTTTTTAAATGTATCTTCCATTATTCATCTGAAAGAAGATAGTCATATACACTTCGGATTGCTTGAGGGTGAGAAAATCATGGAATAATTTTCATTTCATCTCTTTAAAACTGAGTAAGACATAGAGATATAACAGAAATCAATTTGTTATTCAGTAAAATGACATGTTTCGGGGTGCTTCACATAATGATGTTCAAAACATGGATGTGGAATATTAAAATCCAGACGCTATTATGCAGCCATAGTTAACCTGTCTGTGTGAGCGTGGCCTACATAACAGTTAATATAATTGCAGTGGATAAAGATGGCAACCAGCAATCCAAAGCCACCCACATCAACAACCTGCACAGTATGGTGCATTTCTGTGAGAATGTGGCCGAGTGCAGGAGGATCCAGTTGCTGGCTTACTTTGGCGAGCACACGTTTAATACAAGCTTCTGTAAAGAGCATCCTGAGGTCATCTGTGACAATTGTGCCAGGCCACATGTAAGAACATCATCAAATCAGTTCATTCTTTACATTATGCAAATGCTTAATAATAAACTGTATTTGTACACAGATATTGCTTGAAATAGAATTTCATTTGCTTACCAAACAAGCTAGACTAATTATTTACTTTAGAACATGAACATTTTGAATAGTGCCATTATGTATGAATTTGCATTTGTATCTGTAATTAACACATCTTAATACTTGCCTTCAGAAATATAAACCACGAAATGTCACCGATGATGTGAAGAAGATTGCGAGGTTTGTGCAGGAAAACTGTGAAAAGGTTGGAAGCAGATATAGCAAATCCGCCCAGCTGAACCGGCTTACCCTCAACATGCTGGTTGACATATTTCTGGGTAAGAAGTCATAAATGATAGTGTGAATATCTTTTGCCTCATACAGTGCTTGAGATTTAATGCCTGTCAGGATGGTCTCAATAAGAATATATCTTTGCGGCAGGCTCCAAAAGTGCTCGAATCCAGTCCGGAATGTTCGGGGTCGGAGCGGCATATTCCAAACACAATGCTGAGAGGCTCTTTAAGAAACTGGTGCTGGATAGTGTTCTGATGGAGGACCTGTACATCACTAATAACGGGCAGGCAGTGGCCTATATCTCTGCAGGGCCTAAAGCTATGAGTGTACTGAATGGCTACATGCAGGTGAGACTATTCATATAGTATATTATTCTCTCCTGTGACTCTGCTTTTTATGCTCAATACTAATGTTGTATGCTCTATGCAAAATCTGTAGTAATGACCTTACCCTATTGCAGGTTGAATTTATTGAGACTGAGACTGCTTCCAGCATCAGAAAGCACAAAGCCTCTGTGACTGAGAATGTCTCTAAGAGAGAGGAGATGGTTAAAAAGTGTCTGCAGGAACTCAATGATCTGTGCAAGAAGTTGGGCAAAATTTTCGGCATTCATTACTACAACATTTTCTCCACAGCCACACTCAAAAAGATTGCTGGTTAGCAAATTTTCATATTATATAATGAATATGTATATACATATAGGTTATTTACAACTGTATTTTTCTTATTTACAGTCAGGTTTACGTAATGTGTCACTGGAATGAAACACCGCGTTAAGCTAAAGCAATGCATCACCTTCCTTTTTCACAGCCCCATATGTTCTGTGTTAAATAAATTGTGATGTGTTTCTGTGCAGAGACCCTCTCGGCTGATCCAGAGGTGCTGTTGCAGATTGATGGTGTGACCGAAGACAAACTGGAGAAGTATGGAGCTGAGTTTATTGAACTGCTGCAGAAGTACTCGGAGTGGCAGCTGCCTGGTGAGGGTTTGACAACACACACTCTCATCTACAAGATGAGTGCTTTCACTGACACACTAAAAGGGATAGTTCATCCAAAATTGAAAAAATTGTCATTGATTATTCAACCTTGTGCCATTCCAAACCCATAAGACTTTTGTTCATCTTCGGAACACAAATGAAGATATTTCAAGTGAAATCTGAAATCTTTAAATTCCTGTCCCTCCATTGACAGTCCACATCATTCCACATCATAAGAGCAATAATATGAACCAATATTTTTGATGAGACAATCGCTTTATATGATGGAACAGATTAAATTTAGGCTTCTATTAACATATAAATATTGATCAGTGAACATAAACAGCTTAACCATACTTGCTTGACTTGCGAGAACAAACCTCATTGGTTCTCGTGGAAGCTCAAACGTGCTACGTAACACACAAGAACAAACCTCATTGGTTCTCGCACATCAAGCAAACCTGCTTTAGCTTTTTTTAACCAGATTTAGGGTTGCCCCCTAGTAATAGTCAACAAGAAGAGGCTTAGTTGACCAAATTTTAAATCAGTCAGTTGTTGCTGGGAAAAAAAAAAACTCTACAGGAATTGGCGGAGTCATGCAGTCCGTGACGGACATGGCTGATCCATCTGTTAATTAGCCTGTGTCAGGCAGGAAATCCAAACGTTCGCCTAACATTAATTGACCTCGGACATGGCTTATCATTTGAAACGTGTAAGTAGTAGCAACGTTACATGGCCTCCCGCTCTAACTATAACATAAATCAATGTGTGCTATTATTAGGTGAATATCCCAAGTGTAAGTGAATGTGGAAGCTAAATTAGTCCCGCACTTACTGCACGCTTAGGCATGTCCACTATACTGTAGCAGTATAGCATCAGCATGGTCAACATCATCTTTGCAGCCAACACTGACTCAGAAATAGTTTATTAATAATTCATTAAAATGATCAGTCTCCTAGCTGTTTCTATGACACATTCAGAATCATTACTTTTGCCAGTACTGCGGCAAGATTTATGCATGCATGCTTAATTCATGTTTCAAAGTCCTCCTGTTGTCAGTTTTATCCCTTTGATCACCAAAATGACACATTTAAACATTTTTTCTTGTGCAAAAAAAATTTCTTCATGCCTTACAATGGCTTAAATATAACTCTACACCCATGCTTCATTTATTATACGTGGATCTATGAATATGCTGATTAGCCCCGCCTCCACTCACTCACATAAGCTGATAGATCCACTCGGTCAACTTACTGAGGTAAACGCTGCAACATTGTATCGCTTTTTACAACATTGGACACATAACAGTGATTAATATGATTATCCTTTTGAACTCTCCTGCTTCAGAGCGGTCATAATGATATGCTACAGCCCACCGGCACTTTGACGTGATTGGTTACAAGGTAGTTTGTGACATCACAGACACCAGCGATTTCAAAACACGTTTTATGAAATGTGATTTACATTTTGAAGTCTTTAATCACAGCAGTTTTAAATAGAAAATAGTTAGCAATAGTGTTGACTGATGAATTTGCACTTGGTTTGTCTTAAAACATATTAAAAACACCACATAGACATTTAAACATTTATAGTTTCAGTTCACGTGGATTAGTTTTTTACAATCTCTTTAATCTGCAATTTCATTAAAATATCTTCAGTTATGTTCTGAAGATCAACGAAAGACTTGCGGGTTTGGAACGGCATGAGGGTGAGTAAATTATCAAATGAGGCGTCCCCACACCAAACAAATGCACTTCAAGGTCCGTCAAACAAGATTTTTACTGAAGATTTACATAATTGGAGCAGAATATCAAAGTGCTATAACAAAAATGTGACAGTGCACAAACAGAGAATAAAAAACAAACAAGAAAACAAAGCAAATGTTTGTGTTGGCTTTGCATTTGTTTGGTGTGCGGCTTCCCCTTTTCTACTTATTTCATTCATTGATTGAATCGACCCACCCGAGTATATTTTTATATTTATAAATTGGTGCAGAGAAGTATATTTTCAATCTTTTTCAATCTGTAAAAGATTTTGGGTGAACTATCCTTTATAGGGGGTATAAAATTTAAAATATAAGAGGTCCTCTGATTTTACGAGCTGATATTATTAGCCTCCAACATATTTATATTTCATCATAATGTAATTTCCCTTAGTACAAGACAGCTACAAATGACTTAATATAATATTACAGCTGACCAAAGATGAGGCACAGACTGGAGTTTTATAGCTGGAGATTTGGATAGCTCTGCCTATAAACTCGCTTTGTGAAACAGATTATATATCAGCTAGCTCCAAATAGCAGCTGAAGAGACATGATGTTCTCCCACTCCCTCTGCAGCTGAGGCGCAGGCCGAGAGTTCAGGATGGATTGACACAACAAGAGGCCATCAAAATGGAGATAATAGCGATGATGATGAAGGTGATAGCACATCAACCTATTTCAGAAGCACCTCTGGACGAGGAGCGAAGAGAAAGCAGGCGTCTTACTCCAGAAAACCCAAAAGAAGGAAAGGTTCCAGCAGCCAGAATTCCTCCTCTAAAGGGTCAGTATGTTTGTCACAGCAGAAGCATTGTTGGATTGTGCAGACATTCATATCGGCTGTATGAAACCAAACTTACTGCTCCCCTCTCCACCCCTATTGTAGCGGATACAGCAATAACTGGTCATCAAGAGGAGGAGGATCCCGGGGTGGGAGTCGGAGTGCAGGCAGGGGTTCCAGGCCCGCTCCGCCAGCCCCGCCAGCCCCAGCAGCGAAGAGGCCCGGCTTCATGTCTTTGCCCACCCCACACACCGCTGCTCGTCCATTCCTCAAACCAGCATTCTCTCACCTCTAGAAACAGAATGTTTCTACTGGGAACCTCAAGTAAATTGACTGTTAATATTTGTTTACATTTTATACCAAGATTTTTAATAAATATATTGTTTTGTGGTCTCTAAGTGTTTTGTGTGTGAAAATTCAACCCAACACATTTGTTTTTAAATATCAACTCCTTTGCTTCATGTTCATAAATAAATTACACACACAAAAATCTTAGAATTGCCACATCTCTTACAAGTTGATATATGTGAGATCAGTATAATTTGCCTTATGTGACCCACGCTGGCAAAACGAGTCGCAATGAGCAAATTTTAAAGTAGTTTTTCACATTCTCTATTAAAAAAAACCCCTCGAAATGATGTATGATTTGTTGAATCCAAAACAATGAACAAGCTAATTGTTTTGAGTCAGCAAAGTGTTTAAGTTTCCAAAACAATCACCCAGCAGCAATACCTTAAAATACCTGGTAATAACCCCAAATTTGGCACACATCAAGTATATATATAAATATATATACACATATATTTGAACTTTTTTTTTAAAACCACAATTGCTTGATTAACATTAATGAAACAGGGAAGGTGAATGTAATGTTAGGATGGCATGTACAAATGAGGCGATACAAGCATTATGCTGTTTTTGATACAGCATATCCCTGTCTACTGTATACACCCCATTAGCTACGCATAGCACAACAGGTATTAGTTGCTCTATACATTGCAGTATATAACAGATTCTGAAGCTATCATTACAGTGAACATGAGATCTGTGCGGTACAGCAGGTCTTAATAGGCTATATATTAAGACTACCTCGCGGATCTAATATAATGTTACACATCAGATGTTTTAACAGATCGCCAAGACTATTTTGAAATACTATAATTCTGTGTATGTGGGGATCGCGCGCTGGCTGAGATAATTTTTTTTATATCGGCATGAGTTTGAAAATCACATATCATTGGTTCAGACTCATGCCATCGAGAATTGGCTATGAATATTCAGAAAGTTCGAATGCTGCGCTTTAAAACAATATTAAACTTGTGCTGAGGAGAAGTGTCAGTTGTCCAGAAGCGAGCAGAAAAAACTGCATTTTTCATGGACAAAGGAAAGGCAATCCTCTCAGAAAACGTACAAATAAAGATACTTTTAGATGTTTAAAAGTCGCTATTTGGAAGATTGGGATCGCTAGACAATCAACTTTAAATATCAAATTCGACCAAAATTTACATTTTTCGCTTGTTTTGCCTGTAGTTTGTAATTAGCTTGACGCATTTCGCCAGCACGGCTTCCATGTTTTCAAAAAACATATTTTAGGGGGAAATGCCAGTTAAACAGTGCTGCCGTTTTATTAAAGGAAATAGTCATATTTTAACATTGCTGTGATTAAAAAGTCTAATATCATGAATTACAAAGCCAGCTGAATAATTATACATCCAGAACTATAAACCACAAGATATCCAAACTCTTTTGAATGTTTATTTCAAGTTTGAATATTTCCATGGCACCAGTTACAAGGGACTATCAGTGAAACAATTTCTTATACCATTTTCATGGAAGGTTTCCTACAGTACAAAGATGATTTTGGAATGAATCTGACTTAACAGGAACTGCATTTGGCACATAAATTTTGTAAATATTTCAATATTTATATATTAAGGAGCTAAACAGCGACCTCTAGTCCCAAACTGAAAATGCAGATTACAAAAAAAACACGCCCACAGACACATCTATGCATAAACAAATATGCATGTATATGCATAGCTGTTGAAGGGACTGTGGGGGCTGGCAAAGTGACAGAAGCACAGAACAGTAAATGAAGCATGTTGCCACCTCTGATCTTTACTAGATCACAGCGCCACAGTAGATCTTAAAGCTACGGTTCAGGTGAAGTCAGATTTTACCAAATAATTTGGGAATTTGTATGTAAGCATGTAAGGAGCATTCATTCTAACGATGATGAAGTTGAAAGTCCCTGGTAGAATGATTTCAGAACTAAACCTAGTCGATCTGAGAGATCACACAACTGCTGTCTATTGCGAGCCGTTCATTTAATTACCTCGAAGCGTCTCCTTTAAGGACATTCGGACCGTAGGCAATGAGCTCCAAATCTCTAAAGCTCCAACACTTAAAGAACAGCAGCCATTCAGTATGATTTCACAACTGTAAACCAGAATCTAACAGCTGTGGCCAACAATAACAGATCTTTAATAGGCTGATGGGGATCGCTTGAAGCCGTAACATTTTGTACATGCTGTCAAGGTGCAGTTTAAGCCAGTGAAGTGCTTTATCTGCGGTGTTCAGTAATATACTCCTGTTCATTTGATAAGTGTCATGGCAAGTGTTCAACTCTACTATGCATACTAAGAAGCATAAAAACACTTCTATACAAAGTTCACAGAGGGACCTTGTGAAATAACCCAGAAATGATAAACCGATTTAGCTGACAATTGTCCTTTACCGGACCCTTGCATTCATCACAGTCAAACCTGGCCATTCCGTACAGTACAGGAAAACTGTCTAGAGACAAAAGAATAAAGTAAAAGTTCACAAGGACTCGTCCTTGTGTAGCAATTGCCCTTGATCTACAAGTCTAGGAAGGAGCCCACGCTAGTCGAAACTTGTGCAATAGGACTCCAAGGACAAAGAGAAGCGTAAAACTTCATGACAACCGCACACTGACAGTTCAGGATCCGAACAAGATGACGAGAGCTCACGATGAGTATAAAATGTAGCAAATTTTGGCAATAAACGTCATATAAAATGAGCTTTTTAGTTAAAATCGCAATTTTGCGTATAACTCAAATGAAATGGATTCATTCCGAACTCCTTAGAAACATCAGGTAGTCTTGAGTTGCTACACAACAGCACAAAAACCACCAAAAAGATTCATTGAAATTATTCTAGAATTCAGGTTATTGCTTATTGAATGGCGCTGCCATGCAGGACTGACCGCTGAGGCTACATAATGCTGTCAATGAGTAAAACGTCACTTATCCTCTTTTCAAAACCGTTACTGGCCTTCCAAGCATGTTTTTTCTCTGATCAAAATCAATTTATCGATAAAAAAAATCAATAAAAGCGATCATCAGTGGCATGCAGGTACCCACCGGAGCAAGACCATTGCATTATTGTACTGCAAAAAACAACAGGTTCTACAAAAATATAAATGGACTTAAGCCACCGCAACGCTTGGCACATCAGAGATGTTATAAATGCATGCACGAATGCTTCTCAAGGTAAGAGACATGCATAACTCCAAAGTCTCTCTCTCTTTTCCATCCGATTTCTGCTACAGTTTTCCTCATGTTTGTAGCTGGTTTCAGCTCCTGTAGTGGGTGGAAGACAGCAGTTCTCATTGAAATGGTTATAAAGGCATGTGACCCGACTGCACAATTCGGCCAATCAAACGCATATTACAGTCAGCCACTTCCTAAAACGCATCTCAGCCATCCTGACCGTAGCTAACCATTGGTTCACTAGCACCATAGTGATTCTGGCCTCACAACAGCATTGTGATTGGTGGATCGAAGCATGTTCATTTAAAATAAAGCTTGTGAGCTGCCACAAACTAATGCTATATTCAAAAGCTGCAATTATTCTAATTTATCGTAGTGTGAATACCAACGCAAGAGCTAAAACGTCCCCCCTTACACCACTGGCTGTTACTTTTTCCGTTCACTTCCTCTATATTCCACTATATTCCAGAGATAGATCATGTATGGTAAAATAAAACCCATGTCCAACTGGCATGCCACTGGAAGAATCGCTCGTCTTTAAATAAATACTATAGACTAATCAGGACGTAGTGTACTAAAGACTAAACCTGGCCTTCTAGTACATATCGCCAAAAACGTCAACTGTTAAAATATGAGCATACACACCCACACACACACACACCCACACAGTCTTTTGGCTAAACTGTGTATAAAGCGATCCGTATTGTTCAAATGCAGGGCCTTTACCAATATACAAAGCGCAGGGATGGTTTTCTCATAAGTTGGAAATGGATTGTGGATGTGGATAAAAATCTTTCTCGTGTCTCCCTTGACAGAAACGCCATAGATTCTAGACCTCATCTGAAACACAGAGCTAAAAAAGGTATAATTTAATTTTCAATAACAAAATAACATTTCAGTTTCTGTTAAAATATACATGGAAAAACTGTCGATATATTAGGAAACTAACTACTTTTTTGTACAAAAAGTACAGCATTGTTATTGTAATTAAGAATAATCATAGCATGATATCCACAAAATACAAACTTAACAGCAAGGCTGATATGGAATTTAAAAAAAAAAAACTTTATACAATGGGATTTCTTTCTCTCGAGAAAGACTCAGGATGGAAAATTTAAAAAAAAAAAAAAAGTATAATAATAAAGCAAATGCACATATTTGTGAAAAACTTATTTCTTATAAATCAAACCCTTACAGTATTGCACATCTACTGTAGCTAGACTGGATCTATGGGTGCTAGTTGCTTTTAAATCAATCATGAGAACTTCTTTAACATATATTGACACTATTGGGTCACATAACAGAATACAATTTATACCAATGAATTTTCCTGTATCCATTAGAAAGAACCTTTTTAAAATGATTTCTACTTCACAGCTTGCTACCGCCTAAACACAATTATATTCCTAAAACGTATTTGACACCCTAAATCTCACCAAATACACAACTCAAATATACCCATCAATTTTATTCAAATAACATCATTTCCGGTCTTTCCTCAGGTCTCGCTTCCGAAATAACTTGCACATTCTTACCTTCCGTATAACCCTCTGCTGATCTGATCGTCGGCGTGGTCGATAATAGCAGCCTTCAGAAAATTACTAAGTTAAATGACGGATGGATATGAATTATGCATAAACTCAGAAAAGCATTGGTTTTCCACGTTCTCGTGCTTTCCAAACCCACTATGCTGAACCAACTTGCCATCTCTCTAGACTTAACGCACCACATTCTTTAATAAGACATTTTTTTATTGTAAAATAAATATAAATGAAGGCAACATTCTCTTGTTGCAACAAAATATTTTATATTCCCTATTTAAGGAACAATATAATCTTCTAAAGTCTTTGAATTAAGTTTTATGTTTTTTTTTTTTGCATTTTTTTGTAAAAATAAAATACCTGAAATGACCTGAAATCCAAAAAAAGGAAACGAAAAACCAAAAAAATGTCTTTGTAAAAAAAGAAGAAAAAATTAAGAGTGTAAAAATGGGTGGGGGGAGAAAGAACTAAAAGTGGAAGAGAAGAGGAGCTGTGGGCCTGGTGGTCCACCGTGTTTCAGCAGGAGTGTCATGAAAGAAGCTGGGTTCATGGGACAGGTCGGTGCCCTCCGTCACTCTCTCTCTCTCTCTCTCTCTCTCCACGTGTTTAGCGTCTTCTCGACCCCAACAAGGGAGGCTTTACGAGCTTTAGAGCCTCATTTTCACTTGTTAATGAGCAGCCCGCCCACCCAGCGGAGCTTGCAGGCAAACCACCGTCTGAGGGGACAAAAGTATTCGTAATGGAACTGCTCAAACTCGGGGGTCTGGCGGATATCACGTAAAAATGCAATGTCAAGGTCGGACTCAGTGAGGATGATGAGGAGGAGGAGCAAGACAAAGAGGAGTCCAATGGTCACAAGGAGCAGACGGAGTACACTTAAAACAAACTTATTCACCTGTTCCGTCTCGCTGAGCGCGGCCTCCCCGCCTGCGCTCTGCAAGGGGCCTGCCGCCCTACTGTCCGCTCCTAACTCGACCATGTCGCCCACGGAGGGCGTGCCCGCCTCCGACTCTTTCTCCTCCTCGATGCTGCAGGGGGCGCCGTTGATCTGGCGTGAGACTGCCAGCTCCAGGCTGTGCTCGGCCACCGGCGTGGGAAGCACGCTGTCGGAGGGACTGTAGGTCTCGTCGGAGATCACCGCCGTCCCGTCGCCGGAGTCCGTCGCCTGGCTGCGCGAACGTGGCATGAAAGAGTCGCCGTGGGACACGGAACGCACGGGAGTGGAGTGAGCGCTGTCCCGCAAGGATTCCAGACCTGGATGGAGGGAAGAGGAAAGATAAGAGAGAGACAAATGAGTGATTCTGACGCAGTCTACACCAGATGTGAGTGGTGCGACGCGTCAAGAACCCATTATAATCAGCGTTGCTGTCTACACTGGATGTGGCGCGACATGACAGTAACAGTAAACTGATGCCCCGTTCTATTTCTGACCTACTTCAAGCTCTCATGCTACTCCTGACATGAAGAACAATTGAATTTGTCACTGTTGCGGCAAGTTGTTGTGGTACAGTGCAACGCGACTACTGTTCGGGTGCAAAGCTGCATCCGAAATTACGTACTTTCTGAGTAGGTCATTTCTTGCACCGCTCCGCTGCAAAAGGTTTAAAAGTCACATTTTTAGTCTGGTCTGCCTCCGCGGTAACAGCGCTCGTCTGTCAAAATGATTGAGATGGCCAATCAAATCAAAGTAGGCGGGGTTTACTGCTCACAGAAGTAGAGCGTCAGTGTTACCGTTGAAAGAGAACGCGGTGAGATTTAAACAGCGAAACATTTAGTTTTACAATAGAAATGTTTAACAACCGACAATCCAGTGATGCAAACTCAACTTTTTTTCTCAAATATGGCCGTTTTGAATTGAAAATATGCATTTACGTGATCCATGTAATTCCTACGAGAGTGTGATGAGAACAGATACATTTTCGACATATTAGGCATACAAATAAATGTACGTGTGTGCAAATTTTATGTGCAAATATTATTTGAAAATAGTTCAAAATGATTACTTACCAACTAGAATTAGACCTAGAATTTCCTTCACTGTTCTGTTTCTTTATGCTTTATAAAAACCTGGTCCCCCCCAATAACCCCCCAATGTTACAGCCTTGAATTCAGACACATTACATCTGCCATGTTGTAAGTATCACGTGACCTACCAGCGCCAGTTGCGATGCTTCATAGTAAAGTGTCCATTGAATGCGTGCTTCAGAATCTCGGGCAGAAGTAGTGCAGCAGGTCATCCGGCGACTTTTGGCCCAATGTTTTTTGAATACTATGTATTCAGACATACTGCTCTATTATGTTTTTCGCAAACTATATAGTAGGGAAGTAGTCGATTTTGGACGCAGCAAATTAGTTTGCTTATTTTCGGTAACATAAGGCACTGAAAACGTGATGTTCCTATTAATTATGAAATGTTTATTAAAGTCTGATGTAATGAAAGTAGCGACAGATCTTTTCTTCCATATATATATATATATTTTAATTATTATCGAAATCAGATTGGATCAGACTGCTTTCTCACCATAACTAAACCGCTCCAGAGTTCATTTTCAAATGGGCCAAGTGGACCAAATCACAATTGATGAGTTCATATATGCCTTAAACGAATGGACCAAAAGAAAAATAACATGCCAGGTTCCAAAACAATCAAGTCAAGTGTGAAAATGCCCTAAGATGCATTTACAAAATAGATAGGCTGTCATGCTGACCATTGAACGTCCAGACTTAAAATGCTCTGTCAAACAAGTAGTATGTCGACTATACAACAATCACAAAACATTACATGACAACATGACAAATAAGCACAAATTTCCTATTTGTCTGTTCTTTTTTATGCAAAACATGTCAATTTTTCCAATCAAAAGTATGTCAGAACGTCCAGTCGATTGAGTCCAAGCATCTTGTTCTCGCCTGGCTTTTACCCAGGATCTCAAAGCGGTCATTTGTAAAATCTCAAGGGATGGGGAACACGGTGTGTATTCGGCTTAAGGGGGAATATTAGAAGGGTCTCATGCAGGTGACAGACCAAGATACTGAATCACAGACCAGAGCGCTAATGTGAAAAGATGTTTCCCAGCTTGTTTGCACTGATAGACGCTGTACTTGAAGCCCCCACAGGCCTCAGCAAAGCACATGTACAGTATTGACAGGCAAACAGCCAACTTACTGAGGTGTTGTAACAATTAGCAACACATGGTACATCAAAAGGACTGGACCTCATAACACAGCACGCATATGTCGCACACAATCTTGGATTGCTACTAACTTAGGCTTTAAACAGGTTTCCCGAAAGCGGCACATTATTATTCAATACAGAAGTGACGTGACATACAGAAGTCAACTGAGAGTGGATGTATATCTCTGTTCATAAACATAACTTTAACACCATGATGTTAAGAGGATTCGTCACAGTAAGAGACCTCCGAGACCACAAAGTGAGGACGCTGCAAATCTCCCATAAATCCTTGTGCTTCGGCTCTCACATACCATTTTCCTCAAGGAACCCAAAGTGGAGAAACATACAAGCTTCTGCTGAGCATTAGATTCTTGCGCGTGTCACTGCAGATATGTTACATCTCCATTCTGATGTGAGAGGATTAGGATTTCATCTCTTGACGTTTTTACTGCTCAACCAAAGGCCTCTCATTCACAATATTAAACAAGCTGCCAAAGAGAAAAATGGTCACGCATGAAAGCGCGTCCGTTCCGAGTTTAAAGATGCCTGAAATATAACGGCTTAGATTTCGCTTGAATTATAAGCATACAGTTGCTAGAAAAAGCTTGCGAAGCCTCTGCATTAATAATTCATAAAAATATGCAAGCCTCTCCAACCAAAGACAAACACAATCTACTTATGTTTTGCCACAAAAAAAAAGAAGAACAAAAGTGAACCTTGCAATAACTGTTAAATCTTCTTTTGCAGTAATAGCTTCTATTAGCACTGTAGACTATTTCTCTTTTAAAACTTTTTTAACCCTTCAGTTCATGTATCTAGTGTATTATTTAAGTTAATCCCTCTCTTCAGCTCATTACATTTATTCATTTGGCAGACGCTTTTATCCAAAGTGACTTACAAGGGGAACAATTAGGGGTTTCGTGTCTCGCTCAAGGCCACTTTAGTCATGGTATCGAAAGTGGAGCAAGTGCTGCTTATTCACAATCCCCACCTTCAATTCCTGCCGGCGTGGGAATCGAACCAGCAACATTCAGGTTACAAGTCCGACTCCCTCACCATTAGGTGACAACTACCCCTCATGTCACACAGTATAGAATTGATGTCTGCACAGTTTCTTCTGTGAACGCAGTTCCATTGCTGAATTGCTTCTGCATTGAGTCAGTGTCTTCAGTATCACCAGCTTCAGCTGATTGATGGCTACCCTGATATTATCATCCTCCTTTCACAACACTTCACAGCTGGAATGAGATTTTAGTTTCAGTGTGCAGTCCTCCAAACATTATGTTGTACACTTCTGCAGCTCCTGCAGTTCTTTTTTTACTACTCCTTACAATAATAGTAACAGTAATAGTCTTCTATCTGTAGACGGTGGATTAATGAACACCCAGAAATGCTTCTACAGGTTTCAAACTTCTAACATGCTCTGTTTATTAAGATCAGGACATATGAGGAGCCTTTTCGGCTTCAATCCATCTTCAATCCACACATCTCATTGACTGACTCCAATTACTCTTTGAAGAAATCATTAGCCTGGACAGTTAAACAATGAACAGTTCATTTTAAAATGAAAAGATTCATTCACCCTCAAGCCTAGGTGTATATGACTTTATTCTTTCTAATGAACACGACTGGAGATATATTAATAAATATCCTGACCCGTCCAAGCTTTATAATGGCAGTGAAAAGTTTGAAGCTCAAGAAAGTGCATAAACATACTCCACACGGCTCCGGGGGGTTAATAAGCGTTTTTGTGTAAGAAAATATCCATATTTAGCAAGCTATACTTACAAAGAAACATACACTTTTTCCGTAAGTTGAATAGGGAAGGCGTAGGACGTAGCGAAAGCCTTTTGACCTGCGAGAGGTTTACACTTTCTTCGTAAGTTGAATAGATGTCGGTCTGGGGGAAGCTAGATATGTTACTTTATAACTTGTTAAATATGGATATTTTTATTATTATTTGCATCACTTTGTTTCAGAAGGCCTTTATTAGCCCGCTGGGGCTGTGTGGAGTACGTTTATGATGGATGGATGCACTTTCTTGAGCTTCAAATGCGTTGGTCCCTCTCACTGCCATTAATATCACTAAGAATAATATAAAAATAGGACGGCTTGAGGGTGAGTAAATCTGTGAAAAATTAAAGTGAACTAATACTTTAAACAATTTATAGACAAGTAGTAGTTAAACTGTTTATTTAAAATGTACTCTATCATTCAAAAGGTTGGTGACAGTGTGATTTTTTTTAATGTTTTTTAAATCTATCTCAGCAAGATTGCTTTTATTTGATCAAAAAGTAAAACAATAATATTGCAGAATATTATTATAGTTTAATATAAGCATTTTAATATATTTAAATGTAAATTATTCCTATGATGGCAGTCAGTGTTATTTCAGGTCTTCAGAGTTATTTAAATGTTCAGAAATCATTTTAATAGATTGATTTGGTGCTCAAGAAACATTTATTATTACCGTTGTTGAAAACAGTTGTGCTGCTTAATATTTTTGCGGAAACCGTGATACATTTTTTTCAGGATTCTTTGAAAAATAGTTTTTTTCACTTTTGATCAATTAAAAGCATTCATTAAAAACAAAACAAAAAAAAACATACTGACCTCAAACTTTTGAAACGTATCTTCTACAGAAGTAAAGCACTTCACACCTCAAAGAGCTTTTTATGCTAGAAACAAACACCACTGCAGCAACACCAACAGAAAGTCTTGCCTTTTTCTATTCTAATCCACCTAATCTAATTTCATCATAACAAAGCAGAAATAAAACACAACTTACTGAAAACGGACAAACACATTAGACTTTACCTATAGCTGTTGTGGGCACTGCATAAGACGATGAAGTCATGGGCAAAGGTGATGCCCGCAGCTGGTCCTGCTGCCCCATGAGAGATGGGTAAAGGGGCAGCACACCAAGGGCCTTTCCCAGCATTCGAGGCCCCAAACTCAGCACCCGAACCTTTACATCCCGATAGCAGTGGTTGATCATGCGCAGGTGGACGTTCACCCGCGTGGTGATGCGGATTAGGCACTTCACCATGTTTATCTCCGAAAAGCGAACGTCTGCAGCTGGCGTACTTCTTCAGAGAGCGTGTGAACAAGTACAAACCCTGTTACCGGTGCCCTCTCTCCACTGTGGGCTGCTGGGTAAAGGCTTGGCTGTGCTTGTAAACGGCAAAGAAGGCACCCAAGACAGCGGTGGCGAATCCTACCCCACCCAGACCTCTCACCTCCTCCCTTCCTCAGCCAGTGACTTAAATGGCGAGAAAGGCCCTGTCTATTTTCAGATGAGGGTATTAATACTCCTTGAAGACTCACAGTCAGCAGATGTAGGACAGTTGACTTTATCCTCCCCAGCTCTCTGAACTGTTCACACTACAGACAAGAGCTCTTCACAACATCTTAAGATGGTCTTTTCGGTGTTGCAGAGAGGATACAGTGGCCAGGGACTCAACTTCACTTCGTCTACGTGCTCATGTTAAGAGTGGGCAGTGCTCTGTTGTGATGCTAGTCTTACAGTCAGGCTCAATAGATGAGACCCAGAATGAAGGGGTGGGCAGGGGACACCGGTAAGCCTTTGATGGGTGGGACAAGATGGTACAGCTGGTGCCACAGGGAAGTGTTAGTACTGACTGTACACAGCTGGCACAGAAATAGAGTGCTGTGACTGACAGGAGCACCTGCATACCCACTCCTCTAAGTGACGGCCTCATATTACTGCATGCGGTCAACTTTTCAACTTTTGTGAGTATGTCTGTGCATATATATATTTATATATGCACATATATATTATATATATATATATATATATATATATATATATATATATATATATAATGAATTAAACATTTAATATAAAAAATATTGTGAAATTATATAATTATAAAAAATAAAAATAAATTAAAAAATATTATATATTTGTAGTAGTGTATTTGTGAATTTTGCATTTAAAAAAAATACATGTAAAAAATGTATAATTAAATAAAATATTTTATATAAAATAAAAAATGGGAATAAAATTATAGGCTATTATATTAATACATTTTTTGAATATAAAAATAAAGATAAATAAAAAACAAATAATATTTTAATTAAAATATTATAAATTTTACATAAATACATACTTTGATAAACACACACACACAATTTATGATTAAACTATTTAAAAAAATTGTAAATAAAGTGAAATTGTAAATATAATTTATAAAATATTTTTACATTACACAATTATATGCGCATACATTTATACATACAAAAAATATTGCATCCCAAATATCTAAAATATAAGATGCAATAGCATATTCCACAAATTCACTTCCATTACTAATGTTATCTTAACATGAGTGCCTTTAAATTGTCTTCATGTCATGAATTGCTTTATGTTCCTAACTATAGGTTCCTACAGCATTTTTATGTTATTACAAACCATTCAGTGCTTTGACATTTAGCGGTCGCCTGTGGTTTGAGCGTAGAGCTGAACTCAGGTTAATGGGCTGAACTGGACTCTCACCTTCCATGATGGATATGTGTACGGCTCTCCGGCGGGTGCGCGGGACACTGCTCAGCCGTGGCCCATGTGTGATGGATGGACAGCTTCTGCTGGGCACCAGGCCAGCCCTGTGACCACATACACATACAGTACTGCATCAACACCGCCATTTATCATATTACAGTATGTCCTACAACTACACATATCAGTCAGTCTTACTGGATATGCATGCACACATGTGACGCCATCAAAAGAACATGATCCAGTGTAAGCAATTATACACTAAAAAATGCTGGGTCATTTCAACCCATGTTTGAGTCAAATATGCACAAACCCAACCATTGGTTTAAATTTTTTAATTCATTTTTTAAACTCAACAGTTGGGCTTGTGCACATTTGACCCAAACATGGGTTGAAACGACCCAGTATTTTTTAGAGTGCACAGTCAACACTGCCACACATGGGCTCTCATGCATACCTATGTATTTCTGGAGGTTCCCGTTTAATTTTTGCACTCTGCTCCATTACCTCTTTGGCTACTCTTCCACTGAAATGAAACAAAAACGATTTACAAAAATGTGTCCAGTTTTATCCCTGCTAGAGAAATATATTTGTTCATAATAATCAACTTAAATATCCATAAATGTTCACATTGTAACCAAAAATTATGTTATAATCACCCCAAATATCTAAAATAGAGTTCTCAAAATGTAAAATATACTTCTCAAAAACTAAAAATGATATATTATTATAATATATTGCCACATTATAATATAATATAATATAATATGATATAATATAATAAATTATAATATAATATAACTAAATACATTAACCGCTAAATGACTAAATATAATATAATATAATAAAAAAATGCTGTTGGGTTAAATGTTTGGTCAACGTGCTGGGCAGTTTTATTTAACCCAACTATTGTTTAAAAATGACTATATGGCTGACTTAAAATGAACCCAAAAAAGGTTGGAAATTAAAAATCAGACATATTATTAGAGGCAACAATAATAAACAAATGTTTAATTGTTATTCATTAAACTTTTTAATAAATGTTAATTTATTAAACATATTAATAAATTAATAATCATATTTTGGGTTCATATTTAAGCAATCAACACAGTAATTTTTAAACAATATTTGACTTAAATAAAGCTACATTTTCCAGTGTGTACATTTTCAACCAAACTTTCATCAGTATTTTCAACAGCAATTTTTAGAGCGAATACAATATAATATAATATAATATAGTAAATATCTTATATGATATCTTATATATCTTATATGATCTTACATTATATATCAATATATGATGCACAAACATGCTAAAATGATCCCTGACTGGAAATATGTTACAGAACACTCACCACAGTATCTGGCAGATGAGCAAAACTACCTGCCACTGTGCAAAAAGCACCTGCATATACAGTTGTTGGTGGGTGTTAATTTCACACCCTGGCTGAGACTTTTTTGACACTGTTTCAGCTTCATCTATCAAAATCAACCAAAAGAAAACAGCTCAACCACTGAGGATAGAATAGCAACGGTTTCCAGTCACATTCAAACAGCTGGCATTTTGGAGGGAACTGTGACTGTGAGGGATGGTGACCACTGCGGCTAGAGTCCATGAAGCTCAGGAATTAGATTAACCTTATCGAGTCCCTCTCTTAACTCAATCTCTGCCTCTCCGTCTGTGAATGAACTACTTCCCTTTAACCAAAATCTCCCGACGGAGTCCTTGCCTTAAAATCCTGCCTGTCTCCTTACATAGGAGTGAGAAAATAACTGTTATCAATTTCCTAATTAGGTGTTTGAGCCTGAGAGCCCACTATAATAACTGATCGTGCTGTTTGTTTAATTGCCCCGATGGCTCCACTCATCTGTTACAATTGCTGTTAATAAGTAAACACTTGTGTCTGAAAGGTGGCCTGTGTGAGCGGCTCTATCCGCAGCAGGTTGTGGTCCGTCGGCTCCAAAGCGGTCACCTCTGTGTGACCGTGACGAGGACAGCAGGATGTTTTTTGGAGCAGGGACCCCTGAGGCTGTGGCGGTCCACCGGCAGTGACCCGTGCTGTGTCTGTCTGTCCACACTTACCTGTAGCGGAAACGACTCCCCTTGAAGAACAGGTTACTGCTGGACACGGTGCGAACCTGGCTCGACTTCTCCAACCTGAGGAGGAGCAGAGAGAAATGATCAAACTCTGAATGTTCTCTAAACATGCACACACACACACACACACACACACATGTTTTTGTGTTTTATGGGGACATTCCATAGGCGTAATGGTTTTTATACTGTACAAACTGTACATTCTGCCCCCCTACCCCTAAACTTAACCCTCACAGAAAATGTTCTGCTAGTTTAGATTTTCAAAAAAGATAATTCTGTATGATTTATAAGCTTGTTTCCTTGTGGGGACCAACAAAAGGTCCCCACAATGTCAAGATTTACTGGTTTTACTTGCGTTGTGGGGACATTTGGTCCCCACAATGTAAGGAAAACAAGTACACACACACCACACACATTCAGAAATTTGTATGAAGCAAGAAGTAAAACAAAACGGCTAGCGCAATTTCAAAACTACATATTCTGAATTAAGGAGAATTTCTTTTGCACAAAAATATGACATTGCTGTTATCAGATTTGTTCTTCAAACTTTCTACGGTTCTTTTGTTAAAACCAACATTTTATAAATCTATATTTACAGTGGTGGATGATATACACAAATAAGAACTTGAAGTACTGATTTCCTAATGCATTATTACTCTAAAACAACCCAAATACTTTTTTACTTTTACTCAAAAAGATGTACTTTTTCTAATGTCCCCAAGTGTTAAAAGCATCTGACCGATTTAACAAAAGAATCAGCTCAGTCACAAATCAGACATCGCTCTGGAATGTTGTGAAGATAAAATAAAAATACTGTTAAAAAAAGTATTACATAAACATTGACCTGCTGCAGTAGAAATCTGTGAAACCTTATTTTTCTATACCTGTTATACTTTGTTAGATTATTATTTGCTATATTAGTTATTCGTGAATGAAATTATGAAACTTTCCGCATTAAAATAACAATTTGAACAAACAAGTACATGTACATGTGCATTAGCTACAGTATGACTTCATATATGACTCATTCAATCAAAATTCAGAATTTCTTTCCAATATTAATATTAATTTTACAGTCTTTTTTTTATCTAAAAAAAACAGCTTTACATTTATTACTAAGTAATCTAATTAGTGTAATTTAATTTTCCCTTGAAAAGGTAAAGTGAGGAATTACTCTTAATTTTTCTGCAATTTGACTACAGTTACTTCTGATGTGATTGACCCTTCGCCTGCAGTTTGATTGACAGGCGATCTGGCCAATCATAACCCAGAATCCGCCATTTTGTCTGACAAAGCAGTCAGGGGAGTTAGTAGATTAACTTTGGGGAACTTTCCACAATTGTCTTTCCACGCTTGAAACAACATTCCTTCTGATGTTCGTTCATGTTTATTTGATGCTATAAATGAACTAGTATGAAGAGATGATCGGTTCACGAGGAGCTACAGCGATCTGTCACGACACATTAAACACACACTATACGCTATTTATTGATTAAACTTCGTTAAAAAATTACGATATATTCAATATTCATATGTCTTTTGACACGTTGTCAGTGTCCTCTTTGCTCCGGGATGTATTTATTTGTGAGAACATGATGAGTGGCGTGAGACATGTTGGACATAGCAACAGTAACTAAAGGGGGCGGGTGTTTGCGAAGGGTCAATTGCATTAAATACTGTAGCATTGTATTAAATACAATAGTGGATTTAATATCAGAATTTAATGTTAAAATGTATGTTTTTAATGTAACCTCCGTTTAAACAGTCTGGTCAGTTCAAGAATAATTTAGAAAAAGAATTAAAAGTATTTTTCAACTGGTCGAGATTGATATAGGATTTAGAAAGTAATTAGGATTTATAAGTAATTGCTGCATGTCTTGTCTGCAACGAGCCTAAGAGAGCCCACGTCACGCCCCTCTTCATCTCTTTGCACTGGCTACCCCTTGCTGCTCGCATCAAGTTCAAGGCGCTGATGCTTGCTTACAGATCCACCACAGGCTCTGCACCTTCCTACCTCCACACACTGCTACAACACTACGTCCCCACCAGAAGCCTGCGATCACTAAAGGAACGAAGACTTGTGGTACCGTCACAGAGAGGCACAAAATCACTCTCCAGAACATTCTCCTTCACTGCTCCCTGCTGGTGGAATGATCTCCCTACTTTCATCAGGAACGCAGAATCCCTGGCAATATTCAAGAGACAGCTGAAAACTCACCTCTTCCGTGAACACTTAATCCCCTCATTAAAAAAAACAAAACAAAAAAAAAACCCTATCCTTCCCCCTTTTTCCCTTCCTACTCTAGCTTATGGTACTGAGCAATGTATGAAACTTGTATTGTGAGCACTTCCTGTGTTATTTGCCAATTCATGAAGAATCGCTTGTTTGTTTTCCTCACTTGTAAGTCGCTTTGGATAAAAGCGTCTGCTAAATGACTAAATGTAAATGTAAATTAGGATAGTAATCTAATTACACTGTTGAAGATGGATAGGTAGCTAGTAATTATTTACTTTTTAGAGTAACCTCTCCAACACCGTTTACATTTATCATTTGTTATGAACAATCTTAGTTTTAGTTTGCACTCATCAACTTACAAATCAAAAATTAAATTTACTCATTTAATTGTATTAAATGAATTTTATTGAGTTGTATTCAAGAAATTAAATGTATTTTTACATCATTTAAAAAAGTATTTAATAAGTAAATATTTAATTAAAAACTAAAGGGTTAGAGTTTATTTTATAAAAAGGTGTCCTTGTTACAGTGTTATTACACATTTAAGCACTGAGTAATAATAATTAACTACATGTATTCAAAATAGGGTTTCTTTTAGGGCTAGTTGCATGTAATTATGAACAATTTATAGTTATTACAACAGTAACTACATGTAACGTATGCAACAAGGACACTGTAAAATAAAGCGTTTCCTAAAAAAAGTCATAGATTTTGTCATACTGCCTACGCCAATGACGTGCACATATCTTCCATCTATCTCTCAGTGACTGAAACTGAAAGTACTCTGACTCAGACCGTCTCTGGTGAACATTTGATTCAGGCTTTTCATCAGCAGGCATGGAATCTCCTTCCCAAAAGACAGCCTTTATGTGAATCATAAAACCCACTTTTCAATTATCATCTGCCTTCACTTGCCACAAATTCCACTTCTCTAGGGGACTTTAACTCCAGCTACATGTTTCTCTTTCCCCCCGTGGAATGAATTCAGTCAGACTTGGAATACAACGTAGATTCGGTTTTGATACGGCACCTTGCCAAATCAGTGATTACACCATTCCCTTCACCTAAATTGAGCTTTCCCACACTTCATGATGAGTGCTCAGACTCTTGTTCCAAAGATGTCACCTCCCTCAGCCAAAATCATTCATCACAAAACACAAAGACAAAAACCAGCAGTGGCTCTGCAGTCTGGGCTCTCCTTTTAAGAAACCTGGCCCTCTCATCCGTAGCACGGCATGCCTTGAGCTGCAGGTCGCTTTAAACACTTCCCGTGGCTTGGGCAAGGACACGTACAATCAACCGTGACCGAAATGGGCACGGACATCCCTCTGGAGGAGCTAGCAGAACGCATCTCTCATTGCTCGCGCAGTAAAGGTCATTCTCAGCACGTGGTTGTTCCATTAGTTGACCCGTGAGGTAAAAAACAGTGACGGTATCTAGAGGCAGCTGTCGAGACGACACTAGCAGAAGCGTCTTAGTGTATTATTTAGCTTCTTTACCAGTCTCAAACATGCTCTGGGAAAAGGAAATGACAATTTGGAAGAGCCAAAATGGGACAAATTATTTCTGGAACTTGTTTATTGTGCAGTCTCTACTCTTTCAGAAGTATCTCACCTGTCTAGACAAACAAATGTATGTGTCTCGATGTGCAGAAACTCACTTGTAGAAAGCTTGATTTTCAACACCGCATTTCCAAAGGTGCTTGCAGGCCTCTGGAGTTGGTGCAAAGTACGTCAAGATGATCTTTTTGTCCTGTGCATAACAGGAAGTCATTAAAGGTGCACTGATACAGCACTGCCGTTGAAGGGATTGTTTCACACATTGTGTAATTATCTTCAACTTCACCAATGCTGGCATAATTAATGTTCTCACCTCCTTCTGATTTGCATATATATGGAATGTCTTTCCCTCAAACTTTAGTTTGGTCACTTCGTTCCTGTTCAAGTGGGAGAACACATAGAGTCATTACAATGTATATAATATATACATTTTATAAAATGTACATTTTATATGTAGTTATATATTAATTTATCTAAAAACCCAAAAAAGTTGGCAAAACTCAAAAACATTGAGGCAATTGTTAACATCAAATTTTTTAAGTTAAGAAATTCAAGAAATTAAGAAGTGAATTTTAGTGAGTTGTATTTAAGAAATTAAATGTATTTTTAAATTATTTTAAAAAGTGTTTAATAAGTAAATATATAATTTATAATATTTTTAATTTTAAAAATATTTTTAATTTATACTTTTTAATATACTTATATAATTTTTTAATATTTACTTATTAAATACTTTTTTAAATAATTTAAAATTACATTTAATTTCTTAAATACAACTCAATAAAATTCATTTCTTAATTTCTTGAATTTCTTAACTTACAAAATTTGATGTTAACAATTGCCTCAATTTTTTTGAGTTAAATATTAAATTTAATTTAATTGTTAACATCAATTTTTTTAAGCTAAGAAATTCAATGTTTAAGTAAACAGAACTGACAGAATTTTTGAACTTAAACATTATAATTGTTCTTAAATATTTGAGTAAACTAATCCATACATTTAACTTAAAATGATCATGTAATCTCAAGTACATTTTTAATACTGAACACGTAGCTAGCTATCACTAGATAATACAGAAAATGCTAACTTGCTAACATGTTTGCAGTACCATGGTATTACACTTGCTGAATGAGTGCAGCAATATAAAACACTTAACGCTCTGCTCCAAACCAAACCGCACACACCACTTGTCACCATGGTGGTAGCTCTCCAAAAATCCACATTAACTCTTCTAAATTAGCATAACAAAACATTAATCACTACTAAATCTCCTACTTAACATTAATCTTGCACAAAAAAATTATACAACACTTAATTTTAGCATTTACTCTCCCTTTCGAGTGCCATGGGCAAAGCATGCTGGAAAACAGAAATCCCTGCCCAGTTTCAGTTAAACTTCGGTTTCGTCTAAATTAAAAGAAATTAGTTCATAAAACTTAAAGCAATGAAACAGTTCAGTTTACTTAAAATATATCAGTTCTGTGAACTTGAAAGAAAAGGAAAGAGCTAAATACTCATAAAAGTTCATTTGTTTAAGTTTGTCTATCTGTCTGTCTACACACATACATAAACTACATAGAAATGATATTACAGTAAAACATACATAATTATCAATGTATAAAAGTATATAATTAATAACATTGTGTATAAAAATATAACATACATTTTATAAAATGTAAATCTGTAGTATTGTAGTGTATTATTCACACAAATACACATACAGCATATAATATAATATAAAAATATATATAAAATACACAAACAACAATGTTACAGTAAAAAAAAAACAATTATCCTGTATTATTCATGAGTCTCAATACAAAAGCATGAAATGACATTTTTTCAAATTGTATTATACGAGTTCATTTTAGTTAATTCAAGTGAACAAGACACTGTAATAATCTGTTCCTGCTGTGTTCTGACAATTAAACACACAGAACAAATCAATTCTGCACTTTTTCTTCACTCTTGCTTTAATTGTGAAGTATACATTCTCTACAGATTGAACCACATAAAACAAACCCCAGGGACACTGAGGCAAAGGACACAACGGTTCAGTATTTTCTCTTCTCTTCGTACGGCCAGACCTCTCAGACTTGTTGTGGCGAGATGACTTTAAACATGCCCTCTGATGGAGAGCTGGTGAAGGATAATTGGACACCTGTCTGCTCTAACGGCTAAGAAAGAGGCAGATGGTCGGGCCCTTTTGGCTGGCAACGTATAATACAATATAATAAAACCAGCTGTGACTTGTATACCCAGAGCCTGTCGCTAGGCGAGAATGACTCATTATTTTCAGCTTCACGATGCATGTGTGTATGCAAGTCTGTGTTTACTCAGCCCCGAAGACGTCAATAGAAGTTCAGTAGGGAAAAGAGGCAAGTATTAGTCACTCACCATTTGAGGAAATGGACTCTCTTGTTCCCTTGAAGCACGACGAAACCGAACGGAGTGAAGGCTAGGAAAGCCGGGTTCCCAGATACATCCTGTGATGAACAGCGACAGAGGAGAACCACGTCATCTTCGTTTCTTAACAAGCAGACATTGAGTAGGAAGACTCAATACAGGACAGTAGGCTACAGCGAGAGATCATAACAACACAGCCTTCATACTTTTAGTGTCAGGCTTACTTTATGTTTAGCAGTAAAACAGGTGGTTTTTACTGTTGAGATTAAACTGACTGCAGATGTTTCTCAACAGGAGTCAAAAAATTCTTCAGAAAGGACCAAGCGTTATAGAGGACACTTTTTAATCCACTATCTGGCCTTGGTTCATGATGTATTATATTCATTCATTTTCATTACAGCATATACAGCATATATATATATACTATATATACTAGAGCTGCACAAAACGATCGTGAAAAATATCTCGATTCAAGCACCGACGCAATCTTTTTTTATTAATGACAACGATCATTGATTTAATAATGATCAACGTTCGCCCGCGTCTTTTAAACATTCGACAAAATCATACGGGAACATTTCAAATATGTGTTTGTGCTGCCAGAGCCAGAGAGAGCCGTTTTGAACCACATATTAGTTATTTCTGTGTTAAATATTCAAATTATCACAGAAGTACTGAGATATAAGTTTTATATAAACACTGATGTCTACGATAGCGATCAAAATACAGCAAACTACTTTTATAAATAACGGTTGTATCAGTTACATCTTATTCCTCTAGGTGGCGACAAGTGACTGATAAAAAAATGTATTTGTCATTGAATCATTCACAACCATTTTTTAAATAATTCATTCAAACATTTTCCAGAAATTAGAGTCCAGCAATTTACATTTTGTCAGAACCGCTAGTAAATTACATGTTATTTTCTTTGGTTGTATATTCAGAATCGTGGGGAATCGTGATTTGAAACCAAAAAAATCGTGATTCTCATTTTACCCAGAATCGTGCAGCTCTTATATTATATATATATTTTTATTATATATATATATATATACATATATTGCCATTCAAATGTTTGGGATCAAAAAAAAACAACAACTGTAATTTTGTGAAATATTATAACAATTTAAATCAGCATCATTACTCCAGTCTTCAGTGTCACATGATCCTTCAGAAATCATTAGTGCTAAAGAAACTTCTTATTATCAATGTTGAAAATAGTTGTGCAGCTTAATATTTTAGGGGAAACTATGATAAAGAACAGCATTCATTTAAAACAGAAATCTTTAGTAAAATTATAAATGTCTACACTATAACTTTTGATCAATTTAATGCATCCTTAATAAAAATAAAAAAAAATAAAAAAAATCTTTCTGACCCCAAACTTTTGAACACTACAGACAGAACAAAAAAAGAAATCCATTCATCATTCACAAAGCGGATTAAGCTCTCTGGTTGGTGGATCTTTCTTCAGGATTGTGGGTAGTGAAGTACATCACCAGGAATTAAGCAATGAAACTTTTTTTTTATGAAGTTGAAATCACACGGACTGACTCATGGCTTCTAGAGACTTTCGGTATTTCATGAACATTATGAAAGGGTCCTTGGTTTGAAAAAGTTTGAGCATTTACAGAACACAATAGCTTCTGAAAGCAAGCTATAAATGCGTCAGAGCCACCTAACCTTGCACGGATGAGGATCCACGCCGTATGTTTCAAGCATTTGTGCTTTCTGCAGGAACTTCAGCTCAGCCGTCTCTGGAGTTTGACCTCTGCAAAACAACATATTAAAACACCACCCGTGTCATTCAATGGTTCAACAGCACATCAGAGACTCTGATTACACTACCCGAAGAAAAAAGACGTTTATTCAAGTGTGCTATTATACATCTCTACTTTTTATGTACTTCTCAGAAATATACTTAAAAATACACTTAAGTACACCTGACAGATAAGCCTGAGTATATTTGGCCAATACTTGTACTCAATCTTTTGATTGAGATCATTAAGTATAAGCAAGTATTCTAAGTCTACAATTAGAATTTGCTGAATTAACTAGTTATAGCTAGCTAAATTTCCACTACTAAAAATATAATTTGACGCTGATAGCGACATATAGCGCTTCGGGCAACTTGAGTCCCGGCTCCCTGACCTTTTCTGATCCCATCCCCCTCTCTCTCTCACTCCCACTTCATTTCCTGTCTGCTTATAGAACATATATGTTAAGTTGAGTTAAGTCAAGTTATTACTTAATAATTTTAAGTTACCTCAATTTTTTTGAGTTTTGCCAACTTATTCAGCGCATATAAAGTAAATGGTAAACAGTAAGTATGATGTTAAATTCACTTAAACAAGTATATTTGTATAAAACTAGTATTTACTGACTATACTTCAAAGTGTACTTTCATAAACTAAAACAACAAATCAGTATACTCATAAGTTCACTTGTAGCGTAGTAGCAGTACAAATGAAAAACGTAGTTGTGTACTAAAAGTTTAATACTGTTACACTTAAAATATTACTTTTATACACAAAAAGTGGGACAATTCAAGTAGTATTGAAATAGTACACTTGTAAGTATACTACTTGTAAGTTGATATTAGTATACGTACACTTGAACTCTACTTAAGTATACTTCATGATAAAATATACAAAGCATACTATAATTATTTTAATTTATCCATTGGTATTGGATTGAATCCAAAGTCTTAGTGGTTTTGTTCATATCCTGAAAAGTGGAAAATCATTGCAATGTAAAAAAATAATGTTGATGTGAATATGAACAAACACATCTACAGTATTTTGACACTTTACACTTGAACGACATTGATTAGCAGCCACGAAACAGAAAACAAAACCAAACCGACCAGACAGTTCAAGTATCATCCCTCCAGGAAACCTCTTACCGATTCATGTTTTATTCAGCACCGGCCATTCAACATTCAAGACCCTAATGCAACAAGACCGCCTTGTATTTCAATACAAATCAGAGAAGAAAAGCGCCCCTTAGCGTTGTGAGAAAGTGATTGTTTACAGACATCAGGACTGACTTACTGGATCATTCTGAAGACTGACATCTTCGCTCTACATTCCCAAATCCCAACATAATTTCCATATTAAGACCGATGAAGTGTCTCTCATCATAGAACAGTCACACCAGCAGAGGGCAGCAGTAATCATGTTCCTGTTTGGTGGATCGTCTAGTTTTTTGGGACCATAACTTCCCAAATGTAGCAGTCAAAACGCTTTATGTTCATATGCCGCCCATATATGAATATTCAACAGCTTCTAAACACACATTACAAACCAGCAACTAATTAATAGACTAAATCCATCACTAAACTCATGAGTTTATCAGTAAGGGCACTCGGTCAGCTAATCGGTCAGCTATGGTCAATACTGAGGGCTGAGACTTTACACTAATGACACATGGTGCGAGTGAGTGTGTGAATGTTTATGTGTTTATGATAGAAAGAGACAACCGTAAAAGAGACAATTTCACCACCCACCACAAAGTACTGTAGTGAGTGCACAAGGTCAACTAAACAAGTCTTTATTTCTAGTTCATACGTTCATCCATCAATGGATGAAGGCATTTACTATGCACTATAATAAAAACTTAACATTGAACATTTATTAAACAAGTTTAAAATGAATTTCTACCTACAATACTGTTTTAAAAGATAAGGGCCACTATGATTTTTTTTTTAAAATAACTTATACTATTATACAACAAGGATGCATTAAATAGATCACAATACATCACATTGGCATTGGGTGCCTAGTAATTTTTTATGACTTTACTGCCAATGTTAACCAATTCAACCTTATTGTAAAGTCTCACTGATTTTGTATAGAAAATCTGTCAGGAGTCGCTAACCCTCATCTACGAAGCTCGGTACATGACACGCAGAAAAAAATGGTAGGCTAAATTGTGCACATGATTTACTAATTCATTCCCTCCATTTGCCAAATCGCACACAAGATTTATAAATCGGATCAAATTAGGGAACTAATTAGTAAATATTGTGTGCGATTTAGCAAATCAAGGGAATTAATAAGTAAACCGGATGCACGATTTAGCAAATCAAGGGAAGGAAGTAGTAAATCGTACGCACATTTTAGCAAATCGAGGGAAGTAATTTGTAAATCGTACACATGATTTAGCAAATCAAGGGAATTAATAAGTAAACCGGATGCACGTTTTAGCAAATCAAGGAAAAGAATTAGTAAATTGTACACATGATTTAGCAAATCAAGGGAATTAATTAGTAAATCATACGCACGTTTTAGCAAATCAAGGAAAAGAATTAGTAAATCGTATGCATGATTTAGCAAATCAAGGGAATTAATTAGTAAATCGGATGCACGTTTTAGCAAATCGAGGGAATGAAATAGTAAATCACACTAGTTACTTTTTCGCAGCATGTCATGTGGGGGGGTCCGTACCCATCACCCTCAGCAGTGAAGCACAGAAACACACAAGAGAAAAGAGACTTTTCTTAAGCCATACATAAAAGAGGAGGGGAAAGGTTACACATACATTAACTCCGTCTTGTGGATCTCTGCAATCCTTCTTTCCAGTTTCTCTGAGTGCTTGGGGAAGAATTGGAACTTGGAGCTGTAGCCCTCTGGATGCTTTCCTGGGTCGTAGTCTCCGATCTCAGCTGCAAAGTAGTCATAAAATCAATCTTTCATCATGCAACCGTTCATAGTGTCCAACCTCCGCAGTGGAGCAGACACCTAAATCAATCATTCAACGTGCAACCATGCATTTTAGCTCACATATGGCCATGCTAAGTTAACATGTTTTCTTAATGAACATGCCCTGTGAGAGGAAGTGTTGGGAGCCATATGCTCTTTGCGGGGTTTTGTGGATTAGCATATAGTAGGAGCATTTTTAATATGCTGTTTGCTTCTGCAATTGGTACCAATGGCGAGCACTGACTTTTTTGCTGAGAGCAATGGTTTTATAGTTTTCATATAAAATAAATTTCCCTATGGAGAAAATACTTTGAAAATAGTTACAGTTTTTTTATTTAATTTCATTTCATTTTATTATTTTATTTTATTTTATTTTTTATTTAGTCTAGTGTCAAATACAATTTGATTTTCAGTGATCAATATCTGGAAGCAACAGCAGATTTTTCCTTTTTCCACAAAATCCCTCATATGCCAGCAAATCAATGACAATACGGAACAATGATGACGATGCATAACAAGAACGTAGGCTCCATAATTGGCACAGATTTGAAGAAAATTACAGTCATTTGTCAAATAAATAATTGACGGACAGTTACATGCTTATTACCAAAATGTTATTATGTAAACCTCAAATAATAAAGGGTTTAAGGAATATTTATATTGTAATATTATTATAATATTTATATTTTATAGTTATTTAAAATTTAATATCAATTTAATATCATAACAGTGAGTCCATGAACCCATTCTCTGAAATGGCTTTGCAGCTCATATGGGGTGATTGGTACCCATAAGCCTCTCCTGACCATTGCTCTGAGATGGAATAACACATCTTTAATTCAACAGTCATCTAAAACATGCCCCTGATCAACCTGTCAAAGAACATTACTGTGCATCCCGACCTCTAAGCTGCTGTTTTTCCTTCTCGAGTGACTAAACCATCTCTGTATGACCAAATACCCAAATACAAGTACCTGCGAGATTAAATAATTAAAATAATTTATTCTGGTCTTGAAAGATAATGTTGGCACTTTAAGAAAAAAAAGTGTCAATTTTTTTATTTTATATTAGAACGTAGTGATGCTAAATTTCTCAGCAGAACTGGTAGCCGATTATTTAGAATGATATCTGCCGGATAGCGATAGTTTGATTTTCTTACGAAAAAAAAAAAAAAAAAAAAAAATCGCTCCCAACTAATGCTGTAAACTATACAGGGAACCCTCTCATTTGGTACATTACTATAACATTAGAGGTTAAAATGAACAAAAGAGCCCAAACTATTATATTCAACTGCTACTTATTTTCAGACTTAGTAATTACATTCAAATAAAACCTGAAATGTTTGGATACAACTCAGTCAAACACATATAGCTCCTCTCTAGTGTTATTTTATAGCTATCTAATGAACTGTGAACATTGGATAACTTTCCTGAGGTAAATGCAAGGTTATGTGACATTGTTCACAAGCTGTTTAATTGGCGTCTTCCTGCAGTTGAAACACTGATGGAGCGAGTACAGGAGACCTTGTACTGTAAGTTGTGCTGTATCTTTCAACATACTTTTTGATGTTCATGCATGTTTTTTTTCATGCTATAACTTGTATTAAAGTGTAAGAAAAGCCTCGCGCTGCATGCTGCAGTGTTGCCAGTTGCTTTCAGTTGAAAGTAGCTGAAACTGGTCACTAAATGTTGCTAGATGACGTCATACTGGCGAGTCCACTGATCTATATTAATATAAATATTTTCCTTGACGAGTCAAGGAATCTAGATAAGGTTTGTCGAAGGATTTGCCGCTAGGCTTTTGAAAAAAGTCTCAAAACGGGCGGGGAAGTCGCTAAATCTAGCGACAAAATTGGCAGCACTACGACAGTGATCTGTCGCGTCACATTTAAGAACGTCAAAACTTTATTTATTGTTTGAATTTCATGATAAAATGGACAGAATTTGAAAGCTGAGACTTCTTATAAAAAACCATAAAGCACAAAGCTCTTTGCTATTACTGGATGGGAGGCGCACTACAAATAACGCTTGGTGTGCGGAGAAACTGCAGATCTGGCAACCGTGGCTTGTACCACAGGCGATTCATACACTGCGTCTCATTTTGAAGGCTGTGTCCATGTGAAATGAATGCAGCTATTGCGCTTTATAAATTCACCACAAGAGACATTTTCTTCACTCAGTTTGAGTTGAAGTCTGACACGTTTTTTCGCGCACTTTTGATTGCAAACAATTGCATTTATCAACCGATAACGATCATTAGCTGATACACTGGTGCATCTCTATTAGATATAAATATGTTTTATTATGTAATATTAAAAATTTAATTATAGGGTGAATTTGGGTTGACCTGAATTTTTTCCCCTTAGAAGTGCGTAAAAGTACAATATATACTCTGTTGGTATGAGTTTTTAAATATTAAAGAATCTTAGGGTCGCCAAAGTTGCATTTATTTGGTCACAACAGTTAAATTCTAAAATATTAAAATTTAAGATAACCCTTTTTTATTTTAATATATTCTAAAATATAATTTATTTCTGTGACGGCAAAGCTGAATTTTCAGCATCATTACTCCAGTCTTCAGTGTCACATGATCCTTCCGAAATCATTCTAATATGCTGATTTGATACTCAAGAACCATTTCTGATTATTATCAATGTTGAAAACAGTCGTGCTGCTTAATATTTCTATAGAAACATGATACTTTTTCTCAGGACTCTGAATAGAAAGTTCAAAATAACATTTATATGAAACAGAAATTGTAACAATGCAAAAGTATTTATTGTCACTTTTGATCAATTTAATGCTGAATATGAGAATTAATTTACGTAAAAAGAAATGGCTTTTGAACGGTAGTCATCACACAGCTTTTCCCTTAAGTATTAAGATCTAGGGTTACATTTCCTTCTACTTTACCTTGTAAGATGTAAGCTGCCAATAAGGCCGCGTCAGACGTTTTGCAGAGGAGACGACCGTGGTACAGATCTCTTTTGATCTGCAGGAAGACGAGATACCTGCAACCAGGATATGGAGTGAGCACATGAAGCCAAACAGGTTTATTCCGTTACCCTGAACATTTGTGTCTGATTACGTAAAGGTTAAATCTTACACCATTTGTCTGTAATGAAGGACACAGATGTGCAAAGTGAAACGTTTCACAGTAGGACGAAAAAAGTATGTGGATTTAACGCTCTCAAAACATGCTAAATATTTCTCTTTGATTTGGTTAAAATGAGCTTTCTGGGAATGGATTGAGAATGGGATTGTTGTTTTGGGAAGAGATGTCCTAAAGCAAACCGCTGTGTCAAAAGCTGTTGAGTTGGAGGGAGGGGAGAGTCTGTAACAGACCCAGACGTCTGTCTCTCTGGTCCTAACATCTGTCTCACAGTCATATAATGTTACAAACACAGATGCTACTTTATATAATTACGCATTTAGAGCTCATAGACTAGATTTTAATGGAATGAAAAGAGCACCACTGAATACATGATTGTTTAAGACAAGAGCTTTCAGTAACACTTTAGATTAGGGAACATATATTCATTGTTAACTAGTTGCTTATTAGCATGTATATTACTAGGATATTGGCTGTTTATTAGTACATTAAAGCCTTATTCTACATGATCATATTCTACATCCCTTAATCCTACCCAATAACTAAACTTAACTACTTCACTGACTATTAATAAGCAGGATTTAGGAGTTTACTGAGAAAAAAAAATAATCCTAGTTAATAGTGAATATGTGTTCCCCAATGTCACATTTTCTATTCATAAATCAATCCAGTCCCAATCTCGGGTCTTCTCACCTTCAGTGCAACATGTGTCCCACGAGTAAAGAACGACATGCTTGTCTTTAACTTCTCAAAGTAGGCCAGCCCAGCTCGAGCTAATAGCTTTTCACTTAAGAGGCCATAGGAGCTAAAAATGCAATTATGTTCCCTGAATTCTCTCTAGGTGACAGCAGCAAAATGGCATTTTCTGTAGCCACCAGTCAATTTCTGGCCTACATATTGGCTTCTTTCTTCATCCCTAACCTGCCATTTATGGAAACACACTCGACGTGTCCGTGTCATTTGGTTCTAGAAAAGGACAAGCCAAATATAGGAGCGGCTAAATGGCAAAGCATTGGGCTGAGATGCTTGTTTTTGCTCTGTGGAATATGCAATGTATCCAACCCAATTTTCCAACCCAAAAGAAAGTGGATACGCATTGCTATTACAATAAACATTACAATATTTAATATTAAATGATCTCATTATAGGGAGATAAGAAGGGTAAGTGTCATGTTTTATATGCTTGTAGGTTTTTAAAAGTGCAGGAAAATATGTTAATATTAAATATCAATATATAAAATTAAATACATATATTTTATATTATATTATTACTGTAATCAGGCAAAACTAAATTTTCTAAAGTGTTCTTTCATTTTAAGAAACTATTTACAAAATAATATAAAAACAAAATAGACATCAATTCCCAAAACTGAAATCTGTAATTTTATATTATATATATATATATATATATATATATATATATATATTAGTTGAAAACACTCAGAAATAATTTACAATAATTGTATTGTATAATTGTATATTATATAGAAAATATAGAATATATAATGTATTTATATATACATATATATATATATATATATATAATGTATTTTTAATATATATTTTTTAAATATTTAATTTCAAGAAACTATATACAATATATTATATAGAAAATATAGAATATATACCGTATTGTATTATTATTCTAACAATATAAATAATATATTATAAAAAAAATAGACATCTATTCCCAAAACTGTAATGTAAATATAAATGAATACATAAATAAACTTTTTGATAACTAAGACTCAGGATAATTAAAAAAAAGTTAAATATCATTTAATTTCAGATTTAGCTGATGCTGTCTGAAAATCTTCAACTTTCATTGAAAATGAAATATAACATATTATTATGATCATTTAGAGATCACATGACAACTTATAATGCGTGATGTGGCGTTAAAGAAAGAATGGAGCATGTGCCGCATTGCTGACGGTAACCGGTTGCTAGGATGCAGCTTTAATGACAGTTTGTGAATGTTGAGCAATAATCTCATTTTACCACCTGAGAATTTCTAAACGCTCACAGTCTGGTTTTACTGTCGAATTATGAGTAGCAGAAGAAAGTGCAAAGACAGAATCACTTTTTTTCACCCACACAACTTTGCTTGAGATGGATATATTTCTTTTTCTCACAGGGAAAATGCTAATTCCTCCATAAACTCTGAACGATGTCCTTTTCTTTCAGATAATCCCTCTGTTTCTCACCCATACCTCTCATTAGTCTGTCTGCTCATTCTCTCTACCTGACTTTCTGCTTCATCCTTTTGTTTCATGTCTCTTTTCAATGTGAATTATTACTTTGTGTTCCCCAAGCATTTCATTTCACAGCACAGTAAACACTAGCGGTCTCCCTCCACTCCACACACACCTGAAATACACAAAAATCCAGTCCATACCACATTGTGAGAGCCAGTATGTCAACTTCCCAGAAGTATTTGATGTGTGTCTCTTATACGCGCACACTGTCAATAAAGTGGCCCTCATTAGGTTGTAAGAAGCGCACAGAATCATAAGATCTTTTTTCAGGTCGGGTGTGTGAATTTCTGGGTGACCTCATTGCAGACTGATCGAGAGGGGATGAAAGAGGCGGAGAGAGACACTGTGATGCCAGCCAAGTCTTTGCTAGCTAGAGGCTAATCATGTATCATTCAGAGGAATCTGTTAAGAGTCACTGACCATACAGCAGTGAGAGAGAAACAGGGGTTTAGGCACTTGCATATGTTTAGAGTGCTATAAGATCATTTCTATTTTGATGAGCAAGTTACTTAGCGGCGTCGCATACTGGATGTCTGAAAATCAGACAACATGCACTCAGTTTGTTCAATTTTAAAGGCACATAAGCTTTGAAGATGCAAAGTGCACCTGGGATCGTACAATACAAGAGTGCTGGACACCACATCCACGGTGTCTGTCAGTATCAGAAACTTTTGTTGGTCACAGGACTTATTTTCTGCAATAATCCAAAAGGAAAAATCCTTTTGGGGTTTGGTGACAGAACCAGAGTGATGCTATCAGTAGCCGCGTCTCCATTAGCCTTTGAATTGCGCAGGTTGAAATTGCGAATTGAAAATACGCTCAGTGAACATGTCAATTTCACAAAACTCCCATCTATCGCAAAAAAGTTTTCACGCTCGCATGAGGTGGTTTTTCAGGCAATTCGAAAAAGGAATATTTAGTAAAACTGCAATTTTTTTCGCATTTACAGGTCACCACCTGCCGTTTGTAAAAGTCGATCATCTTTTAAGAGGACAGAAGACGAGAGTTCTTCATTAAACTCATGAAAGACAAAAGAGATGAAAAAGAGACGTTTTAGTCGCATGACATCAGTAAATGAAAACGGTGTCATTTCGAAATAGTTTTATCGATATTTAGAAAATATCGCAAAAGTTTTGAGCAAATCTGTAATGGAAACACGGCTAGTGTTGGGTACTTTAAAAAGTAATGTGTTACAATATTGCGTTACTCCCAAAAATAGCAACTAATTGCTTTAGTTTTTCTGTAAAGTCATGCGTTACGTTACTTTTGCATTACTTTTTCTCATTTGGGCTGGCTTGTTTGTTTTTTAAAAACAAAAAATATATTTGCCCTTTCACACCAAAAGTGAAATGAATAAGTCTCAGACTAAAGGAAATACAAATTCACGCCTGTACAGTAGAGGGCGCAGCTCAGACAAACCATTCAGCTGCGCTGCCATTCTGGATTGCAGAAGAAATCACAAATCTGATGTTTATCCAGTTATTTTTGGATCATAGAGGGTCAGCAGCAATGACATAAGTAAGATTAAATATATAAAGTATATTTGTGTTTAGCATATTTAATTATTGCGGGTTCACGTAATATTCAGAGTTTACATTTCACTGTTTTTATTAATTTTGGGGAATTCTGAATCTGTTTTTGTGCAAGAGAGTTGAGTAAAGACTAGATCACATTTAGTGTAGAACTACAGTAACATCATGTTCACACAGCGCACACATCACCTCTGCACTTACTGATGATTTCTCTTTCTCATGGAGAGGAGAACTGTCAATCAATAAATGGGGAAAAAAAAGTAACTTGAGTTTTAAAAGTAAGGCATTACTTTAATAGTTACTTGATAAAAGTAATCTGATTACATAGCTAACGTTACTTGTAATGCGTCACCCCAAACACTGGATACTAAAATCCGAAAAATACATCATCACTGCAGTGCTCTACAGCAGACTGACCATGTTGGGCATAAAAAAGCAAAGCCCGACCAGCTAAACAAAGTCAAATGGCTTTCTGGTGCTGCCAAACATCTGTCGCCATTTGGTTTGCTACTCTTAATCAAAGCAGAGCTTTAGGCCTACGCTTGAAGGGATATTTTATGCATGAAACTGAGCCAGCTCTGTAAACAGGTGCCATTTAATCATGTGACATAAGCACTGAACACAAAAAGCAGAATCCTTTCATTGTGGCGACTCATACCTGGTGATCTCCTCCTTTAGAGCAGCAGGATCTGGTGGGTAGAACTTCACCCGCAGACACATGGTGAATGGAGGTTGTGCTGTGTGGAGAAAACGAACATCTCAACACTAAAATATAAGATTGAACCACATTGAACTACTTGAACTTCAATATTCTATTGTTTTAATAAATGATATACAGTTCTGGAATGTGAAATCACAAAATGCAAATGTTAATTAATTAAATATATGAACCAAATAAGTTTATTATGTAGTTGAGATCCACTGCCTTAATCAGTATTTTAGTCTTGCCAGTAAAAAAACATCTAAACACCTTTAAAAACAAGTTAACCCTTGCTGCATTAAATATTACACACTTTTACAGTTCGAATAAGAATATGCAATATTCTTGTTTTAAGAGAATATATCAAGAATTACTTTTCTTACCCCACTGGCAAGTTTCCCCCCTGATTTTAAACATAAATCTAACACAATTTTAAGAGATTTATAATTAAAACATGAGGAAACAATTTGCCAGTGGGCTAAAAAAGAATTTCTGAACATGATTAATACGAAAGTATTTATGTAACTGTACTTCAAGTTCAATGCTATAATTAATATTATTTTGGAAAAGTTGCACTTTACCCTAGTACTACACTAAAATTCTCATCCTGTTTTACTCTGAATTTAACTTATCTTGTGAAGTCGGGAATATTGTAACTGTTTCACAAAGTTTGTAATTAAAGTTACTTTAATTAGAAACACTCCTCTGTCTCACAACTTCAACAGTCTATTTCTAAAGCTCAGAAATAAGTTCACTTTTTTTTTTACTTTTAAGTAGCAAGTACAATTAAATGTAGACACTTTTTTAAAACAATATGTCTGTATTGATAAATAACTCTGGGATGACAAAAATCAGAATGATGAATAAAAAACGTTCACACCAAGAACAGTTTTAGTTCAGTCACTCTGTACAAGAATATCCAAGTCCACATGACAACAATAACAACACAGAGAATTGATTTTTCCAAGATGAAACAGCCAATCAGAATTAACCTTGAGCAATTAAAGAACTTATAATAATCAGAACATTATTGTGCGTCGATGTGGACGCTAATACAGTTATAGCTATCATTCTTGATGTGAACAGGCCTTAAGTGTCATATGTCACATTTCATGGCCAGTTTAACACAAGTAAAGGTCACCACTCCATCAAATGACAGCGACACACCATTTATAAATGTATAGTACCCATGAATCCCATTAGCATGCTCCATTACGCTCACTATAGTGATGTCGTTCATAATTGCTCCTTTATGGAATCTAGCGCACTATAAATAAGATCTGACTGATGATACTTACATTTCATCTGCTTAGAAATTGACTTGGTGAACTCCAGCCAGTGCTAAAACAACAGATGAGAGAATTTTAATTCCACACACACACACACACACACACACACATTACATCTATATTTCATCTAACACATAATTACACAGGAGCAGGTGGTCAGTGTGGGTAGATGTACAGAGATTTTATATCAGTATGAGTGTGAGATGGGGGAAGGGTAGATATATTAATCATTTCTCCGGAGCGAAACATTAGCACATCTTCGACGTCACGCTGAGATTCTATCGCTGCTATTGTGTGCAGAACCAGATAAGCCAAACTGAGCCATTGGATTTGAGAAAGAAAGTATAGTTGGGTCTTAGTGCCAGTAGGCTAATTTCTAGAAACTGCATCAGGCATTTCGATTTCAGATTATAGTGATCTGAAAGCTTTTTTTTCCCCGTGCCACATTATCGTATTCCAGCTAATCTCTGTCATATTTTGCCAGCTAGGAATGCTCTGAAGGGAATTGTGAGCACTTAGCAGACGCTAATGTTGTTGCATTGTGTCGTCTACAGCAGACTAGCATCAGATAGATGCCCTCATTATTATTTATGTCACTCAATGCGAGAGGCTCCCAAAGAGGGTCAGTGAAAAAAAGAGACGGATATGAACAAACTGTACGTGTATGTAAAGCCTTTACACTGTCAGGTTTGAATTTAGCGGACACAGATCAGCACAGATCTCCGATTCAAGAGATTCAACAGGATTTCCTTACAGGGAGCTATGCAGAATTTTTATTTTTACACGTTTATATAATTAGATCATTTAAAAATCATCATTTGAAATAAATATTATTATATATTCCAATTAATATTTTGGTAATATAAAGTTTTTCAAGCAGTGTTGTTATTGTTAAGTAAATTAATTAAAATTAAAGCTATATAATAATAAATAATAATAAAAAATAATTAAAGTAAATTAATAAATATAATATTATAATAATTATAATATAATATATAATTTTTATTATTTTAATATTATATATATATATATATATAATATTAAAATAATAAAAATAATTAAAGCTATATATATATATATATATATATATATATATATATAGCTAATAAAAGTGATAAGAGCTGGGTATAATTGATTACAGTATATGTAATCTGGATTACTAAATCAATTCCAAAAATGAAATACTTGTAATTAGATTATATTACTTTTTATTATTACTTTTATTGATTACATGACTACTTAATATTCACAAAATGGCATGCAATTATTCATAATTCGTTGATTTTCACTAATTCTTTTTTATCTTTTGAATTGTCCATTATAAAACAGTTTTGTATTTTAATATTTGCACAAGTCAGAGGCCACACAGCATAACACATAAAATATTAAAAATCTTTGTTTTATTTTAAAATTTCACATTTTTATTGTTTAATAATTATTTTGCATCAATTTACGAACCCCCTGCAGTTTCTTAGCAAACCCCAGTTTAGAAAACCCTGTTGTAATGTAATGTACAATGTATAACAAACATATTTTTTCTTTCTCTAGCATGCTTCTTTCCCAGGTGTATCTTGCTAGCCAATCCGCCCTCAGTGTATTTTTACCCCAGTGTTTCCAGCGTTCAGAGTCTGGTGTTGTCCTTGATGGATGTGTTGCTTTCGGTTCGGTTTGATTTTCTCCCCTTTACTTTACCTATGTTTCAGCCCCCATTCACTGCATTGAAACAAGTCTAAGAAAGTATGTTTTACCTAATTGTAACAACATGAGAAAATGATTTGTTTGTGTGAACTGTCCCTTTAAAGCAAAAAGTATTCATCTGAGCTGCATAAGGGCCTGGCCAGATTTACTTCTGTCCTTCTAGAAGGTTCAATCCATCAATCATCAGCTCTGTTTCTTTCTGTGACGCTCTCTGATTATTAACCCTGAGAGTCAGTCTGACCTGTGCAGGATCAATACAACCACAGACCACTCAGACCACGCGTGAATTCATCAATTATTAGGCATTACGACCAATACGCTCTAACAAACGAAAGTCACTTTGAGTATCCTGACAGATGCTGCTTTATCGTAATAAAAAAGCTGTGGGCATGAACGCAGAAATGATGAATTGTTGCTCCGCATTACCGTTGACCTTGGAGTGTTCGGCACAAGCCACATGCTGCGATACTCACCCGTTGTTTATCCGGATCGACATATCTAATGCCAAAATAGTCCTTCTCCAGCAGGTTTAGATGGTGGCAAATGAGGTCGAACAAATACTGGCCTTTGGCATCCCTCTGAAAGACAAAGACAATAACAAACGATCAATAGAGCAGAAGTTTAATATTTGTGTGGGTATTTTTGGACCAAATAAATAGGTGGAAGAACTGAAGAAGACCAGCCAAATGAAATTAAAGTTTAGTGAACTGAAGGCTGACATGGAAAGCAGGGGATTTTAATTACCGATCGCATTTTTTCCTTGGGAGAGATTCTGTAAATTCAATATGAATGCAGAGAGAGAGAGTCTTGGAATTTACATTTCTTTTCCATGAAAAGAGAGAAATAATTTCGCTGTGCTGGGATTCATTTCTATTTGTATGCCAGCTGGGTACCAAACCGAATTACTTCATATAAGGATTTATTATTATTAGTGAACAGATATCTCCAATAAAACCCACAACAGACAGACTGATGTCATGTGATGTGCAGCAAATTTACTCTACAATATTCAATCGGTTATATAATACTTCATGTAAGCCAGAGCAAAACTAGAAACATTTATGCCATGACTTTTTAAATGTATCACTCACTTAATTGCCTGGATATCACAAATGACTAGTGTTGTAGTCGAGACGAGAAATGTGTTATTGTTATTCAATAATCACAATTAGAATAATAAGACTCTATATAGAGCTGTTACAACTAAAGTCATCTTTATTCAGCAGAAGTTGCATCTGAATTGGTCCAATTACAAATACATAAATAATGTTGAGCTTAGTGTTTTAAAAAATAAATTTTGTTCATTGAACATTTGTAAAAAAATCAACATTATGTTTACAATTGTGCTCATATTTGTGAAAACTGCCCTCTTTCTTGTGATATTGCGTAATTATATCATATGTTATAATATAAATATCAAGATCTTATACAAATACTTTTTTGCAATCATATCTTAAATTTTGTGGGCATTTTGTATTAACTTTGGTGACATTTTTGACAATCCCTTGCACACCCGGCACAACAGTAACAAAATAAAAGAAATTAGAAATAAGTTATTGATTGCATTTGAAGCAGGAAGTTTTACATCCGATTAAATTAATGATGTTAACAAAGAAATCAGACGATGCAACGGCAATTTAGCGATATCCTCGCAGTTGTGGTCTTGACCGGTTTTGAAATAAAATCCCGAGTCCTTTTAGTCTGAGACCAAGACAAAACCGAGACCAAGACCTTCAAAAAATAGTCTCAAGACCAGTCTCAAGTACTACAACACTACAAATGACTGTAGAAAGATGCTGTCCGAATAACTGCACTAGGAGAAATTCATGAGAAAGTCAATAGTTTACCAACAGTACATGGATACCCACACTATTTCATCATTATTTTGTTACACTTAATAGGTCATTTGTAATGGCGCACAAATTCTGCAATGTTTTTCATAGTTTTAGACCTCACTATATCAGTCTAAGCTGCAGGTATGAGCTCATTATCTCAAACGGTTCCTCAACAGTTCTTCTTAACTAGAGCTGGGAGAAGAAATGAAATTCCATAAAACACTTTTTCTCTCTCAGCCCACCTCTAATATCACACTCATTTGCATTGAGAATCTATTTCCCCCCTCAAACAAACAATATTTCGCTTTTGCAATTGTACGCAATAAGAGTTTGAAGCGGAAGTCAAGACAATTCACGCTCAGTAGCAAGTCTTCAGGCATGAGTGATTTATTCTGGATTAAGACTTACTGTAAGAACTTGGCAGGCCATATGCAGCCTATAGACAAATCATTGTGTTATGCTGAGCTTGGGACGCGGTACACGTGCAGTAAAGTGTATTAAAGCTGCTCGATGAGAGTTAAACTTGCATATCTTTGTGATCTCATGTTGCTCTTTTAACTGAGCAGTTTCCTTTATAAATCATTATATTTACATGCAATCTGAATGATAGCAGATCCGAATGGTGGAGTAGATCTTAAAGAATGTGTTAAAAAAGAATGAATTTATTCAGATGTATGAGAATCTGTTCATAAACATCCATAGTTTGCGATTTTCTATTATGCACAAAATTGGAATATTGCATAAAACACTTGCGAATAGAGCGGCGTTTCTATCCCACGTGTTCAAGAGAACAAAATCATCACTTCCTGGCAAATTGATACTTCGCCGTCAGTTTGATTGACAGGCGATCTAACCAATCATAACCCCGAATTCGTCATTTTGTCCGACAAAGCAGTCAGGGGAGTTAGTAGATTAACGTTGGTGAACTTGAACTTGAAAAATTGCGTGTCCTCACGTCTTTCCGCGCTTTAAACAACATTCCTTCTGGGAGGGAATTAACACAAATCATTTTTAATGACAGACTTTGGCTCAGGTTTTTCAGAATAACTATAAAATTATTAATGCTAATAAAACTAATGCTGTGCGATGAAACTGATCTGCAGGTTAGTCCAGTTTATCCAATCACATCCACAGTTGAGGATTGTGTTGATCATCTAGGGTTATCTAACATAGTCTTATCGGATAGCATTGACGACTCAATTGACCGTTCGCAAAGTCCCGCCCCCTTTAGTTACTGTTGCTATGTCCAACAAGTCATGCGCTCTCACGCCACACATCATGTTCTCACACAGTGAAAAATACATCCCAGAGCAAAGAGGACACTGACAACACGTCAACAGACAAGACAGAGCAGGTTACTTTAGATATGAAACAAAGTTTAAAATGTCAAATATAGTAATTTTGTAAAGAAGTTTAAACAATAAATAGCGAATAGTGTCTCTTTAATGTGTCGTGACAGATCGCTGCGGCTCCTCGTGAACCTCATGAACCGATCATCTCTTCATACTAGTTCATTTATAGCATCAAATAAACATGAATGAACATCAGAAGGAATGTTGTTTCAAGCGCGGAAAGACGTGAGCCAACTTTTCAAGTTCACCATCATTAATCTACTAACTAACCTGACTGCTTTGTTGGACAAAATGGCGAATTCAGGGTTATGATAAAATTCCCAGCGAAGGGTAAATTGAGCGTATAAGTTTTTTGGAATTTTTACGCATTTTGGCGTTTCCATCCAGCATTTGTTTTATGTGATATTCCAAAAATTCTTATAAAAAGGTGGATGGAAACATGGCTAGTGACAGAAAGAACTGAGGTGAACGTTCACTCCGCATCTTCGCCGACTAGCAGGATGTGTGCTGTATGTCTCAATCACAAAACCTCTGGAAACCCTTTAATGATGCTCACATAATGAGGTCAGCCAACAGACAAGCTACATGTCCAGCCAAATTGAGCCTTTCAGGCCCTCGTGTTGAGTATGAAAAGCGGAAAATATAAAGGTCAAACACAAATACAGCTTTTTCATCAGCTTTGAAATCCATTTCATAGTTCATAAATGCTATTACACAGGACCTGTTTCATACATAATAACACTATTTGGAACTATTTCTGTGTAGTTCAAGGAAAAAAGGCAAGGAGAAGGGCAAATGAGACTCATGCTTGTTTACTCTTGGAAATATTGTGTTTTAGAAGGAGCAACAGACATGGGAAGAGTCATTCAGCAGCGATGCTTGAGCGGAGTGACCATCTGGCTGTGTGACCCCAGCACTTAAGAGTGTCTTTCACTCACTCACACACACACACACACACACATGCATATATACAGATATGGAAAACACACACTGAAGAGCCTGATAGCTGATACCATATTTTGCATCTCACAAAAATGATCAAAAACACATTCCAGTTCCCATCGCAAGTTCTCTGTGTAACAATTATGAAATCTTTCAGTAGAAAACTTTTATGGTTCTATTTTCGGATAAATGAGCAGATGGAGGGCAGTGGACCATGAGCGCATGCGTCTGCCTGATGCCAAATAGAACATTCTGTGGGTGTCTAGAGACGGCTGGATAGCTGTATAACATAAAGCCTTCACACAGGACTGCTGGAACCCAATGAGACTGCCAAAGGGGACAAAAAAAAAGAGAAAGAGATGCCCCTATTTGCGAACAGGTCAGACCACCCCCGCAGAGAGAGCAGAGATAGACTAATCTCAGTGAGCAGATAAGCTGAATCTTTATTCTTATCATCAATGATCATTATTACTATTGATAATAATATAGTAATATAATTCATAATATTTTTATTATAAGTTAAAGTAACAAATTAATAACGTATAATAATAATAATTATTATTATATGATATTTAATATCATGATATATGATATAATACTATATGATAAATTTATTAAAATAAATAAAATTAATTAAATGTATAATAAAATAAATAAAATTATAAAAATATAAATTAAAAATATAATAACATAAATTTAATTTTAAAATAAATTATAAAGTAAAATAAATTATAAATAAAATAAAATTAAATTAAAAATGTTTATGTTGTTTACATACACTCCATGCTTCTTCCATGTTATTTAAATCACCTGTATATACCAGGATCTGCAAATTAAAATCTTGTTATATTCATATGCCTAGATTTGCCAAAGGTGCACTGATATTTTTCTGATATAATTCTTTCCACATTTGTCTTTGATCAGACAGGCCATCAGGTACCGAAGTGGTAAAGGCCTGACAGAAGAACCTGGGGTTGAGTCTTTGGCAAAATGTGGACAGTAATGTTCACATTGCTCAGGGTGAGTTACTTGTCAGCACTCAGACAAAGGCCCAAAAGGATTATGGGAGAGCACTAACCCCCTGTCACTTCTAAGCAGGTTCCCAACTGAAGGCCCATAATCCATTATGGCATGCCTGCTTACTAGACTAAGGCTAAAACAGGCAAACACTCTGTAACACACGTACACACTTTGATCGAACTGTATGTGCACAGCTATGATTGAGCATTACTCATCAATTGTTATGGGAGATTTATGTTCTCCTTTTCACTTACACTGCCTCCCGAGTTAGCCACTGAAGCCCCATAAAGAGGCTTTGAATAATTCCACTTCCCCAGAAATAACCGAGCAAATGCACACTATCCAATCCCTTCTTTTTACACAGTGGAGAGAGCAGAACACAAAAATTCGGAGAGCCCATTCATCATCTAACGGAGATAGCTGGACAACACTCATTGTTCATCAGACTGAATGTGTAAGCAGCCACTTAGCCAGAGATAACACAAAGGCAAAATCATTTATCTTGCTCATTTCTTGGATAATGAGAAGACTGTATTGGAAATAACAGTACTTTCAGTCAATGAAGCATCACACCTTCAACCCTACAAAGAGCAGATGAGGGAGGCAGTTTCAGGTTCGTCATCATTGTGGACCGCATCACGATAAAAATCATTACATTAAAGCGTTTGAATATCATTTAAAGCATCCCCATTCATCTCAAAGGCTGTTTCTCAGCTGATGCAGGACTCTCTGGAAACATGCAATTTGAAAACTGCTATCTATATTGTTCATGGTCACAGTTTTAGGCTAGGAAATATTTGAGCCAATTACTTGGCCACAGGAAAATGATATCGTGGCAACAGTGATTGTCTGATGAAAATGCACAAAAACTGGTGACTATCCTCAGCTGTGATATCCAAGGGAGCACACTGGGAAAAATATAGAAATATTTTCTATTTAAATATATTGTAAAATGTAATTTATTCCTGTGATGGCAAATCTGAATTTTCAGCATCATTACTCCAGTCTTCTATGGAAGCTTGTTTCCGTCACTAATCAGAATTGTGAGATATAAAGTTAGAATTACAATTCCGACTTTATATCTCACAATTTTGACTTCATATCACGCAATTCTGACATTATAACTCGCAATTATGAGTTTATAGCTTGCAATTATGGGGGAAAAAAACTGAATTGTGAGATAAAAAGTCGCAATTACCTTTTTCATTTTTCATTTCATGGCGGAAAAAGGCTTCCATAGTATTCAGTGTCACATGATCCTTCAGAAATCATTCTAATATGCTAATAAGCTGATTTGCTGCTCAAAAAGCATTAGAAAATGAGAAAAAGAAAATGAGTCACATGATATCAATGTTGAAAACAGTTGTGTTGCTGAATATTTTGGCGAAAATAAAGAAACATTTTTAAAAAAATTTGAAAGGGAAATATTTTGTAAAAAGAAAAAATTCAAAATCTATTTAATGCATCTGTGGAAAATAATAAAATGATACTAATAATAATATTAATTAAATATCTTAAGAAATTTTACTGGGGACACAAATTTGTACAATGACATGGGTATTACACTGGTATTACGACGTAAACATGTTTTATGAGGACATTTCACAAGTTCTCATATTTAAAATAGCTTTTAAAAACAAACCTGTGTGTGTGTGTGTGTGTGTGTGTGTTAGTGTGTGTGTGTGCTACTATAAGTTCCTTTCTTCATCAGTGTCACTTCATAAACATCTCTCTCCCCAGCTTCATCTGTTTCCTACAAGCAATCTGTAATTGCAGGATCTGTGTTATTATGAGAGGAAATTATCTGTCTGGAAATTACCTAGATATCCTCATCTACATACAGTAACATCATGTGTAACATCTTTCAAACACAAAAAACAATAATAATAATAATAATAAATCAAATCTGAAATCAATAGCATTAATATACAGTATAATATCAGTGTTTTCCCTCTAACTGGTTATCACTCCAGATTACTGTTATCTTTTAGTCTTTTCAGAATAAAACATTGTTTTATAGCATGGTGGCATGTTATAAAAGATGTTTGTGTGTATGAATCACGGAGAAGAGCTTTAGTGGCTGCAGTCCAGAGGTTTTTTGTTTGGAGTTTCATTAGTAGATTGGCTGCTGGCGATGTGAATAGCCATGATTCCATCCACTTATTTTTGGATGGATGGAAACGCCAAGAGTGACATCAATTCTAAAAATGTGCATAAAAATGAATGCGCTCAATTGAGGCACATACATTTTTTAGTCGATAAGAAGACGTACATAATTTACTGAATAAATCCCTCGATGCACAACACAAAACTCATGTGACTTTGCCTGAACTGTGGATGTGATTGGATAATTGGACTAACCAGCGGATCAGTTCCATCTCAGATGTTTTTTTAGTTATTCTGTAATGCCTGAGTCTTTCATCAGAATGATTTGGCTTAATTTCCTCCTAGAAGCACCTCACATGATTACATTCACAAACATCAGGCATCCGAACGCAAGATAACATGACAGCGTTTATTGCGTTTCGTCCGCGAATTCTGAGACGCAAGTCATTTATGATGTAGGACAAAAGAGCCACAGTGGCTTCTCCAATTGCAGCAACTTCCATATTTATAACAGATATTTTGCGCCAGTTTTCCAGATTTTGTTCACTTGAACACATGGAATGGAAACGCTGCTTTATAACATGTTTTATGTGATATTCCAATTTTGCCCACAAGTTAAATTCGCAACTTTTGATGGAAACGCTGCTAATGATGGCAGTGGTTAATGTAGTAATGTAATTGAGTGAAAATTGTTACCATAATTTTATTGAGTAGATTTTATAGGTTTGCTGTTGTTATCTTAAATCTTGTCAGAGTTAATAAAAAGGCACACAGCATGAAAAGCCATTATGTGTTGATAAACACAGAGTTAAGCAGTCAGCACATTTATGAGGCAGTTAGCTTTAGCATGTATTGATCTCATGGTCTCTGGGGCACTGTAGCTTAGCATGACAATGGTAAGTGAAAGCTACACATTAACTATTTCAAGCTAAATACATTCACCATCTATCACTTTAATTCTGTTGACCAAGGCTGAAGATTCCTTGTTCACAATTAAAGCAGCCGGTCTTGACTCTTTAAGACAGGGTCTGAAACCTCAGTCAGTGGATCATTGATACTCATACACACTGAAAAGAAGCAAGTGTTTTTGTGTATGGCCCCAAAGGTGTCTGGATCCTTAAAAACGACTGAATTTCAATGCATTTTATCATAAAATATCAAGCCTAGTGGCATATTGTATACCGTATATTAAAGAAAGATAGCACAAGCACACTTTTCAAGTAAAAATTTTGAAAATGACTTAGTTTTAAATCATTATTTGAATTGAGAAATCCGTTTTTCCTTGAGCTTTTGATAAATAAGAGGTCACTGTACTATAAGTATATCCTGTAAGTTTCAGAACTGAAAACTTCCTTGTTAGTCCAATAAAAGCTTTTATTGACACCAGGCCCAGCGAACGACTTATCCTGGAATGTGTCTATCATAGATAGGTGAAACCCCGCCTCCACAAAAGAAATCAACACCTAGTTCATCACTGCAAGCCCCGCCCACTGGCGTGTTAATGAGATGAGGAGGAGAAGAGAAGAGCGATACAGGACAAAAATAACATCAACTGGTTTTGACAGTTAAGCATTATTTATTTGTATTCGGTACATTTCACTGTGGATTCTTTGGTAAATCAGTGGCTAATGCTAAAAAAGTTATGACGAAAGCATTAGTTAGTGAGATCACTGCATTGCACTGCACTGCATCAACTTCAATGTTCATCACTGCAACCTTTCTAGCCACAATCTAAATAATATAATGCCATAGATCTAAATGTAATGCTATAATATTAAACACTTTTCACAATTAGTTAACCTTGAGAGCTGTAAAACGTACTAAAAGTTTTCAAGAGAGTAATTCTTAACTATTTTGTATGCAACGATGTTAGCCAATCAGCAGCAGTGGGCGTGTACACTGAAGTCTCCCTTACAACAGAGCGTTCAAATAAGAGGGCTAAAATCAGGTTAGGATAAATGCCTTTTATTTTATAAATTATGACCATTTTTGATAAAAAAAAAAGCATACTAACATTATATATGCAACTCAGGAAACAATTAATGGCAGCACAGCTAAACCCACACAGGTTAAGCAGAAGGTGAGTAATGTTGTTTCTAATAAACAGATAAAATAATTGCTTTTAAAATACATAACGGAATGAATTCCATAGCCACACTGGAGTGTTTTAATTTAGTAAAGGCAGGTATAAAAACTTGAGAACTGAAACCAGAGAACATCTCCTCAATCTCACAGTGTACTGCCAATAACACACTGAAATCACTGAAAACAATAAACACAAAGCCTCTGCGGACTCTGTGCGGTTCCTGCAACAAGCTAATGCAATATGAGCTTCTGAGGAGCGATGCGGCTTTCATTAGAGCTGAGAAAGAGCAGGGCAGCTGAGAGGCAAAGCCACAGCCCCGGTGAGATCTCGAGTTGCCTATCCGTAACACTCCAGTTCCTCGAGCGCATTGATCCTGTGATAGACAGCCAGACAGCCATCTGCATACACCCGAGGGTCCACACGGCCCCTAGCACTGCGCTACTCAGGGCTAAATCAGACCATAGACCACTTCCTCAGAGCTCCACATCAAATTAAACAAGCAATGTAGGGCAGTCTAATCAATCAGTGCAATATGCAATTCATTTGAAACTGGGTCTGTTTATACATTTTCTTTTTATTTTTGGACACAACTATTACAGATTCTTATGTCGCTAAACAGTGTTGGGGACAGTTACTTTTAAAAGTAATGTATAACAATATTGCGTTAGTCCCTAAAAAAGTAACTCATTTTTTTTATAGCCCTTAAAAATGTAGTATTTATTTAAAAAAGTAACTTTGATATTTTGTTGTAATTTAAAAGTAATGCGTTACTTTACTAGTTACTTGAAAAAAGTAATCTGATTACGTAACTCACATTACTTGAAATGCATTTCACCCAAAACTGGACAACGGATCCTCATTTCACAAAATGCTTTGCTCAGTGCTACAACTCCCAAACGCAGCGGAGAGGATTCCCACTATGTCATGGTGTGAAAGAAAGATGCAAAGACTAAGCATACCCAAACTGGGCCATCAAAACACAGAGGGGTGGGTGGGAGGGGAAAAAAGGGGAAAGAGGACGAATATGCCCTGGAAGAAAACACAAGAAAGTGAGATTCTGAGATGCAGACAACAGAAAGGGAGCAAGGGCTGTACTGAACACATCAAAAAGATGTCATATGATAAGCTCAAAGAGTGATTACCAATTCAGCTATGTATTTCAGATGTTTTTGAGCACTCACGGTGACTGTAAACATAGTTGATCACACTGTAAATAACTTATATTATGAATAAAGACAAACCAGTTATGACATTAGATGAGATTATGAATGAGAATATTACTATTCTAATTCAGCAGCCATTACTCCAGTCTTCAGTGTTTACATTTACGCTAAATGTTTATCATTAATCATCAGAAAATGAATCATTGATCAATAATTTCAGATTTAAATAAATATATGAATAATTTTTGAAAGTAGAAAATTTAATTTAAATTGTAATACCATTTCACAATATTACTGCATTTTTGTTCAAATAAATGCCTCTTTGGTGAACCCAAGAATCTTCTTTCAAAAGCTTAAAAAAATCGTACTGATCCCCAAATTTGATGTATATATGAATATGAATATATGGCATTGTAAAGCAATTAATATCACCAAAATCTCTTGGCCTCTACCACATTTCAAACAACAGTTCTCTGAATCTTGTCAGGATAAGAGATTTCTTCAAAAGATACAGACACAAGATACTTTGTCTTTATCGGAGTTAGATTTCGGTAGACAAGTCCAGTGAAATGGCATTAAGGTCTATGAAAGCTTGCTTTCCATGACTTTGTGAATCATTAATGGACTAGATTGTGGATCCCTGGGGCCTCCATTAAAGCTCTGACACGCAGCATGCTACTACTCCTCTTACGCCTGCCTGCGCAGGGAGCCAGTCTCAGGGGCCAAATAGCTCTCTGCATTTTTATGGCTGAATTCACTAGTGGTAAGTGATCTCCCCTAGGGCTGGGAAACACAATGGCAGGGGTATAGTACAACATCACTGTGGTATTTTACATCCCTTCATGAATCATCCTGAATAGGGTTGAGGTATCACTTAGATTGTGTCAGTGTCAAGTTCTAGGTTGCTGCTGTCCTGAAGCGATGCTCTGGATATAGATTCCACTGCCTGTCGCTTACTAACCTCTTCTGGGTAAAGTTACATCCAAATGTACAACTTTGTTACCATGGTAACACTAAATTGACAAGAACAACTTCACAGCTTAAATAAAACAAGCTTTAACAGAGGATATAATGCAAGATATTTTATAAAATTAGCTTTACTTCTGAACTTCTGCAAGTCCCACATGCACTGTAACCTCAATTTTTGCTTTTTAAACTCCATCCACACACAGGATAGAATCAGTATCTTTTAAGTCACTGCATCAACAACTCTCATCATACGGGGGTGGGGGAACGGATTTCGACGGCTGTATTTTTGCCGTCGAATTCCGTTCCCCCCATGTTCTGTGCAAAATGAAGTTCTAATATTTATCAAACTGGCTGGGATTCACACTTGCTGATGGCCTAGTGGTCTGTATGCTGACATTTGGTGCTGTTGTGCACAAATAACCTGAGTTCAAATCCCATCTGCCCTTTTTTTTCCTATTTTGCTTCCTGTCAGCATATTTCATATCGTAATAAATGGCAAAAAGGCAAAATATGAACATTTAAACTGATGCTGGTTAAACTCCATCCACACACAGGATAGAATCAGTATCTTTTAAGTCACTGCATCAACAACTCTCATCATACGGGGGTGGGGGAATGGATTTCGACAGCTGTAAGGGTGGGAGAACGGATTTCGACAGCTGTATTTTTGCTGTCGAATTCCGTTCCCCCCATGTTCTGTGCAAAATGAGGTTCTAATATTTATCAACCTGGCTGGGATTCACACTTGCTGATGGCCTAGTGGTCTGTACGCTGACATTTGACACATGACATATGGGGATAAAAACAAGATATCATGTTAACAAATAAAAGAATTAAGTCCTGCAACTTATCATTTTGTTCCCTCGTCCAAAAATTAGTACCACATGGCCAGAATTTAAAGGTGCGGTCACATTTGCCACTGCTTGGTGTGTTTTCGCAGGTGAAATGATAATTCGTAAGTATTTTATGAGGTAGCTAATCTGTACGATTTGAATCGTACGAATTTGTATGAATTTTCAAAAAAAACAAGTCACCAGGAATGACCACCCCTTACACTGTCAATAAAATTACCCGTCACTGGGGTCTAAACAAAGCGTACGAAAACATACAAGTAAGGTCGTCAAATGAGCTACCTCGTAGAACACTTACGAATCGTCAAAGAATTAGTACAACATGGCCACAATTCAAAGGTGTGGTCACATTTACCACAGTTTATTTTTGCAGGTGAGATACCAACCTGATCTCACGGTAATTCGTAATCATTTTACAAGGTGGCCAATTTGTATGATTTGAACCTCACAAATTTGTATGAATTTTCAAAAAAAGTCACCAGAAAGGACCACTCCTAAACTCGCCCGTAAACTTACCCGTCACTGGGGTCTAAACAAATCATGCAAAAATTTTCGAGTGAGGTCGTACAAGAGAGGCCATACAAACTCATACGAATTAACCATATCATAAATCACTTACGAATCATCCAAGAATAAGTACAACGTGGCCACAATTTAAAGGTGTGGTCAAATTTACCACTGTTTGGTGTATTTTCACCAGTGAGATACCAACCCGATCTCACAGTAATTCTACAAGGTGGCTAATTTGTACAATTTTGTACAATTTGAATCTTATCCATCACTCGGGTCTAAACAAATCATACAAAAATGTACGAGTGAGGTCATCTGAATTCGTACGAATTAGCCATCTTGTAAAATACTTACGATTTGCTGTGAGATTGTATTGGAAATACAGTCATTTCAATAGGAATTCACACAAATTGTGAATTTCCTAAGAGGGTGGAAGCTTTCCACATTCATGCATGAATTTGCCACAATGACCGACGGAAAGCTGCTTGTGTTGAAACTCACTTCGGTGTGAACTGCTTCATATATCACTACACTATTGACAACAGAAAATGGACCTTTTCTTACCCTGCAAAATTTCGCCAAATTCCGCTAGCATTACTGCACTTTAAAACGAGGCAACAAATTAATACAATGTGATGAGGAGAAGAACTCAGAACTCTTCTGAACTCCGAGATGGACACTCACTACACGTTTAAACTGCATCCAAACGCCTTGAGGTCTGGCAGATTCATACAACACTTTAAAAATCAATAAAAAGTTATCCTCCACAGTTTAAGGCCACAGAAAGCCACGTCAGCAACAACAGGCAGTCGCTATACATCTTTCAAAGGGACCGCGAAAGACACATCCAGGTGACACCTAGCATCGCTCCCACAGCGATGTACTGAAGGTAATGGGCTATTTCTCTCTGTTCCCTCCCACTGACCTGACTACTCATTACCATAGAAGAAAGCACAAGAGCTGAGGGGCTCCGGCTGAGTGAATCACGGCATCCTGCCCACTCACTTCAGAAATGCTGCTGCCGGCACCATAGATGGACACGGAGTTCATTGCACTTTTCCACTGCTAGCATAACCAGTAACCCTACCGCACACTGGAGACTTTACACAAGGCCTTTGTTAGACATTTATAGGGACACCTAAATCTTGCATGGCCATTTATACTTGTTTATTTTTGACTATACCTCTTCATTGTCAACATCAGCCCATATATTCTATTTCAGCCAGGTTTAGAAAGTTATATTTTGTTTTGTTTTTTACACAAATCATGCAATACTAAATATGCAAATGCTTTTATCAAGGCAATTTGCATTACATTTCTTAAAGGGACAGTCCTCCCTTTTCAGTTACCAATCCAAGTCAAAACAGGCTCTTGACATTCCAATCATCTACGACACTTTGCATTCATCGAGCTCAATGCGTTCTCTTTTTTTCCATGGTAGGCTATAGTATTTTGCTCAAGAGTGCCAAGTAATTGAGGATGTTTCAGTGGGTGTTGTAAAGCTTTGGGAAGGTTATAATGCGTGGGAAGCAGAGCTCCTCATTGTGCATTTGTAAGGATAAGACGGGTAGATGGATAGTAGATATACAACACATTTCCTGCATTTCCTCAAGGGATGAGTCAGCTATGAGAATTGAGAGTAAACGGCACTGTTAATAGCAGGAGTTTTCAATATTTTTTCACGCCCAGGACCTCTAAAAAACCCCTAAAACTAAAACTATAGTTTTTGTTAAGTTAAATAAAGCTGAAATGATACATAAATATTAATTGAAAACTGAAATTGGTAATGTTACCTTGGCAACTAACTGATATAAATTAAGTTAAGGTTGAAGTAGAAAACTGCTAAAATTAAAACTAACATAAAAAGTAAAGTGAATTAAAAATATTAAAAAAATAAGTAATAAAAATGACAAAAGGGCATAACTGAAAAGCTAATTCAAAATATTAATAAATACTATAATAGTCTATAAATATCACGGATAGAAAAGACAACTATATATTGAAGTAGAAAGTTTTATACTGTGAAAATTAAATTTTAAATTTTATAAATATGTGGAAATATAAACTGGATGATTTTTTTTTAATTTTTTAAAAATATTTATATAAAGAAGGCCTAACTATTTTTTTTCTTTTTAAAGCTATACATTAAAGTTGATATTTTTATTTTAGTTGTATTTTGTCAACCACAGTTGGATCTATAAACCTGAAGAAAAAAAAATAAAACTATACCAGTTAGATGAGTAATAATGTCAAATTCAGTACATTTTAATGTTATTATTTTTCTCTATAATTTTTTTTGACCCATCCAGACACCCTAACATTCTCTGGTGACCAAAACCCTGGTTTAGTCCATGGCCCCCATCAGCAGAAATTGCATTTCAATCCATTACGTCACTGGGTTTCTGGCATATTAGTTGTACTGCCGTATGGGTATAAACGATTGCAACAGTGAAATGGTATTCATGCATTTCCTCAATATCTACATTTGTGTCTTTCTTTGTTACCGATCGCAAATGAATGGAAATGAAGAGTTTGTGAAATACTGAACTGGACATCATGGATGGCAGGAACAAGGATATTAAAATAGCCGTGGCAGCTCAAATGCTCTTAATTATGCAGAAGGAAGTGTGGGCCTCCTGCTTGGGCCACAGCGGGCAACAGAGACTGGTGACACAACTTCTCATCCATCACATAGCGACAGCTCCCATTAGGACTGCCCACGCTCACTGCACTGATCTAACGCACACACTCAAAGGCACACAAAACCCAACAGTAAGAATTTTTCACCAAAACAAGCTTCCTCCGTCATCCTGGAAACTTGCGAATGGACTTTAAAGATCTTCACCACTTAAAATTAAAGCGAGAAGCAGCTGTGACCTTACAGAGGACGGCTATATAATAACTGACTGAGAGATTTTTCTGCTTTAGAAAACAATGTGCCTTTGTACTGCAATTTTTCCACTTTTGTAAATAATAAAGACTGCACTTCCTCAATGGAGACTGAGACTATATGCAAAAAACTCAATGCACATATTGGTATTCCATGGCCCTTCATTGAGTTTTCCCTCAAGGAACATCTTAACAGTCTTTGCTATTTACAAATGCAGACAAATTGCAGTCTCATTTTTAAAGGGGTCCTTGATTAATATGATTTCGTTTTTTTTTTTTTTACTTTAGTTAGTGTGTAACAAACAACATCTGCAAAGTTACGACCCTCAAAGTTCAATGCAAAGAGAAATTTCTTTTACAGAAATCGCTTTTTAAGGACTACAACAAACGGCTGGTAGGGACTAGGAGAACTAGGAGAACAAGCAACAAAGGGGGTGAGGCCATGTTGGGTTGCTTTAGAGAAGAGGAAGTGTGGTTGTAGAGCATGTTTGCCGTGCCGTCATTTTACACCGGACTGCTTCACAAACAAGGGTCAATTCAACATTGGATTTGCACAAAACATTAACATGACGACACATGCAAGTGATGAGTTGAATCAACTCCACAGCAACTACATAAATCTATCCACTAACCGTTCATAAACGTACAGTTTCATTCTAAAAGTTGAAACTTCTTCCTGAGTCTCTCCATCAGTGTCGACTCCGGTTTGAACAATGTAAGGCTGAACACGTTACTGACAATCCTCATTTTGGCTGCGTGAGATTCTCCAGCTTTGTTGTTGTTGAGCAACTGAAGCGTGAGCTGTTAAAGCTCCGCCCCCTTCTGGAAAGAGAGCCGGGAGCAGCAGCTCATTTTCATTTAAAGGGACACACACAAAAACGGTGTGTTTTTGCTCACACCCAAATAGGGGCAAATTTGACAAGCTATAATAAATGATCTGTGGGGTATTTTAAGCTGAAACGCCACACTTATATTACATTTTTTAAAAGGGATAAGCATAATAGGTCCCCTTTAGTGAAACTGAGAGAATCAAATGTAAAATCAGCAACAATAAATACACTCAATAAAGTTTGTCTTTAAAACTGTACAGGCACACAAATTGCAACTTTTTGGTAGTTCAAGTCCATCACGCTTGGCTGAAGCTGTTTGTCAAATGCCGCCGTCATCACTTCTCTCAGTTCAGGGCAGCTTTATTTTGGAGGAAGTGGCCACATGTTAAGACTGCGCTAAGTAACTCTGGATGACAGGGGAGAGTCAAGGTTCCCTGAGATCCCAATTCAGGAAGGACCCAAGGGCATGTCCATCAGAGAAAAGCAAACTCTGGCTGATGGCTTCATCAACCAGCCTTACTTATCGGTGCAGCACTATATGTGCAAACACAAATGCAATAATATACAGTCTTTTACACATGCTATCATATACACATCACATATAATTTCATCAAAGATGTCTGATATTCTCTACAATGGGGTTTCCCAAATTGGAACTGTATGATGAAAAGCTGTCGAATGTAACACTAAAATAAACAAATGGGACTGCACAATTAAAATTACTATGGAACTGCATAAATTAAAAGTGAAATAGCAATATAGCTTGTCAAAACGCATTATCAAAGAAAAGGCTATGAGTCAAAGAGATAGTTCACCAAAAAAAATGAACATTGTCATCATTTACTCACCCAAGTCATTCTAAACCACAAAAATTTAATGTTCAAAAACAATTATTAAATTTAACAGATTTTTAATGACACTTGAGAGGTTTCTGCGGCCAAAATGAGAGGGTTCTGCAAAATGTTTGCATCAGGGTGGAGTAAAGAAGTTTGACTGACAGTCTGAGGATCCAATGGAATTACGAGATTTAGTCACAAACTCTACTTTTCATTGGTTAAATATTTGCAAAACCCACAGACAGATGTAAAGGATGACCAATAGTACTGATTTATGAAAAATAGAAATAAAAGTGACAGAATTTAGATCAAGGTTTCTGCCAGAAAGCAACGATACAATGGGTTAATTTAAAAAGGACTTAAGGTGAGCAATAACCACCTAGCAACACCCTAGCAACCACCCAGAACACTCTAGCATGTTTTGTCCTCAGAAGACATGAAAAGAGAAGACATGGATGTTGTCTTGTTGTCTGTGGTAAGGACTATACCAACTCAATCATTGTGCATTCTGACTCTATTATCTTTTCACCATAATAAAACACACTAAAGATGGAATAGATTTAAGCAAATTGGAAAACACAAAATCTCATCTGTGGAAAATACAATCTGATGACAACAATCAAACTGAGAGCTACTGCAGAAAAGAAAAACACTGGCAAAGAAATGCCCAGTTATGTAAGCGTACAATCCGCTATTATTGCAAAAAAATAGGTAACTGATAGGGTAATCTGTACTACAGCATGAACCACCCAAGTTTATTTACTGTACATTACCTCAGTCATTTATATGGCAAATAAGTGGAATGAAACAAGTTTATTATTTTATTAAGCGAGAAGAACAACAAATTTACAGTTTAGTGGTCATTATACAAAAATAAAGGATCACAAAGCCTGTAATTGACTAATCAGAATCAAGTATTCCAGAGAGTACTTGTAAAATATCCAATGTTCCCAAAAGTCAAAGACCTTAAGATAAAAATGCACTCTTTCTCCTCTGAGAGACTGACCTTTAACATACAATATGTGGTGATTTAGCTTGCCAATTGAAAGGAAAACCATTAGCACACTAAGTACCTATTTTCTCTTTGAGGCAAGACTCTTTTCTTTGTTGTGTTTGAAATATATATTTCTATATTTGGATACAATTGCTCAGGTTTTTTGAAAGAGATGCTGCCTTTCCCCATCTGTTACATTTGCTGAGTGTTTTTAGAAGTTCCGCCATAATTGACAGTTTTAACAGTCTGAATCAAGACTTGGTTACTGCAATGCATCCACAGCATGCAGCAAATAAATGCGGCAAAGCAAGTCTCTGCACAAAGCACATGAAAGGACAGAGGGGGAAAGTGAAACAGAAAAGGCTGGGTGTGACAGGCGAGCATGCCCCCTTCACAAGGAGGTTATCACGTTATCCGCTCCTTATGAGTGGCAATTATGCAAATATGAGCTGGAATGGAACCAGGACAATTAGGCACAGTGGGTGTCTGTGCATATATTACAAATGAAAGGCCACAGCTAAAGGGCCAGAGAAGAGGGTCTCTCTCCAGTGAGTGGGCAGCAGCTGAACTGGGTTGGCGAGGGGGATAAGCTAATAACTGTACCATGCTTATCTGTTGTTTACATAAGCCCAGGTGGTTTCAACAAACCACAGATTGTGAATGAGTGCAAATTCACTCCCATTAGCCTTGCATGCTGCTCCCCTATAGCTCAACATATTCAACAAAGGAACGTCATGTGCTTGTATGTATCTGTGCACACACCTACCTATCATTAAGAGGATATTCCATAGGCGTTATGGTTTTTTATACTGTACAGACTGGACCCCTACACTAACCCTGAACCACAAAAAAACATTGATACGTTTGTTTTAATTAAAACATTTTAATTACAAGGACTCAAATGTTCGATAACACTTTATTTTACAGTGTCATTGTTATATATGTTACATGTATTTACTATGGTAATAACTAGAAATTACATGCAATTAACCCCAAACCAAACCCTCATCCTAACCCTAACCCTATAGTAAGTACATGTAGTTAATTGTCATTACTCAGGACTAAAATGTATAATTCCAGTGTAATACTGACACCTTAAAATAAAGTGTAACCAAATGTCCTCATAAATTATGTTTACATTGTAATACCAGTGTAATACCAATGTCATTATACAAATTTGTGTCCTCATAAATCATATAAACATGCACTATACACATACTGTTAATATTCAAAAGTTTGAAATCGGTAAGATCTCTTAATAATATTATGAAATAATAGTACAATTTCTATTTTAAAATGCAATTTATTCCTGTGATGGCAAAGCTGAATTTTCAGCAACATTACTTCACACTTTTTTTCTTTTGTCAAATCAACTTCAATAACTAATGTGGTTCAGATAACTTAATATTTTGAGTTTCTGTTGATTAAAACAATCGCCTTAATTGTATTATCTCAAATTTCCATTTTCAATGAACTCAAAATTTTAAGGCAACCAGGTAACTTACTTTTTTAAGTTAAACCAACAATTTTTTTCCAGTATCACATGATCCTTCAGAAATCATTCTAATATGCTGATTTGGTGCTCAAGAAATATTTTTTTTGTTATTATCAATCTTGAAAACTGCTCAATATTTCTGTAACCATCAGATTTCTTTCAGGATTCTTTGATTAAAAAAAAAGAAAAAAAAAAAAGATTGTATTTAGAATGATGCATTTATTTAAAACAGAAATCTTTTAAAACATTATAAATGTATTTACTGAATAAAATGAATATTTAAAAAAAAAAAAAATCTTGCTGACCAAAAATAGTGAGAGTTAATTTTTACAACAAAAAACAATAAAATTCTAATAATAAATTCTAAAGTTATAATTAAAATATATGGATATAATTAACCAATCACTAAATTTCAAATAATAATAATAGAATAAATATTAATCACCAAAATTCATAAAATATTAAGAATTTCTGAAATCCACTAATTTGTCAATTAAACTTTTAACTCAATTGACCATTCGCAAAGACCCTTTAGTTACTGTTGCTTTGTCCGACAAGTCATGCACTCTCACGCCACACATCATGTTCTCACACAGTGAAAAATACATCCTGGAGCAAAGAGGACACTGACAACGAGTCAACAGACATATGAAACTATAATTTTTTAAGACGTTTAAATCAATAAATAGCGTATAGTGTCTCTTTAATGTGTTGTGACAGATCGCTGTAGCTCCTTCAAGCGGCTCGTGAACCGATCATCTCTTCATACTAGTTCATTTATAGCAAATAAACATGAATGAACATCGGAAGGAATGTTGTTTCAAGCGCGGAAAGACGTGAGTACACACAATTTTTCAAGTTAACCAACGTTAATCTACTATAGGCTACTCCCTGACGGCTTTGTCGGATAAGATGGCGAATTCGGCGTTATCATTGGTTAGATCGCCTGTCAGTCAAACTGTTTGCGAAGGGTCAATTGCATATTTTTCATCTAATTATTATTTGTAAAACTAGCAAAAACAATCCAAAATTAGAAGCATTCTCTCTAGTGGTTGTGCAAGAGATCAGTCATATAATCATCTAATATTCCAATAAATGTTCGTCCCTGTGGGTCAGTGAGGGCGATCTTTTCACTGAGTCATCACTGAGGAGTCTGACAGTGTGAGCTCACGCCGATGCATCTGCAGTAAGCAGACACCCCACATTACACATTGTCAATATGCAAAGCTGCAGTGTGCTCTATTGTGTGGCCTGCATTCTGTTCTGAGGCATTTGCTACACTTTTCATTGAGCAAAACAGTACTTACAAAGCCATTGCGTAGCAAAGAACTAAACAAATGCATCTCAGTGAGCGGGACAAAGACACACATTCCCCTCACAGACAACAGCTGCCCAACACCTCTCTATGGAAACAGAGGACTGGATGGCTCTTCCTGTACACACAGCATCATGCTCTGCTCCAAGCACTGCAACAATGGCCAGCTGGACTGTGGTAATGAATTTCATCATTACTACAAACATTTCATAGTAACTCATCATCATTATCAACGTAATGTCGGGTACACACACTGCATGATTTTAGCCCAGATCTTCACTTGCCAATAGTTTTGTGGCCACAGATGTCCAAAATCTGAGGCAAATCGGTTCTCATTCCCGCGAGTGACAATCACGTGGTGTGTATGATCAAAGATTGGTTGTGAAATGTAGAGTGCGTCTCAATCAGATGCTAGGTTGTGTACTAGTACACAACCTAGTACTAGTACTACTTGTGCACTAGGGCACTAGTAAGAACAGTAAAGACCCTGGCTCGCTACACATTGGGACATTATTTATGAACAACAGCAGAACTGATATCTTTCTGACATTATTTTTTAATGTTATTTAAAGTTATCATATTATGATAAATACTTTTACAGTAACTTCCGTTAAGGGAACATAGTGAGCATCGATGCTCCCTGGTTTTCACTGTGCATTCTGGGACTTTTAGGGAGCAAACGTTCCCAAAAACACGTACGAACAAAACCACAGCTTTTTCTATGCGTTTGCCCAGTCGTCCACATGTAAGCGCAGTATCCGGTCACTGAAACCGACATTTTTTGAAAACTGAAGATTTTCAGAAACTCCGGTTGCATTGTTGTCGTGTAGACGGTGAAACAAAGATTTTGGCTTGTAACATCAGAACCGGAACCAGTTATAACCTTTTTTCCAGGTTTCTGATTGGCCAACATGGATTTATGGTTAGGATTATATCGCCACCTCTTGGTTTGGCATGCTCTTCACAGCGCTTCGTAAAGCGTTTTTACGTTTTCATGTGGACCCGATTTTTTTTTTTTTTTAAAGGTGCCTTTTCACAAGATGTAAAATAAATTTAAGGTGCCCCCAGAATGTGTCTGTGAAGTTAAACCCCATATACCATATTTATCTGCCTAGTTTTGGGTGGGAGATTGATTTGGTGTGTGTACCTTTAAATGCAAATGAGCTCGTGCCCCCAAGCTCGCGACTCCAATACACCGCATAAATAATACAGAAGCTCAATATATAACTCAGCAAAGCAAATATAACTCTCAAAATGGATCATTACAAACTGTTCGTGGTGCAGCGTATCAGATCATGTAGGTATGTATTTTGTGGCTGTTTGCAAACATTCGGCTCTGATTGAGTTTGATAGTGCTAACGTGGCTAAAGCTACACACTGTTGGAGAGACTCAATAAGAATGAAGATGCGTTTATGAATTATACAGACTGCAAACGTTTTCAGGTTAAAATGAAAATAACGACATGGCTCTGAATAAAGTAAATAACTTTAACCACATTTAACAGCACATCAGCAACATGCTAATGAAACACATTCAGAAAGACAATTTACAAACATCACAGAATATATCATGATTGCATGGCATCAGTTGATATCGATCCATCTGCCATTTTGGCTACTGTCCTCGCTTGCTGCTTCACAATACCTGCAGAACTTCTGATGATTCGGCTGTGCAGGTCCACCTTAATACTGCCTTGCCTAGAACATGGGCTGGTATATGCAAATTTTAGGGGGCGTAAATATTAATGATCCCGACTGTTACATCACAGTCAGTATTACGTTGGGATTCGCCCTTTTTTCAGTGTCGTTTTGCACGCACGAGATTTACATATGAAGGAAAAAACAATGGTGTTTGAGTACAATGGTGTCCACGTACAGAACTCTTATAATTCAACTATGCCAAGGTAAATACAGTTGTCCATTTTTAATAATAATAATAATAATAATAATAATACATTTCATTTATAAAGCACTTTACATTTTAAGAAAATCTCACAGTGCTACAAAAGAGGCCAAATAAAATAAAAGAGTTAGAGCAATTAAGAATTAGGTTAAAATCAATGGCCAACTAAAATTAACACAACATTTAAACACAAAGAAATTTAAAACTTTTTTAAAAGGTAAAAGGCAGAAAGCTCTGTCCCCAATGGTACAGTTCTTAGTCCTAGTTGGATGAAGCCGATAAGTGTTTGTGGAGCGGAGCGAACGTGCTGAAATTTGTGGGGTAAGAAGTTCTTTAAGGTAGATGGGGGCATTGCCATGGATGCACTGATGTGTGACTTTATACTCGATCCGGGCAGAAATGGGAAGCCAATGTAAAGATTGCAGAATTGGTGTGATATGGTCGAATTTACGCACTCTCATCAGGATCCTGGCGGCACTGTTCTGTATGTACTGACGTTTCTGTATGCTCTTGCCAGGGATCCCGATGAGAAGGGCGTTACAATAGTCCAATCTAGAGGAGACAAAGGCATGAACAAGTTTCTCAGCATCATGTAGGGTGAGGGTAGGATGAAGTCTAGCAATATTTCTGAGGTGGTACAAAGATGTTTTACTGAGACGTTTAATATGGGCCTCAAAAGTTAGATGACGGTCAAACCTGATGCCGAGATTGGTGACTAATGGTGATAGGGGAATGTCCTGGCCAGAAAATGTAATACAGGTTATGGTGGATGATCTGGTCTGATGAGGGGAGCCAATAAAGATGGCTTCTGTCTTGGAACTGTTCAGTTGAAGAAAGTTATGATTCAATTAATAAACTCTGTTTATAAAAAATACCTGTGTATGTGTGGACTAGGCGTTTGTGACCGAGACAGCCCGAGAAATGTCCGACTCCCTAATCAATGCCATAGGGAGCTGACTGAGACGCACCATAGTTTGTAGACCAGACATCATTGCGATTCTTCCCAATATAACAAACCTTAAAAAATAACATATTTCAAATGTTTTGAATCTATATCTGGGACTTCCTTTACCATTATTCAGTGATCCGACCTCTATCCACAGCACAAACCAGAGACATGTGACCAATTTAGATGTATAATTAACATGAAATATGTGACGTTTTTCCATTCTGTTATTTTCACAGGTCACAGTATCTCTATCCGACGCTATCATGTGTAAAAGAGACCATCAAAAACATCCTTTACTTTTTTACATTAATAGCAGCAATGCTTTTGCTGACGACAAGAGAGAACATTAGAGCAATGTGCATGAACGTTGACAGTTTCTTAATCATTTATAACACAGACACTTCATTAGCCACTGATACCCACACAACTAATTTAAGAAAGCATTTAGAATAGACTGGCCTTAGGGGAAGGACAATTCCCTCATCCGCCACACAGTTGATAGGGTTCTTTTTATTTATTTAAGGTGTTAATAAGCAACTTAAAGTATTCTAAGATTAGAACAATTTAATGTGAGATAAGAACAACTATGCCAGTATATTAGGCAGTCGTATGCAATAGGCAAATTACAGTGCACAACAAAGAATTTTTTCCATGAATACATAAAACAAATATTTCACTCAAAACAGCCCACACGCGAAACACACAGCATGCGCACTGCTGTTCACTTTACTGCCAGTGGTGTTAAGAGAGAGCCGGATTGACAAGGACTGAAAGACAAGCCTTCAAGGCTTTGAATAAAACTGACTGCGCTCAGCACTGCAAGCAAATGAGCACTGCATAAAAACAGCTTGCCAGGCTGTCACCGACTGACTATGACAACTGACAATATTTCCCCCAAAAAATATGATTGCATGCAGTAATGCTAGGTTGTGCATTTCATTCGTTGGTTAATTGCTGGTAAGCTGATCATTCGTGATATATACAGAATACTAGCAGAAAGCAGCCATGACTTGACCAGATTTTGTTGGGCTGTAGGAGTGACTCGGATCATGATGTAGGTATTTTTGCACAGAAATGGGTTTTTGCCAGCAGCCCTCACGATGCCAGCTTTTATAATCTATTAACCATTGTCTGCTCCTTCCTGCAGTGCTTTGCCCAAAGATAGGGAGGGAAGTTATTACAGCACCAGTGGCAGAAGAATCACAATTGTATTCCAAGACTTCTGAGTCATGTTCACGGAAAAAAAAAACATATTGAACAAAACCTGTGTAAAACAATCTGGAATTTGTATAATTGTACATGCTCAGTTCTTTTTTTTTTTGCCATCATCAAAAGCTTAATTAGTTACCCTTTAATAACACTAAAGCTGTAATTTAATAACAGTATTAAATGTAATCGTTGTCAGCGTGTGGTTGCAAATGATGAAAATAAATAAAATTGAAATGAATCAAATTACTCAGGCAATGTATCTTATATACAGTACAGGTTAATAAAGTTTGCTTTTGAAAGAAGCCACTTATGCTCATCAAGCCTGCATTTATTTGATCAAAAATACGGAAAAAACAGTAATATTCTGAAATATTTATTACATACATAGAACATATATTAAAATATAAAACCATTATATTAAATTGTAATAAATATTTCAGAATATTACTGTTTTTTTTCTGTATTTTTGATCAAATAAATGCAGGCTTGATGTGCATAAGAGGCTTCTTTTAAAAATAATAATGTTTCCAAACTTTTGACTGATACTGTACACACACACACACACACACACACACACATACATATATATATATATATAACTTTTAATTAAACAATTGATTTTGAAAATATTAAGTTTTTCACATTCCTAATGGTGTCAGTTCATCAACGTGTCAAAATACTCCCCATAATTTCATCACATTTGTATTGTATGCCCTTACCAAAAAGTTTCCCTGTCATAACTATGCACCATTTGAAATGAACCAGTGAACCCTGACAGATTTAAACCCCATGGATTACTGAAATTAAAATAGAGAGAGAGAGAGAGAAAGAGAGAAAGAGAGAGAGAGAGAGAGAGAGGAAAGACACAGCAGTTTGTGTGGTCCAGCTCGTGGAGCTTGGCTTACAGCCCAGCCAGAGCCACGCACGCCATCCACCGCTGTTTATCCTGCGCTGAGGATGAGAGCAGCTCTAATGTCTAAACTCCTACAGCACAGAGCTCATCCAGAAAAAAAAAGCCAACCACCCTGACAGAATGTCCTCTCATTAAAAGGATTTGCCCATCAGGCCTATAGAGGATGTCATAGCAATGCTCATTTCACCTATCCTCCAATCATAGGCAAAGAATGAAGGAGAAGACAGAGGTGTTGATCATGACTGCTGTGTAAGGTGTCAGGTTAAAAAGGCGTTACAATATCCTTAAGGGTCATAATGAAAGCAGGTGACTGCTCTGAAACACACATACACACAAAGCTTTCTCAGTGATTATAGGAAGCATTTGAATGATTTTTCCATGAATGTGAAAGCTGACGATTTATAAAAATAATTTTATATTGTTAGTTTTTATATTAATTTTAGTTTAAGTTTGAATAATTTAGTTATGTGCTTTTTTCATTTTTTATAACTATATATAGCCTATATAATTCAGTCATTAAACTCTAGAGGGCGCAGGCTGATAAAGTAATCGCAACATTACTGCATGGCACATGCTGATTGAGCCACTGAGATTGCTTGCTCAACATTTAATGCAGTGCGCTATCAGGGCTCCTCTGAAACCCTCCACCTCCCCCAGCTCCACCTGCCAAAATCTGCTACATGATTTGATTTATGTATGTCTATTTAAGCAGGAGCATCATATCTTACATGCTCATAGCAGTTTATCTATTAGCAGTAGCAAGTCTATACTTGCTCTGCAGCAGCAGCAATAAGCAATAGCAGCAGCAGATCTAGTCCACCAAAAACACGAGATGGGAAAATAACGCACGGTCTAGAGATAAGTATATTTAACAGTTAACAGCCACGTTTTTTAGAACGCTGTGTCATGAGCGAGATTCAAAGAGTTGTCATGATTGATTATATATATTATTCATATTTAAACTCTGACCAATGCACATACATAGAGTTTATCAAATATGGTGAACGGAAGCTCACCGTACTTGTTTGCAAGAACCAATGAGGTTTGTTCTCGGGTGTCCTGTAAGCTGTTTACCATATTTGTAAACATGTATATATAACTCTATGTATATTGCCCATATGATATAAAGGGATCATGTCTCTTCAGAAGATTTGGATTAAAAAGCTTGATTCACATGGATTACTCTTACATTCTCTTTTTGTACTTTTTGATGCATCAAAGTTTTGATGACGAAAGGCTGAAAGAACGTGAAAAATATTTGTGTTTTGAAGATGAATGAAAGTCATGGACATGAGAGTCAGTAAATTATGACAGAATTTTCATTTTTGGGTAAAATAACCCTGTAAATAATTGTTAAAAAATGTATTTCCATGACTTTCCCATATTTATAGGGCTCGAAATCACAATTGAACATCCCCAGAGTTTCTACATGTGTGGGAATAATGTGAAATAGTTTAGTCTACAAAAGTGACCAGCGATGGGAATACAGTTGCTGTTGTAAACAATGATTTATTATTATCACTGAAAATGAAAGTGGAAAACTCCAAAAAGGCAAGATTGGATGAAACGAGGGAAGAAAGGGAAGGCAAAGCGAGGGCACAAACACAGATTGTGTGTAGTTAATCTAACCAAGCATTTCATTAGTGGGCTGGCTCCAACTCGCAGGGCCAGAGACGCATCCGTGTAAAGGGCATTCTAGCTGTGTCTGTCAACACACAACCGCACAACAAACCTCCCAACCTAATTACATCTCACACTTTGAGGCAGCCATGGTGTCCCGCCAGAGGAGAAATAAACATAAGAGTGTGATTTTCAGGTGAGGAAACTTCATATAAGACAGTGACATCAAAGAGCATATGACATATAGGGCTGGGTTTTGGCAGATTTCACAATTGAAAAATGCAGTTATTAATGAATGAGACCCAATGTTTTAACAGAGCTGCAGACAGATCTCTTTAAAAATATCTTCACTTGTGTTTCACAAAAAATTAGATTTTGATTCGCAAGTTCTCGATTTGATTCAATATAGATTCATAGAATCTATAGATTCATATAGATTGGATATATAGCAGGTACAGTACATACATTTTTCTCAAGTAAAATCACCTCTCTCAACTAATTCTGTAGGGAACCCTGTCTATAAAATTAAATTAAACAAATTCAGTGCTATTTAAGTTTAGACATAATAATCAATAATGAAATTCAATCTGAGTTGTATACATTGCAAACATTTCAATTACACACACTCTAAAAAGTAATTCAGGGGACCTGTTAACACAGCTTAAAACAACAAATAAATGGTTGCACGTTAAAAATTTTAATTTATTGCTTTAATTAAAACTTTTAAATAGCAAACCCTAATTTGTTGAGTACTGTTGACATAATAATGTTGATCATTACATCAACTTTCTGTGTTAATTTACTTTTTATTTTAAATTAAGTTGTAGTAATGTAATTACATTGTCTTGATAACTTTGGAAATTAGGCAGTGGATTATTAAGTGTTAATTTATTTGTTTTCAGTGAAGGAAAAGACCTGCTAGTGTTTAATACTGTTATGTTTGACATTTAAAAGAGTTTCTGAAATGTTGAAGTTTTTGTAGTTACCATTGTGCTGAAGAGTACATGAAGGTAAACACTATTAGCAATGACTGCGCTAATGCCAGTGACAAGTAGTAATATCTTACTTGTTCATTGAATAAGTTGTGCTAGAATGTGTTATGATAGCTGTTGATTTGAACTGAAATAGAGAAGATTAACTGGTTCCACGGCCACAACTCTGGTAGTTGGAACAACTTAATTTTTTTCAGTAATGAACTTAAAAATTATTTGTCGCATAAACACAAATTAAGTTCCTCTAACTTAACGTAGCTTGTTGGTGAAACCATTCGAAAAGTTGTCATAACTCAAAAAAATTGATGCAATCTGTTGCGTTAACTTTTTTTAACACATTAAAAAGCCATTAAACACATTCTTTTTAGTGCATAAAGACATTTTTATATCAATATTTTTATGAAAGTGGAATATTTCTTACCAAAAGTGATTAATTGGATGTGATGAGTGCGATAAATGATATTTAATAAAGTTTTCACACATCATCGGAAAAAAGAACAAACTAAAAGACCGATCTTGGGATTTAAGAATCGATAACGGTTCATCGAAATGAAAACGAGAAATGAATACCGTCAACTGACATACACTGTGAAGCTTGTTGGTCATGCTGTCAAAGTGGCAGTAAAACTCTAAGGTTCAGGGTTAAACATTTAAAATCAAGGTGCCCTTTTAGCGCAAAAAGACTCTCTTGAGACTTCACATTTGATTTTCATGGTTGTGGGTCTCTACTAAAGAAGGTCAATGAGAAATAATCGTATTTGTCACATACAAAGAAATTTGGCTCTGTGACACAAAAGGGTGTTTCTCCGGCTTAATTTTCCCTTCCTTTCTTCTAGTGTCCTCTAAAACTATGTCCTCTTAAATGATAACTACCAAGGGACATTGCATAGAGTCATTAAATCATAAGAGACAGGATGGCCCAGTGAAAACGCAACACGATTTGTCATCTGCTTCATAACATTAGGCCTTCCCGAATCACCAGTCTGGTCAGCTTAACATACAATGTGACTGCTGCAGATAACAGCCAAAGAGCAACCAAAGAGTGCATTCATAGGCCTGCTTGAGTAACAGTCATAAAGCAAACATGATAAAACTATATAAATATCATTTATCAAAACCATTGATTTATTTATTTTACAAGGGTTGTTTCTTAAAGGGATAGTTCACCCTGTCATCAACTACTCATGTTGTTCCAAACCCTTAAGACTTTCGTTCGTCTTCGAAACACAAGTGAAGATATTTTTAAAGAGATCTGTCTGCAGCTCTGTTAAAACATTGGGTCTCATTCATTAATAACTGCATTGATTATTTGTATTTATATGCACAGGAGAACTCCCACCTGATTCACAACACACATGAATATGTTCTTAACCTCATTCTAATGTTAATGAATTTGGAATATTCGAAATGAGTGACAGCATGCCTGAGGTTAGTCATTTGCATAAAACACGCCCAAATGATTTCCATATAAGGGTTCTATGCTCAAACCTTTCTTTACAACCTTTTGACACGTTCAGCAAACATATGGCGCTCTGTGTTATTGACTGAGAACATGCACATCCTACGTTTTTTCATATATTTGTACTAAAGTTATTGATGAATCATGATTTGTTTATAAATTCTGATGCAGATTTCACACAAATTCATGTAAATGTATGTTAATGAGTGAGACCCATTGTTCTAAAACAGCAACACTGACTCAACCGATGGTGTTAGTTTGGGGAACAGGACCTGTTTGTCCAACCATTGACAGACGGGGAAATGTTCAGGAAATCTGATTAAAAAATATATAAGAAGATATATACTTCAAATATATGGGAATCGGGGAGATATGTTGTTGCTTTAGTCCGCATTTGTATAACATGACATATTCATGCAAAAAAATGTCAATTTAAAGCAATGTCACAGAGAGATTTTACGCTTTGAACTGCAGGAAAAAAGCTCCTAATGTATAATCTCAGGCATACATGCTCAGACAGCAGTTGTCCCTGCAACTCAAATCTCAGCAGTTTCTGAATGTTTTTGTTGTTAATCCAACATAACATAAATGTGATCCATAATAAGTGAAATTCTTTAATCTCCCCTGATTAATGGGTTTTTTCATGAAATGTGGCGGTGGAAAAACACTGTAAGTAAAGAGAAAGAGCTGCAAATATTCTTCGCTGGCAAGGATCTTGGTCTAGTCTGTAGTCAAATCACTGAGGTCATTTGCCTGTGCAGTAAAATCGAGTGACAGGCTATTTAAGAGATTTGCTGTAGGATTTTTGAGCCTGCTTGACATTATTTACAGTCCTTCCACGACAAAATGTGACTAACATCTCTCTCATGGTGAGAAAAGTAAACACTCCACAGAGATTAAAAATAAAACCTCAGCACACAAATTCCTGTTATTGTATACTTAATTATATAGTCTAGAGATCTTAGATTAGTCATCGTGGAGCCAGATTTACTGAACAGGGCAAATTTAGCATGAGACCACAATGGGATGGGATTGGAAAGTTCTGCGGATGATTTCCATCATTTCCATAATGACCGAAACAATCTACCAAGAGCAGCGTCAATTCACCTAGGGTCGTAAACAAGCAGAGCCGATGATAATCAGGTGTGTGTGATCTACGAACAGCACAGGCTTAAAGGGATAGTTCACCGAAAAATGAAAATTATCCCATGATTTACTCAACCTCAAGCCATCCTAGGTGTATATGACTGAGCTTCTTTTAGACAAACACAATCAGAGATATATTTAAAAATATCCTGGCTCTCCTAAGCTTTATAACGGTAATGAATGGGGGGCGTGTTTTGAAGCCCAAAATAAAAGCATCCTTCCATCATAAAAATAATCCATTAGGCTCCAAGGGGTTAATAAGCGAAGCAATGGGTTTTTGTAAGAATATTTTTAAACATATCTCTGATTGTGTTTGTCTGAAAGAAGATAGTCATATACACCTAGGATGGCTTGAGGGTGAGTGTAATGATCGTCAGCTGTAGTGCCTGTGACTTCACCTTGGACTTTCTTACACACACACACACACACACACACACACGCACATTCACTCCGTGAGTTCACTTCCCACAATGCACTACACACTCACTCACTCATTTCAGGCAGACTACATTTCCCATAAGCCCCATGCCCATTCACTGATCACCGCACCAGCTGCACCTCATTCACCAGCCGTTGATTACCACACCAGCTGCACTTCATTACCCACACTATTTAAGCCCCACACACATACATACTTTGCTAAGTCTTGATTTGCTTACCACTGTTAATTCTGAGCGTTTATCCCTGTGTCTTGTTTTCTGCCTGTCTTTTCCGGTTATTGATTGTTCGCTGCCAACCTTGTTGGATTTACTGCTTTGAATTTATGGACTGTTGTTTGCCTGCCGCTTGCCTCGATCTATTCGCCTGAGTATTTACTACGATTCTGCCTATACTCCTTTATACCTGTTCGCCACTGTTTGACCTTTGCCTGTTCTGACCACGTTTGTAATAAAGCTGCATTTGGATCCCATCCCGCTAACTCCTCATTACAGTGAGTAAATAATGGGATAATTTTCATTTTTGGATGAACAATCCCTTTAAGAAATGTTTTTTGGCAGTGATTAAATAATGGCGCAAATACCAGTAAATTGACTAGTGCAAACCTTAGTAAATCACATTGTATGATACATTTAGGGTCCATTTACATGTCACCGTTTTCAACTAAAAAAAGAAACCTTTTTTTAAGCGTTTTGGCTGTTCATTTAGACGATTTTATAGCCTAAAAACACGAACTTTTGAAAACCGGATTCAAATTGCAAGTTTTTAAAAACTATACCATTATCGTCTCCAAATTTGCATATTGTACACAATGACGTCATGTGCATGCTTATTACTTATTCGGTCTACAGGCATGTAGTGTTTATTTACAAAGTGGCATTGCCAACTATAGACCTTGCAGTATAATACAGCATTTTTAGTAATTTTCGCACATCCGTGTGAACGGGGATCGTTTTGACAATGTTGTTGTCTGTACGCAAAAGACACAATGCACAAAAAAGACACAATTCTGTTTTTACACAGCTGTCCATCGTTGTCATGTAAATGTACCCTCAAATACTCTTCTGCCATAAATATTGCATCTGAAAGGGATGGGTCACTCGTAAAAATAACTGCGTCTATGCCTTTTCATTGTGTCTTTAGTGAATCCTGACAGCAGCTTTTTTTTTTAACACCAAAAGAGGGTTTGCGCTGGTGCAAGTTGTTAGTAAATCTGGCCCATAGTTTCAGATAGCATGGAGGTATTAGAACATTAATCAAGACTGATTTTCTGGAGCTCTGAAACGGCAAAAAAATTAGTGGCAGTGCTAGTTACCAATCTCAAAGGAATTATTTACTATGTTCACATCTCACATGCTGTGAGAAGTTGAAACGGTAGAGGTAATGGATGAGATGACTGCTTCTGCTCTCTATTAAGCTTCCAGACTGAATCATTTACACTGGGAAGGAACCTGCACCTGATAACTATATACACTTGCATGGCTTTTTCAATATTTGTTGTCACTTTTCAAGCAAATGTTTTAAAATATTTTTTTTTTTAATGCAACATTTGAGCCAGAATGCCTCAAGTAAATCGACACTATACGTGTCAGAGCCTGCATGAGAGCATTTTAAAAGAAAAAAAAAAACTTTAAACGTGAAACAAGACAACGATACTCTATTATTCAAAGCAAAATGAAATTCAAACCCACATGATTTGACTTTTAAAAAAGCCATTAACAATCGGCTGTGGAACTTTCCTTCATTTGAAATTCAGAAATCAATGCTATTTTCAGGATCTACTTTTAATTTATGGCCAAAATCAAAATAATGGTCAGGAGAGGAACACAGACCTCTTACACAAGCATGGGCACAAAATCCATCATGTCTGCAAATCATATGCAAATTTAATGCTGCAAAACATTCTAGTTTGTACATTCTATTTGAGAGTGTATGAGGAAAGTATAGTTAAAATATGTTTTTGATTCAGTAATAGATTTTGATTATTAATGAACTGTAATGGTTAGTATGAAACTAGTCAATAATTTATTGGCAGTAATTTTTTAAAAGTGTATAAAAAAAACAGTATGTAAAAGTCTCACTGCACCTATAAAGCTTTCACAACATATGAGTTTGGAGATCTGAGAATCACTCCATAATAATGAAGCTAGCCTTTAGGCTATTTTGCTTTATATAACTTCATATAAAATAAATTTTCATGCTTTAATTCCCATTTGTCCAACTGGCCAAGCGTAAACCCCATGATGAAACAGGACACGTTTTATTGACTGAAGAGTTGCGGGTGTGATGCTATTTTCCCTGCTCTTACTGGCAGGAACGAACAGTTTCTGAAGACTCCCGCTTAATTGGCCTGTCTGTAATCCAAAACCATATCTGGTATAAAACCTAATAACTTATTAAACCTCTTAAAATAGAACCAAAAAGGTCAGTAAAAATAGGTCTTTGTTAAGGTCTTTTTTCTGAAAATGAATCTCTGAGCTTTTTAATTTATTTCTGGAACAATCTGACTTAGTCTCCTCAGGAGACCAGAGAAGATGAATCCGGTTCCCGTGAGGAAGAAATTTCCCAGCATTGAGGTGGTTTGCTTCTGAGACAAGGACACAAGCAATGAAAGACTGGAGAATAATCTAGATGAATGCAAATTGTTTAACCTTGTGTTCCCGCGGTTACAGTAGCATAAAGGCCTGTTCACACCGACGACTGTAACGACATCGATATAGTTGTAAAAATTGTTCCAAATGTAAAGAACAATGAATAGCAGAGACTACACCACATCTATAACAATTACAGCACAGAGAAACAATATTGATGGAATCATATTGAAAGGTGCAGCATATGGAAGTCCTCCAGGAAAACTAGTCCTGTCCGAAAAGGGCAATTGTCAAAATTGATGCTTGTCAGTTTCCCAATGAATTTGCCTGGTCTTATGACACATTTATTTTAATGAGGGAAAAAAATTCATTATGTTTCATTATAAATGTAAACTTTTTCCCACTCATGTATCTGATACTTTCCACAAAAGACTGTAGCTTATGTTTTTAGAATATAATAAGAAAGCAATAGATAAAACCAAGTCTAATCTATTTCAATTAAATAAATGGAAGTTGCGATAGTCTATTCTTCCCTATTGTGATATATATCAGAGTAAAACAGCTTCTCAAACAAGAAAAGATGTAGAGCAGGACTTGATTTTGTCAAGCAAGTTATTTTTGATTAAAGATTACAAGGGAATATGAATTAAAAAAAAATGCACACAGATAAAAACTGGAATATTCCATTAAAAAAAAATAAGAGTAACACTTTACAATAAGGTTCATTAGTTAACATTAGTTAGCAGCACTGGCGACTGTGGCATAATAAAAGTCCCGCTGCTCTCAAGGCGTGTGTGTCGTTCGTCTCTCATTAACTATCGCTCCAGCGCCTTGTTCAGCTCCACAACACTCGGTCCTGCTCTGCTTCATACTACAGTAACGTTAATAATCACATCCATGAATATGATTTCTGCCCGAGTCCCATCCTGATTCTTTTCCACCAGCTGTGAGGTGAAAGACTGCATGTCCCAAGATTCCTCGCTCAAACTTGGTGTCATCAAGCTACGCCTTTGTGCTGAATAGGCGACCTCTAGTGGATGAACAACTACATAGTGCACCTTTAACGAAGATTAGTAAATACAATACACAAATGTATTGCTCATGGTTAGCTCGTGTTAGTTAATAAATGAACTAATGTTTTGTTAATTAACCTTATTGTAAAGTGTTACCAAAATAAGAATTTTCAATTTTGATTTCATGGTGAAATATTTGCTTTGACTGAAGGAATCAATCCTGTATCCAGCACTCAAGATAAGCATACTTGAGCTCTACAGAACATCTTATACCCTGCTTACATAATGCATTGATTTACTGCTCCAGCTTCTGAACCTTTATACTTTATTTATAGTTCAAAAATATGTGAAACCAGCACTTCCACTCATCCATTTCTTGCGGTGCCGTTGAAATATATATATATATATACATATATACACACACACACACACACACACACACACAAGAACTGAACACATTCTGCCTCATATTAAGTCATGTTATTAACCTTGTTAGACAAACAAATGATAAACAATAGAAAATACTACATCACTGATCCGCAAGGAGATGTAGAGGTAGCTTTTACATTGACATGTCAACATTAACTACATCACAAACTGCTGTTCATTCATCCTCTGAATAGGCCTGAGAACATAAAACTATAATAGATTTGTAATGAGATATGAGCAGAATGAGATGTCTTCATCACTATTCGCATTTAAAAGTGATTTGAAAGCATTGTGGAAGAGGCATAAACCTCATTTAAGTGTGTGTGTGTGTGTGTGTTGAAAAATGTATATTTCAATTCACTTTCTGAATTCAAACTGCAGAAGTATATAACAGTATAAATTATTCAATAAACGCCATCATAAAAACAACATGTTTTTCCTGAAACATTGTTACTAAAAATCATATATGATATTATGATTAAAAATAAAAATTGTCATTTCATTAAATATTTAATGTATTCAATTTAACGTTATGAATATGCCACAATAAGTCAAATTATATTGTCATTTTTATATTATTATTATGCAAAATTAATACCATCCATCCCTGATCAAAAGTTTGGGTCATAAGACTTGATCTTAAATTGAACGAAAGAGACAGTAAAAACATTTATAATGTTTAGAAAAATGATATTTCACATGAATTCTGTTCGTTTGAACTTTCAATTTATTAAAGAATTCTTTTAAAAATTACCATGTTTTAGTTATTGACAATGATATTAAATGTTTAAACAGCAAATCAGCATATTAGAATGATTTCTGAAAGATCATGTGACACTGAAGACTGGAGTAATGATGCTGAAAATTCAGCTTGACATCAAGAATAAAGTACATTTGAAAATATATTTTTAAAAAATGACTTTATTGCTGTATATTTTGTTAAAATGAATGCAGCCTGCGCGTTGAGCATATTAGAGACTTCTTTCAAAAACAAACAAAAAAAATATATTACCAACTGCATGTACTGGTATTTCCGTTAGTACGTTTATGAAACCATATCAATAGAATCCAAGGTACTCATTGCAGAGTTAGAGTCACATGTAACATGGTCAACATAAAGGACTAAGACACCGATTCATGTCTATACACTATATCAAATACAACCTTACAATAAAAAGCAATTACTCGCTGGTGAGAAAGTTCTTTCAAGCACCTTATCTTTGCACAGCACAGGCCGACTCTGGCTTCTCATGATCTTTAAGACAGGGTGCATGAGACTGGGCTATTTTACCCACTTCCACAGTCTGTTCTATTAATAGCCAACCCAGCGAAAGGTACAGTGTGAGTGATGCCTTTGAGTGCTGTGGAAACAGACAATTTGAATGGGGTTGCTGACACTCAGTAAATCCCCAGACTGTTCCTGAGTTTTTCTCATTCCTGTCAAAGACTCTGCTGCCTGCTAAACCAGAGCTTAGTCCAGTCCGTACGGCACTGGAGACGAGAGACAGTGACACAGAGGTGTAAATGACAGGTCTTTCTGTCACATTTAGGATCCAGTTCTTGGATGTTGTTGTGGTGAGGACACTGAAAGACAATGGTTTAGGCACCTGCTTTTGGAATGAGGCTTAAACAAAACCTGCCTTGTGAAAAAAAAACTAAATGATAAGATTCCATTTATGTTTCTGTGTTGTCACACATCTCTTTTTGGTGTTGCGCTCGCTGTGACACTAATGAGTCATTCACAGTAAGATCAGGAATGTACATTAGGAATGAGAACAGAAACAAAATTGTGATTTGTCATGCTGTATTTAAAGGTTACAATAAAATGGCATTCTTTTTTGTCTTATTTATTCATTTATTCAAAAACATTCAATCCCTACAATGACTTTAATATGGGAGTTTGTTTCTACCACGGAATAAAAAAACTTTTTAATCACACAATTCTTTTTTTTTTTTTTTTTTTTTTAGAATTGCGAGATATAAACTCACAATTGCGAGTTATAATGTCAGAACCGCAAGATGTAAAGTCAGAATTGCAATTTTAGTCTCATATGTCATTGTCCCCTATATCAAGCATCTCAAAGAGATTTCTATACTAAGTCAGCTAAATTTTTTCTCACCAGAGACAAGTTACCAAACCACTCCATTACCCATATATGACATTCAATCACTACGATGAGATATCTCTGCCTGATATGTGCACAACTGCCTGTTTAGCTTCATTGAGAGCTCATTCAAGTATTTCAGGAAGAAGTGCATATCACAGACAAAACCACCAATGTTAACGTGAAACAGAGAACTGAAGGCTTAAATACAAAAGAGGGAATGATCAACTGAAAAAGAAACAGGTGCGTAACTAACTAATCAGAAACCATGAAAACTAATACACTTATTTGTGGCACAGTCAAAGTACTGTAGGAAGCAGCAATAATAATAATAATAAAACCCCCGGCTATAACATGGTCTATAAAGCAGAAATAGATTTCACATCTGGAGAAAACCTGCGTAAATAAGTTTTTTGCGCTTATGTTGGTCTTCTGTGCGTACATTCGTTTTCTCTGAATCACAAATTACGCACATTTGAGAAATGATCTTAGATCAGATGTAGGATGTTCCAACAGTTTATAAACGAGGCGCCATTGACCCGTGACATGTGGTGTATGTTATTGCAAAGAATTTTATTTCGCCTTTCTAATATTATTAAATGTATGTATTATAACTTTTTTCTTTCTCTGAAATGACTTTCCTTGTCTGCTGACGAGTTTTATTTTTGCATAATTGCGGTACTATAATAGTTTTTTTATATTTTCTTTTATCAGTTTATTTTAGAAAAAATTGAGTAATTTTGTCATTTTTATTCATTTTATATATAAATGTTTTTTTTTCAGTATTAGTTATTTTAGTACATCAAGTTAACCAAAGCTAAATAGGAAAAAATATGAATATGTAAGGAAGTTTGCTAAAAGCGATGCTGTACTATAAACTACTGTAGAGCAAACTTCCTTTCATATCCATAATTCTTCTCATTGAATATCTGGTTGAACTCTGAAACATGTTACATTACAGAAACAAAATGGTTTGCAAACGCAATTCATGATGACTGTAAATCACATTGGGGTAAAATATCCCATCCATTACAAAGAAACACGATACAAGCTCAACCTATTTAGTAGTATCTGTGTTCGGAAGCATGTAGATGAATCTAGCACAAATGTTAGCTTCGGTTTCCCAGTGGGCCTACAGTTAAATGAGGACATACTTTAGAGACTCTTCTATTTTGCTTTTGTGAGGTAAACAATTTTTTCCCGTAAATTCCTTCCTCTCAGTCTGACAGTAATAAATCAGGAGGGAATGTAACATCTGTCACAAAATGAACAAAAACAACTCTTCCTGTCAAATCAAACCTCTGAGGTCTGTTTCCTTCCCATCTCCATCGCAGCCTGAAAAACAGAGAAAGTAAAAGCCAGAAAAGGACGACGAGAGGATGAGGTGAGACAGCAGCCTAAAGTCAGCCTCATTCCTCCGTCAATTTCTAAATTTTTAATTTTCATACCTTTCACTGCCGCAAGCAACCTTGCGTGCTGACATGGCGGATGCTATTTTAGCTTCTGCAAAGGCAACAGATTTGGACTTATGCAAGCGGGGGGTGGGGAGAACCTGTCCGATCTCCCGGGGCTTCGGGACTCTGTCACTATCTCTCAGACCAGCATCAGTGCCTGTGAGGTCTTATCTCTGTTGCTCATTGTCTCCCTCTTTTCATTTCCTTTAGTGTTCCTTGACGTCCTCCCATTGCTGGAGTAACGACATCATGACACATGCATAAATAGCAAATGACAGACGACATTATCAAGGCCATTCGACCACCTCAAGGTGATGAAAATGTGACCGACCCTGTCCTTTGCACCACCCTTATTCCCCAAGCAAACATAGCAACAAGAAAAAAATTACAAGAAAGCCAACCAATGAGGGAGAAGAACTGCTGTCTTTCAGCCAACCAGAGGGAGCCTTCATTCAACTGCAGAAACATAAGGCGTACTTAAAGCTATTAAATCTGATTAAATACATCCAAATGAGTCTCACGCTTCCATTTAACTTCTCCATTATAACATTAATTGACAAACACTTGTGCTCGAGTCTTAATCTCTGCTCTGGGGTGGATCAGGATGAGGATCAGGGAGGTTTTCATGAATCATTCTTACAAGTGGGTTCCGCAGAGTTGATCAACCTTTCTGTGATTATTGCTCTTGTTAGAAGGAGAAACCACAAAAAGAAAAACTGCTATTGTTTTTTTTTTACACAACAATAAAGATTTTCACACTGCACGTAACCCCAAGTTATTGTCGTTCTGAACACTGCTTTTAACCTCGGGTAAAGGAATGTTTCACACTTGTAATTTAGAAGCGGGGTTAGCACCGCTTTTTACCTTGGGTTATGAACAGTCACGGAAACACTGTGCATTGTATAGAAACGGTAAATTCAGCATTTGAGAGGAAAAAAGTCAAATGCTGACAGTAACGTGACAATTTCAGTAAAGAAGTGACCCTTTCATTCTTACCTTTATAGTCCGAAATGTCCATTCAGGATGAAATTGATAATACAAGCTGCAATACAAGGATGCACAACGTTAGAGCCAGCTATGCAAACAGGTCGTGTGCTGTCTTTATCCAATCAATGACACCGATTCCGCAAATATGCAAATGAGAACGTTAACCAGGGGTTAAGGAATGTACAATGTGAAAGGTCAGCTTATGAATACCCAGGATTAATTGTTAACTCTGGGCAAATTATGAGCAGTGTGAAAGGTGAAACAAGATTACCCAGGATTCAGTTTACCCAGGGTTTAGAATGACCCAGGGTTAACTATTTAAAGTGTGAAAAGCCCTAATTAGTACCAGTTCTCAATCTTCTTGTCTGCATGTTCCGGACAGGCTCCCATTGTGCATTAGAGCTGAGGTTTATTACTTACTCTTTCTGCAGGTTGCATCGTTAGACAAGTAGGGGTGTTAAAGTTCTCTGACTTGAGTCATGAAACAAATTAAGTGACTGATTAATGAGTCATTGAATTATTCACCCAACCGATTGGTTCAAAAACACAGATTTTATTCAAAAGCCAATTAAATCACACGTTGTGTCCCAATTCAAATACTATCCACCCTGAACGACATTTTCGATTAATAACCTTCAGTTCTATTTAGGATAGTATGCAAATTAGGAACAGTCATTATTTACAATAAAACTCCAATACTGAATAATTTTTTTAATTGATTAAAAATGCTTATTTCATTCAGAAACAAATCGAGCCGGTGTATTTATGAGTGAGTCATTGAACTACTCACTCAGAAGATTTTTTCAAAAACACTGATTCATTATGGAATGAAACACCCTGGCAATGCTGAGTCTAAAATTACTCAATATTAATGTTTTGTTTATTGGACTGTTGTAGAATTCAGGATTCTGGCTATTTTGGAACACTGTTTGCTGATGTGATATCGTTTAAATCAGAAGGACGATTGTCGAGAGAAAGGAGGCACTACAAACCAAAAAATTAATCAAACTGAAATGGTAAACTGGGGGAAGCCGATTCACAAAATACAATTAAAGGGACTCTTTCAATCAACATATTAAAGCATTCATGTTCATATGCACATATTAACACTCACACATGCAAATCTACCTACTAATATATATATATATATATATATATATACACAAGGACCTTGGCATAGCTGTCCAGTCCACAAGGAGGAGGACCAAGAATCATAGTGACAGTGATTAAAAGGCTGATTGTTACAGACCTAAACTTCCCCCAGGGTGTGAGTCAAACTAGGCTAAACGCATCTACACTTCCAGCCGTGCGCTTTCCACATAGTAGCGGAATAGTACACAGAAATGTACAGATGTTTGAAAAGAATATTCTGGAAGAATGGCAAGGAACAGAAATTTCAATTTGCCTTTTCCATTAACGTCTGACAATTGAAACTCTATATTTCCCCATTGCATTTCATATGTAAGAGGCAGGTAACATAAGCCTGATCCAATTGAACATCACTGATCATACAACACTGTTAGCATTAGTGCCACTCTAAAAACTTTGTTGAAAGTGCATATAGCAACCAACGTTCGATTTAATGCATTTAGAGCATACTGATTGCATTTTTCCTTTCAAGAACACCAATCCAGATGCAATTCTAAAGATCCCTTTCAGGCAAACACAAACAATGTTCGTACATCTTTTAAATCTTTTTAAATCTGCACACCTCACAGTTGGTTACAAAAAGAAGAGTAATTGAGGTGGGATCTATGTGCAGCAGTCACCTTATTAAACAACAAACACCATGCAGGCACATATATGGGAAAATACTGGAACACAGAAGAAACAAAACTACCTCAAACTGAATTTGAACAGACCGAAAACAACTCAAACTGAGGGCAATATATACAACAACTAAACAAGGAGCAGGTGAGTCAAATCAACCAAACAATGAGTTGCCATGACAACAAATGAGAACCTTCTAGTAACAAAAAAAAAACATTGATCTATAAACGAAAAGTCCAGGAAAACTAACCCTAAAACCAAAACTGAATGTTACAATACCATGAAGGATTTACAGAAACAGAGATTTGAGACGGGAGGAATGCCACTCCCCCCCCCATTCTTTTATATATTAATTTAGCAGGCATTTTTATAATTTTATAGCATACACCCCCGGTTTCAAAGGCTTAAGCCTAGTCCCAGACTAAAATGCACAAACATGTGCCAACAGAAATGATGTAAAGCATACATTTTCTTTTTTAACACTTATATTAACACAATGCATGTCAAATATGAGCAAACATCAAAGTAAAACTACAACTGCTTTAAAACTTACAGCACTTATAATTTTAATATTACTTGCTATTTTTAATCTTCACATGGCCTTTATTCAAGTAGCTGTCATTTAGTTTTACATTATAATGATTTGAAGTTTCTTAAATTCTTTTAAATAAAACTTACTGATCAGCTAATGAACCATTTTCAACTAGATTAATTTTAACGAGATAATTATATATGATTCCTATTTTAAAAATTCAGTCGTGCAATTCAGTAATATAATAATAAATACTTATTTTCATTTCAGAACTAGTCTAAAAAATTGTGCCCATGACACATCTGCCAATCGACTTTTAACCAGTTAAAATGGATATTAGTTCAAATTCAAAAGCATCAAAAATTAATTAAAAAAAAAGTTTCTCACAAAAAAATTAAATGATTTCACTTTGGCCTTCTAACTGAAAATAAATTAGAAACCACTAGGATGAGTGTCTAAAAAATATCATTTATCTTTATCTGGCTAATGGTTCAGATATCTTTAAGATAGCCTGTAATCTATTATCTCTCCTCTCTGCAGTGGGATGTGACTCATCCATGTCACACACCTAAAAGAAAATTAAAGCAAGCTAAGCCTCATATTGCCATTGCTAGTTTTTGATACCTACTGTAAAACAAAACACTTTAAAACAAACAAACAAACAAAAAAACACTTATCAAATGGCAAAATCGTGGAGAAAAAACTTGGCGCTGGGAGCTGACAAACATACAGATTTCTGAGAGTCTGAATCTTTGACTTCACACCTGCCCACACCACATGGTAATCTGATAAATGTCTCATTATGAAACATTTTTTAATGGAATTCACAGTTATTAGAGCAGAAACACTTAGTAATTTTAACATTTTGCAGTGAATGTTTCGCACTTTATTTTTTCCCACACTAAATAAGGCAGAGGCACACTTTGAACTGGAGGAAGACTGCGCTGCAGCGGCCGCACTGGAGCATCACTGAAGCACTACGAGGGTTTGAGAGTCTGGGCGTGCATGACACGGCACAGCTGGGCGATGATGACGAGGCCCGTTGCCATGGAGACTGTGTAGCCAGAAACACAGACATTCAAGGCCGGAAAAATGTTATCAGATGTACCAAAATCAATCTCACACAAGAATGTGTTTGTGTTTCTGAGGGGTGAGGGTCTGTAATTGAAGAGTATTAACCTTTTCAAAGAATCCTAATGGAGTTTTATGCAATTTGTGTTTTAAAGAGTTTGCAAATACAACTGCATGGCGCTCTCACCAGTATTTCGATTATTTGTTGACCTTTATGGGGTTTTCCAGTGGTTGATTTTCAAATTATTACATTTGGTCCCCCAATATGGACATTTACCCCCAGTTTCACAGACAAGGCTTAAGTTAGCCCCAGACAAAAAGTGTATATTTGAGCTGTTTTAACTGAAGGAAATTTGCACTGATATATCTTAAAATATGTCACTGCCATTGTTTTGTCTCAAGACGCACACCAGAAATTTTTTTTCTAAGGCATGCTTATAAAAGCTACTTAAATGTCCTAACTGAACTAAAGTCTAATCCTGGGTTCATCTAAACCCTGTCTGTGAAACCAGGCCCTGATGATTGAGGTTTAATTATGTTTGTCATTTTAAAGTCAGATTTTGTGTCCCAAACTTGTTTCAAACTGACCTTTGAAACAAATGCTCGGTGAGACACTTTTAGTTCGGTTCGTTTGGTCTGGACCAAAAAACAAAAACAAAACATATAGTCCTGGTCCGCTTAGCGTTCACACTGGCATTTTTAACAGCAAACCTTAAGTTACCGAACCAAAGGCATAGGGATACGGTCACAACCTGATTGGTCGGCTTTTATGACGTATATTTCGCGACGGGGCTCACTTACCGAACAATCAAAACAATGCTGTGTGCTGGATTAAACGTCATCATTTTATGCGTGTACATATGCTTTATTTTTACCAGCTGAGAACTCACGAAGAGCTCATAAAATGTTCAAAACATTCAAAACAGCACGGACCATTCGTCGGACCAAATATTGATGAGGCACTTCACCTCCTCGTTGCTCCACGTTTGCCCTCTACTCATTTTGGTCTTTCCGCGTCGTCAAATCAGCTGACTTGTAGCGTCGCATCTTGTGACATCACGTCCTCTTTTTGGTTCGTTTACATGTCTTTGGTCCGTGTTGCATTCATATATCAATCGAGCCACACCAGAGTTCGTTTGGAAGCGGACCGAGACCCATCTTTTTAGCGGTCTCGGTCTGCACCAGGGTTCGGATGGCAGCGTTCACATATGTTCAAACGAACCGCACTAACTGAGCAATCGCACCAGGATTCGTTTTAATCGAACCAAACATGACAAGTGTGAACGCACCCTAAATCAAACAAAACAACATACAGAAGAAGCAGGGGTAAAACAAAGGAAAATAAAACAGCTAATTCATTCTAGGAAAAAATGTTAAATGGACTATTAATTTACAGGAATGACTGCAAAAAAAATCGGCAAGATTTACAATGAAATCTCATTTGTTCATTTCTTCAATTGTCGTCACACCTTAACAGGTGATATAACAGGGTTTCTTCATTAGGAAGAGGCAAACAAAGCTGAACAAAGGTAGACTAACACCTTGAGGAAAAAACCAAGACCTAAAATAACAGCATTTCACAGACTAGCTTCACAAATACAAGCATCTGCAGATAACTGCAACTCTCTATTTCATACCTATCAGCATTCTGGTAAAGCTCCTAACAGCTTCCTCAGCAGAGCCAACAAAACATGTTCAGTTCACTCTCACAAAAGGCAAAAGTGAATCATTGTACCTGATAAAGACGAACATACACACCTGCAATGACCTTCATGAATGAAAGGCCTAAACAAAGCTTGCTCACTTAGATACATCACCTTCTGTTCCTAACTCTCCATTAGCTGAATGATCCCTGTCCTCATTCTAACAGTCCAAGGATGAGCAAAATCAACATTTGCAGTCTAAGTGTTCGTTTACACGACAACGATGTACTAAAAATGCCTTCGCATTTTTGCACGTATAGGCATTGTCAGAAACAATCCCCGTTCACACGGATACGCAAAAACAACTAAAAATGCTTTATTTTTCTGCCAGGCCAGTAGTTGGCGACATCACTTTGTAAAGAAACACTACTCGCGAATGATGTCACCGTTTTCACAAATTGCATTTTTGTAGTTCATATGGAATCAACAATGATATCGTTTTCAAAAACTTGCATTTACGTTTAAAAACAGGAATTAAATAAACAACTTTTAATATGTCTATTTATTTGCCTATATAAAAGTGATTTATTTATATACATTTTTATGTGTGAATTATTAAATGAATTAATTGATTCTTAGTTTTATTTTTATGTGGCACTCCTGGTCCTCCATATTTCAGGCACACAGAAAAATTGTCACGTAAATGAACAGCCGAAATGCAAGTTTTTCCGCTTTTAGCTGAAAACGGTGTCAAGTAAATGACCTCTAAAACAAGACGTCGTCTCAAAGAACATTACACCTGATTTGTGCTACATGTACAGGAACTAGGGACTTTGGGGTGATTCTCGGTGTGTTTTGAAGGAACCAGGGTCTAAATGAAGTTCAGGGTAAAAAAATTCCTCCTCAGGAAGTCTCAGCTCGCGAGGTAGTACTTTTTCAAAGTTCAGGAACTTCAGACTTGGGCGCTGAACGTGCTGATTGGTTGAGTTTCACGCATCATTTTCTTTCAACCACCATTTTTAAAAGTCTGATGTGGTGCGAGGAGTAAGAGTTTGCTACTCAAATCACAATGAAGTTAAAAAAAAATATGACTGATGGACCGACGAGGTTCAGGCTTTATTAATCTTATATGCGGAGGACAAAATCCAGCGGGAACTGGAAAGTTGCACGCAGTTCTCAGTACCTCAGACCACAATGGAAACACAGACAGCAACAGGTCTGGGGGAAAAAAGGTCCTGGGACAAATTGTTCCATGTAATGTTGGTGGAAAAGCGGCTAATGTTTCCAAGATTTCATTACCGTAAAGCACTATAATGCATCTGGAGTATTGCAATAAGCCTGAAGTGTCCCATTTAATTTTAATCCTATTATATTGTTGTTTAATTTCTGCTGAAGTACTATTAATATTATGTTCTTAAATTAAATTAAATTCGTTAAGTTAATTTGGGCTGAATTAATTGCAGATATTTTAAAATAATACGAATAATAAAAACGTCGTCCTAACTTAACACTTTTCTGAGATGGTTAACTTGTAAACTACTTCCAAACCAAGTTTGTCTGGAAGCATCACTTGGATACATTAGCGATGCAAAACCTCATAATGCTTATGTACTTGTGTGGCAGGAAAAACACCCATTAATGTCTAATTCACATCATAAAATATGGACCGTTTAATGTAAAATCAATTTAATGGATTTTACCACATCCAATCACGCATTACGCCAACATACAGCGAGCATACAGCTTTTTGTTTTCATTCTGTGACTTAGAAAAGACACAAAATGAAGTCGCTATGTGAATGCCACAGGCCGTGACAACAGTGCTCCATCACAAACAGCTCAGGAAATCATATCACATTCATTCAGTATCACTCAAACTCATGGGTTAACAGACAGGTAGTGCTGCAGGGTGGCTGCTAATTGACTTTCATGGAACACTCCATTACACCATTCCATGAGCGATTACAGCTTTTAGGGTTATTGAAGATATAAATCAAGAATACAAATCAGCTTATACAGGGATATTGGTTGCACATGCAGTTGATACATAGGTCTACCTGTCTCCCACTTCCCAACTGTCACAAAAACAGAGATAAAGTGTATTATTTGTAGAAGTAATGTACATCGTCATGACCCTGTGTACATGCCGCATTACTGCTGACTGTACTACAGACAAAAGTTTTACTCTTTCAAATGTTATTTAAGGCAAAGATTGGACTTTTTGAAATCCTTCATATACTGTAGCTTGACTTAGGCTTTAAAAACATTAATGAGAGCTGGTTCAAATATTAATTAAAATCATTATGTCCTGTTGGTTTTGGGTTATAGTCTACAAACTCTCTAGTGCTACAAACAGCTTTAAGTTACATAGATCACAGGACCTTTCATTAAGATGATTATAGTTTTGAGATTATAGTTTCATTCCATAAACAATTCATGATGTTTTCATCTATAACTTATTCATGAGAAAGCGATCTGGCACTATACATATGTCATGATGTAATTAGTACAAAATATAACCAGGCCAATGTAACACCTAAAGAGAACTATTCCTCTTCACACAAACATTTTCTTTCATTTTTTGAATATAAAACTCCATTATAATTGAGTATAACTCCAAGTACATGACCTGGCCAACAAACTAGTTCATCCAGTCAATTGTATAATCACCAAGATGTTAAATCTGTTATGAGACCTCTGTTAGGCTGAAGGTGGAACAGGATATACTCAATAACCTGTTGACAACAGTCCCATGGACTGTGCCCAGATCAGAGAAGAAGCGCCACAGCATGACACACTCATTAATAATGAAGGGCAGTTAATGCCTGGAGTGAAGGAGCACTCTATGGGTGGAGCCCCTGGGAGCCAGAGAGGAAACTGGTGGTCAAGGAGAAAAGTGCAGCACAATCAAGCAGAACGGCACAACCCAGTAAGATATTAAATTGGCCATGATTTATATATATGGGTGAAGTGATGTGATATACTGCCACTGAGAAGCTGACAGAGACATCAACTGGCAGTGGAATGGGCGGTGATCTGGTTCAAATCAAATGTTGTTTGCTAAAGTAAATACACATGCCGAAATTACACACTTCACCTTTAAAAGCAATGAGAAAGCTTAGACATAATCAGCCTCGAACATGCTTTAATGTTCAAAAAACACATGAAGAGTTCCATTGCAAAAACCTCCGAGTACATCTGACGTCTTTTCTTTTAAATGAGATTTTTCTTACCAGGCTCCTATGTTTAGGTCAGTGGTTCTTAACCTGGGTTCGATCGAACCCCAAGGGTTCGGTGAGTCAGTCTCAGGGGTTCGGCGGAGGTCAAGACACACACCCGACTCATATGATGCGTGATGACACGCCCCGCTTGGCCATCATTGGCTGCAGGTGATCACGCAACATCTCTTGGCCTATCTGTGCTGCAGGGAATTTGGTGCGCCCAGTAGTCAACTTGTGACTGTCGTGATGGTACGTCGCGTGATTTCTTTCTTAATATTTTAATCCCATCATACTAATTTGAAAAAAATCATATTTTATTTTTCCTATTAAGAAGGGTTCGGTGAATGCGCATATGAAACTGGTGGGGTTCAGTACCTCCAACAAGGTTAAGAACCACTGGTTTAGGTTCAGTAATTTCAATTTAACGGCAATGAAAAGGTCTTGTTTTCAAAAATCTCACTTTAGTTAATTCATTGGTATTAAACAAATTTGACTGTCTTTGGCTGCAAAACCACCTAAGTCCACCTCTTTGGACAACAAGACAGTGAAATGTTTGTTTCTGTGAGTTTTACAGCAGCAAAATGAACACTGTTGTTACTTGCGGCTCGCGAAATCCCTGCAACGATGGACAAAACATGATAAACACACACCGTCACTGCACACCTCATACGCACACCGTCAATCATCTTGAAATTATATGATTCGATTCGAGTCTTCCGATTGGTTCTTCTGTGGACTTAGAGGCTTTTGCTGACTGAGGGAAGTGGCATTTAGCAGTTTCAGCCAACAAACCGGTATTTCTAAATGGGCTGACGCTGGAATTTAGCAGATTCGAAGTGAAAGTATTTGATGAATGTGCGGAGAGCATTCGCTCAATATCCTTACCTGGCAACAGCCAGTGGCACAGATCCCCAACAAACGGTCCCATACCAGCATGATGAATACGATCTTCAACTAGATGGAACTGGGTTAAATATTTTGACGGTTGCGATCCCAAATCGGACTTATGACCTGTAACTTTGTCTGAATCAATCAAGCACTGTTCGCTGTTGGCCAGAGGAGAAAGGCAAGGTTTTTGCCTCCATTTTTTTCACCTGTTGGTCACCTGATGTCACCTGTTGGAGTTTGGGTTCCTTGCCGCTGTCGGCTTTGGCTTGCTTAGTTGGGGACACTTGATATTCAACGATGTTTTTGATCTGCCTGCATTGACACCATTGTATGCGAACTGAACTGAGCTGGACGATCAATGCTGATATACAGGTAAATTAACTAAATTAATAACTATTAATTTTTACACCGGAATGAATCAATACTGAATTTATTTAAGATGGACAATGACACCATTTTCTTTAGGAGTTCCTGTACAAAAAATTATTTGCCAATTATTACTGTAAAGCTGCTTTGACACAATTAGCATTGTAAAAAGCGCTATATAAATAAAGGTGACTTGACTCGGTGACTCGTTTAGCGGCTTTTGTATCTGAACTCTTCACGTAATTTGCAGCTCCTCTATTCCCAGTCTGTCTGAAATGTGCTGATTTCTACAAAGCTGAAAAGCTTGGAGTGCTCTGATTGGCAAGCAGACCCAGTGCTTTGTGATTGGCCAAAAACCTCAAGTCTGCGACAGAAATGTAACACCCTTTACCATAATCGTGAGCTTCAGCTTCCATTTAATAATGTGTTCGGTTTTACCGTATCTGGTTCATTTACTATTCAAATCAACATGTTCCTTTTACACACTTCAACTTTAAACCAACGAGAAAGCTTAGACAAAATCAGCCTCTGCCTGAATATCGTGTGGAAAAAGCAAAAACACTAAGGAAAAGGGATAAGAACAGATCAATCTGTGCTAGTATTGCGTCAATAAAAGGAGAGTGAGTCAGTGAGTAAGAGAGAAACAGGTGAGTGTGAGTCATACTTTCACTGCCAATCTCTCTCTGTGGTTTCAACAGCCATAACCCCCCTGATCCCCGCCATATCCTCTTGCGGAATTTGTCAGAAGACAAGAGCCAGGCTGCACCTCACCTGTCTGTCCTGCCCTCAGGCATCCAGACCAAAAACAGCAGCTTAGCCACCGCAAATAGACCAAAAGAAGAGCCGCTGAGAACAGTCTGCTGCTTTCACTGGAAAGATGAAGTTGAGCTTATATGAGAGATAAAATCATGGCAGAACACATTTCTGCTTTTCAAAAAAAACTAAATTACATTATGTAACATAATATTACACTGTTGACAGAGAAAAACAGGTCGCATCAGTGTATCAAGTCACATTTTATTATCATATACAGCTCACATGAGATCACACCAATAGCAAACCACAACCATCCAACGATCCAATCAGAGCCCAATGGACAAAACTCTTGGATATTTGTCACAAAAGGGGAGAAAAGTCTAGCGGAACTTCTGTTTCATGCTGAATTTAACGGGATCATATGATGAAATATTTTAAAAGTTCATTATTTTGATTATTGGGTGTAATAGAATAATGTTCAGAAAACACGTTATTTTGCACACACTGTACATTATTGCAGCTCCTCTGTTCGCCTTCTCTCTTTGCATATGCTTTTGGGTGGGCTAATATTTCATATTGTGACGTAGACTTTTGAGGAAGTAACATCTTGACTTCAGTCGAGGTGTTTTAGGCAGGTCTGGATCAGTGTTCTCTGTTAGATAGAATAAATCCCTGTGTGAAAGACTTTTGCACATCGCATACATGGACAAACGGACACATTACACACTAAAGGAAAACATTAAAAAGCATCATATGACCCTTTTAAAGCTTTTTACAAAAGCACTTTTTGTAAATTATATAATCACAGATCATAACCCAGACATGCTCTCTCTAGACCTGGTTAAAGCCATTACTTTAAATGAGTCAAACCTGACTTTTTCCGACAAATAAACATTTCTCAGCCAAGATAACAGAGAACGAATAAACATTGTTCATTTACATACACTACCGGCACTGTAACAATACAAAGTGGGTTAAAAATCAGAAACGTGCATTTCTCTGTGAAGATGAAGAGTCAGCATCATCTCCTTCACATTTGCAGCCGACACTGATTAAGAAAACACTAGTTTATTAAATGTTCGGACAGTGTTTTTTCCCGATACATTCATAATAATTAATTTTGCTGGTGCGCTGCAACAAGCTTTATGCATTTATATTTTAAATGCTCATTATTATGCCTTAGCATTACTCTGTAATGTACACTCTAAAACACGCTGGGTTAAAAATGGACAAACCCAGCGATTGGGTTGTTTTAACTCAGCGGTTGGGTTAAACTGTTGTTTAAAAATTACTATATTACTGGCTTAAAATAAACCCAAAATTAAATTAAAACACATAATTACTAGAGGCAACAATAATAATCAAAAGGTGAACATTTATTAATAAGCAATTTAATAAATGTTTACTGTTTAATTATTATTTATTAAACTTATTAACATATTTCCAACATACATTGGGTTCATTTTAAGCAAGCAATGCAGTCATTTTTAAACAATAGTTGAGTTAAATAAAACTACCCAGAAGGTTGGACAAACATTTAAACCAATTCCCACCAATTGCTGGGTTTGTCCATTTTCAACCCAACTTGGGTTGTTTTTAACCCACCAGTGTAGAACAATGTTAGCAATGTAATATTCTTTCTCAGCCCTGAAACTCAAACCATTTTTCCGATTCATAATTAAATAAATATTATAAACTAGTCGACTAATGACTTAAATGAACGACTTCTACTCGACTAGAAACATCTTTAGTCAGGGACAGCCCTGATTGCAATAAATCTTTTTGGAATATGAGACACAGCATGTTTCAGATTCATGGTAACATGTATTAACTTTATGAAATATAAATAATGTTAATAATAAAAGTGGAGGAAAGAGCCTGACGTGAAGGAACAAACTCCAATCAGCTCTTTCCATGAATGAGTGGAGAGGAATAAAGCTGTAAATACTGACGTACACCCACACCTGCATTGTGGGAAATGTATGCAGAAGGGCTAAAAATAGACCAGAAGCGGCATTAGGCACATCACATTAACAATAGGTATCGACCCGCCATCCTGAAAGGAATGATCTACGGTTATTGAATTTCAATTTAGCACCACCTTGTGGATCATTGTTTAACACTGTTCATGAAGAAAAAGAGCTTGTTTGGCATGCTGTGGGGAATGTAATGTGCTCGGTGTTGCCGCCTCCACATTAGACGTGATTTAAAACAGGAGGAAGATGAAAGTTAAAAACTGTGCTGAGACACGAAGACGTTGTCATCTAACCAGGTGAAATTACGAAATGAAATATCCAGAGGCTATATTCTATGACTCATGCCTTGCAGACTATTTGAAAAACCAAAACGAGGATGAAATAGTTTTTTCAATGAAACATTTTGCTGAAACAAGATGGCCACTGCTTCCAACTTTCTGAAAGGTCCATTTCCGTCGGATTCTTTTCACTGAATAACCTCCCATGTTTTATGAGGCTTGAACAGAAAGCCTGAGGTTGTCCATCATTCTTTTCTGCCTCAAATGAAGGGGCAGGAGAGATTGGCGTTCCGTCTGGCTGTGGAAAGAGCCTTTTATTCTTCTCGACGGTGCTCTAGTACAGCCCTGGGGAGTATTTTTGAGAGCGCCGTGCCAGGGCAATAGCATTTTAGCCACTGTTGAAACAATCCCCTGCAGACTGCCATTCTCCAGCCATATGGCACACCTCTGCTTCGGCTTAACACACAAATGCACATCTCAGGACAGACATGTGAGTGGCTTCATTCACTGTGTCTCAGGAAGCCTGGAGCGTTTTACCCCACTCATCAGGATGCAAGTCAAAACCTGCTGTGGATTACAGGATGGGTTCGGCGCACAAAAAGGGTTTTCGGACAAAGTAAAGCAGAGATGTGCATCTTCACAGATCAACACTAAAGATTAAGGCCCAGCACTTTTTAACAATTTATGTGTTGATTTTTAGGGGGGAATTTGTGGAAATTGTTCAAAATGAATTTAAACATGGAAAAATCTATTTGGCAGAAATTACACAAGGGCGGGGATGAGTAGAATTTTACAAATGTCGGGTTTTCCAATTATATTGGTCAAAATGCAAATAAGAAAGTCTACAGCAACAATTGTATTCACGTTCATTTCATGTGGAAAAAAGTTACTATTTTGTTCCAGAAAGTTTCAAATTAATGAGTCTACATTCATCATGTGGTGTATGTCAATTTTTTTTGTTTGTTTTTGAAATAAGTCCTATGCTCATCAAGGCTGTATTTATCTCAAAAATACAGTAAAAAATGTAAAATAGTATTACAATTTAATTGTAAATTATTAACTAACATATATATATATATATATATATATATATATATATAAGAAATAAATAATAAATTAATAAATTTAGTTTATATTTATGATCAAGTTGAAAACTGTAATCATTTTTTAGGATTCTTTGATGCATAGAAAGTTAAAAAGAACATGCATTTATTAGAAATAAAGAATTTTGTAATTTAGAAATAAAGAAAATTTTTACTGTCACTTTTGATCAATTTAATGTGAATTGGCAATTTTGGCAATTTTTGTTTTCATAATTTAAAAAAAAAAAAAAGGCATTTAAAAAAATATAATTTGTCGAGTCACACCACATAACATTTTACAACTTGAACTAACCAACCCTTGAAATAAAAGTCAAATTATCTGATGAAATAAAAAATTAAATAAAAAATAAGATGTTAATGTTCTCCAGCATGATGTGAAATATTTCAAAGAGCATCCTGAGTTTCAATGGAAGAAAACATCTGACCATCTGTACAAAGAGTTGCATGATCGATGTATCAAATATGGCCATTTTAAAACCCTCAAACTTTCCCAGATTTTCAATGTCGTCTCTGAATGTGTGCAAACAAATCTTGAAGTGGGAGTTTTTGCTTCCTGTAGCTGGATGAAGAAGCAGCCTAATATTAGAGGCAGAGTAAAGGCTAAACCTGAGAAAAACAATTATGAGCTTATGAATTTTTTATAAAAAATTAAAAATTTGGCAGCAGCCAGATTATCAAAGGCCCTGAACTTACCTCAACACCTCAAGAGAGACACAGAAACATATTATATGCATTACTCAAATTAACATTTTAACAAGCATTATCTACCACCTCTAGGCCACAGCAGAACTATCACCACACAGACACACGCACGGCACTTCCTTATTCACTCCTCATGACTCCTTTCGCATTTATCCGATAAGTTTATTCTGCTTACCATTCAAATGTTCCTGCTCTCAGTTTGAGCAGTTTATTCGGTCGGGGTCTTTTGTGCATGCGATGCCCACTGTGACAGCTCAGTGTGCTCTCCAGCACATTATCTCATCATCATTAGAGAAGGCAGTGCAGCGAATGAAATTAACGAAGAAACGTAATCAGTGCATTTAGCTTTTTGCAGAGCCCTTTAATTCTCTTCTCTGTGCTGTTGAACCGTCACGCAGCTCAGACAGAGAGGCCGCTTGTGAATACGTCATGTCAACAAAGAACAAATGAACTGCAGGCGAAGGAAGGTGCTTATTGGTGAAAACGGGCCGAATCGGCATGTGCATGTGTGCAAGGGAGTTTTTGCAGTGCCGTAAGCCATTTATGCCATTTTGCTAACTTCCACAAGACTGAATTTGACCAACATTATACACTCACCTAAAGGATTATTAGGAACACCATACTAATACTGTGTTTGACCCCCTTTCGCCTTCAGAACTGCCTTAATTCTACGTGGCATTGATTCAACAAGGTGCTGAAAGCATTCTTTAGAAATGTTGGCCCATATTGATAGGATAGCATCTTGCAGTTGATGGAGATTTGTGGAATGCACATCCAGGGCACGAAGCTCCCGTTCCACCACATCCCAAAGATGCTCTATTGGGTTGAGATCTGGTGACTGTGGGGGCCATTTTAGTACAGTGAACTCATTGTCATGTTCAAGAAACCAATTTGAAATGATTCGAGCTTTGTGACATGGTGCATTATCCTGCTGGAAGTGGCCATCAGAGGATGGGTACATGATGGTCATGAAGGGATGGACATCAGAAACAATGCTCAGGTAGGCCGTGGCATTTAAACAATGCCCAGTTGGCACTAAGGGGCCTAAAGTGTGCCAAGAAAACATCCCCCACACCATTACACCACCACCACCAGCCTGCGCAGTGGTAACAAGGCATGATGGATCCATGTTCTCATTCTGTTTACGCCAAATTCTGACTCTACCATCTGAATGTCTCAACAGAAATCGAGACTCATCAGACCAGGCAATATTTTTCCAGTCTTCAACTGTCCAATTTTGGTGAGGCTGTGCAAATTGTAGCCTCTTTTGAAGGCTACAATTGAATCAACTGCATCTTATTCCACTAGGTGGCGATAAGTGACTGTTAAAAAAATTTATTTGATTCATTCAAAAGATTAGTTGAAAAACACAGATTCCAGTAATGAAATAAGCATTCATTCAAATTCATTTTCCAGCAATTAGAGTCCAGCAATTTATATTTTATCGGAACCTCTAGTAAATTACATGTTATTTTGTTTGGTTGTATATTCAGAATCGTGTGAGAATCATGATCTCTATTTGAAACGGAAAAAAATCGTGATTCTCTTTTTATCCAGAATCCTGCAGCTCTACCAGTATGAGCACGTACAAGTTCAGAACATGCTGACATGAGAAGTCTGTTTTCAGCCAATCATAAAGCTCTGTCGGAGATGTTTATGATAAGTTTGGCTGCTTTTAACTGTTTTTCTATGTAAACATGTGCTAGATGGACGTCTGACCGTTACGCCGCGTCACTCGAGACCCAGATATTGTGTACTACAGTAACTGCAGTATCATAGTAACTATTACACCATGTCTACACCAGACGAGAGCGGTGTGACGTGAAAAAAGCAGACAGAACCCATTATAGTCAGTGATGCTGTCTACACTGGACACGACACATTCGTAAACCTGTTCTATTTCTGATATTTTTCAATACTTCTGACATGAAGAACAACTGGATTTGCAAAGGTCACTTTTTTCGGCCTCAAGCTGTTGCATCCGGTATAGGCACAAAATCGTTCATCATCGTGTTCTGTCTGAGTAGGTGCTACATTTGAATTCGAATTTACTTCGCAACCGGTAAAAAAAGTATTATGCAATTAGGATGTACAACATCCGCAATGTTGTTACTGTCACGTGACCTACCAGTGTCAGTTGCGTCACTTCCATTTATAAATCCTCTCCCATGGCCTCATTGGATAATAAAGTGTCCATTGAATGTGCGCTTCAGAATCTCGGCAGATGTAGTAGGCCATTTGTGTATTTACCGGAAAAGTCGTTCTGGTAATGCTACAGTAATTTACCAGCATTGCTGTGTGAAAGGTGCTTATGTCTGCATGTTAATGAAAAAATATGGTCTCCAATTGGTCAGTTTTCTCTTTTTTTAACTGTTTACAGAATTCAGGGCTGTCACAGAGACAGGTGTAATTGCTCCGGGCAGCTATTTCACTGATATCTGTCAGAGAGTTGTGTGGTATTTTTAAGAAGTTGCTTACAGCACCTTTAATATCACCTTCTCCTACACACAAACACCCAGACCAACATGTATTCACAACACACATGTATTTTTCTCAATTTGTTTTCAAGAGATAAGAGATAAAAGCATAACCTGTCATGAACTGCACACCAGTTGCTAGAAATGAATGCATCAGCTTTAAATTACATACAGAAGAAATGTGATGCATCATTTTGCAAAGCAGAATGTGAATTCCAAAAACATTATACATAAAATAATTTATACATAGATAAGTTATTAACTAAATATTATCATATAAAGGAAGCAGTGTATTATTTACGTAAAAAATCATAGTTGGAAATAAAATAATGTATTACACTTTATTTTAAGGTGTCCTTGTAGCCTATAGGGTTAGAATTAGAGTTAGCTGTATGTAAATATGCATCATTTAATATTATTACAGTAAATGCATGTGACATATGTAACGGACATTACAAAATAAAGTATAATTTATAAAATATTTTATTCAATTGTTTTAAATAATAATTATTTAAAATATAAATTAAATAAATATATTCATATACAGTTTTTCATCAAATATGTTGTATTTACCAAAAATAATGAACATGACATCCTGTAATGACGTGTCAGCGGGATGAGATCCAAGTGCGAGCTTTAATGACAAAACGTGGTCAAACAGGCAATGGTCAATCAAACAGCAAACAGAAGTGGCAGGGAACAGGCAGGCTCGTAGTAATAGTCCAGGCAAACAGGTCAAATGGCAGGCAGATAAACGACAAAACGATAGAACAGGCAGGATCAGGAACCAGACAGACAAGACAGGAATAAACGCTCAGAAATGTAACAGTAGGATGAAACAAGACCTCGCAACTGACATGGGTTCGAGGGTAAGCTTAAATAGTGCACTAGATAGCCTACAGCTGGGCAGTAATCAACATCAAGGTAAGGGGCTTATGGGAAATGTAGTGTGGTGCATGGAGTCCATGATATGGGAGGGCGACCTCTGGTGGCAGGTAGATGGAAGACAACGGACCGGATTCATAACACATCAATTCAGTCGTTTCAGTTTTGAGCATTTATTTTCTCCGTTTAATTCGAGATTGTGTGTTATCTTACTTTTCTATCTATTGTCTATAGACTAAAAGTGGTTCGTAAGATCGTTTTGAATGGGTTTTGAGTGTGTAGTTTTTCTGATCCAAGACTTTTATTTTGAAAGTCGGACGCAATTTAAATGTTGCCTTCCGGAAGAAAAACGTGTTTTCTTGATTCAGTATCTGCTGCCAAATGAGATGTTGTGAGGCTATAAGTCAGTTATTTTCGCAACTTGTTACAAAATAAAAGTCTCTCCACAGAAAAATGAACCTTCCTGTCCTGCCATATATTATATATATATATATATATATATATATATATATATATATATATATATATATATATATAAAGAGCAAATTAAATTACGAGCATTCAACGCCACACTGACGTTGTCAATTCGTAAGTTATGAAATTACCAAAAAGTACCGATAAATTAAGTAACTGGTACGTCGCGTGTCAGCTGGGAAGGATTTGCATGCTGTTCATTCTATTCATCGGGATTAGTGTCCAAATGTTTTATTAACCATTTAAATCACATGAGCTGATGCCATCCTCTGTCATCTCCCGCTCCTTTCTCTTTGTTTACACCATCTTTTTAAAGCTCTTAATCAAAAACAGCTGAGAAACACAGCGCTGTCACTCATTTCAGTGGATGAAAGATGAAAGGGAAAAAGATGCACTGTCAAGAGAACAAACACGACACCCTCAACAGCACACAACAACTCCATTACTGTATTTTTCCCCTCTCACTAGTGCTCATTTCTACTGCACCCGTCCTGTGAACACTGCAGGAGACGAAGCTCACTCTTTTTCTCTCACCACTGATAAACATCCATAATAGAAGAAGCCTTCACTGCATTCATTTGCCGGGATATAAAAAGTCCCACAGAAAATGTGCATATCTGCAGAAGGAACAGAAAGAAGTGCAAAACAAAGAAAGAAAGAAAGGATGGATGAAATTTAGCTACAGTAATCACTAGTACATCCACTGACCCACAGCATAACTGAGAGCAAAATGGATTTTGATATTTATGACTGTCTATTCACCTTCATGTGTCAGCATTTCCCCTCACCTGCAAACATAATATTTCATACGAGCACAGAACAACGTCCTCTTAAGGACACAACACCTCCACTCAAGTGTTAATGATAATAATAATAATATATTTTATTCATATAACAACTTTCATACACAAAATACAGATCAAAGTGCTTCACAGCTCAGAATAATAATAATTAAAAAAACTTTTATATAATAAATAAATGAAGTGAAAAAGGCAAAAAAAAAAAAAAAAAAAAAAAAAAAAAACTAGTGGTAGTGCTTGCTCCCTAAAAGAAGAAATAGATTTAGCCAACTGTGCAAATCAAAGCTTCTTTGTCAGCATATATTCTGTAAGGTGTATATTTTTATTCTATTTGTATTTAGATTTGGAGAGATTTATCCTAGCAAGAAAGCAAAAGTTAATATTTTAAAATAAAAAAATATTAAAAATACTGTATTATTAGGTAATTTTTACAGTAAGGTCTCATTTAACATTAGTTAATGCATTAGCTAACTCAGACTACCAATGAGCAAAATATTTTTAAAGCATTTTTTAAATATTTCTAAATGTTATTTAGTAAAATTACATTTGTTGTTTGTACATGTTAGATCACAGTGCATTAATTATTGTTAACAGATACAACTTGATTTTAATAATGTATTAGTAAATGTTGAAATTAACATTAAAGGGGTGGTTGATTATGATTTCACTTTTTTAACTTTAGTTAGTGAGTAAAGTTGCTGTTTGAGCATAAACAACATCTGCAAAGTTACAACGCTCCAAGTTCAATGCAAAGGGAGAGATTTTATTTTACAGAAATCGCTTTTTAAGGACTACAACAAACGCTGGTGGGGAGCTTGTTCCAGAGTTGGTGACATCACAAACCCCAAAATTTACATAAACCCCGCCCCCGAGAAGACACAAATAAGGGGGTGAGGCCATGTTGGGGTGCTGTGGTGATGAGGAAGAGTTGTAGAGTGTTGTTGATGCCGTCATTTTACACCGGACTGCTTCACAAACGAGGGTCAATTCAACACTGGATTTGCACAAAACATTAACATGATGACACATGCTAGTGATGAGATGATCAACTCCACAGCAACTACATAAATTTGTCCACTAACCGTTCAGAAACGTCTAAAAGTTGTAACTTCTTCCTGAGTCTCTCCATCAGTGTCGACTCCGAACACGTTACTGACAATCCTCATTTTGGCTGCGTGAGATTCTCCAGCTTTGTTGTTGTTGAGCAACTGAAGCGTGAGCTGTGAGCGGCCAGGAGCAGCAGCTCATTTGCATTTAATTGTGCAAAAACGGTGTGTTTTTGCTCACAAATAGGGGCAAATTTGACAAGCTATAATAAATGATCGGTGGGGTATTTTGAGCTGAAAATTCACAAACACATTCTGGGACACCAGAGACTTATATTACATGAGTGAAAAGGGGCATAGTTTTAGTTATAATCATCTTTTATAATGATTTATATATTATTTATATTATATATTTATAAATACCCCTAATCCACATGAGCAATTTTAGTTTAACAATTATTATTAAGCATTTAGTTTAAATTAATATAGATATATACTGATAATATGTAATATAAATAAGATTTGGAATTGGCAAATAAAGCTTTAAAAATGACTATGTGATTACACGTTACATGTTTAAATCACATGTTTATTGTTTAAGTCTCTGTATACCTATCAGTACATATTATCAACTACATAAATAACTTAACTTCCACTAGAACTATAGCAAGATATTTTCTTCTTGCTGAGTAAATTCATTTATGTACTTCATATTCTTCAAGAGAGAATTGACTCTCTCGCAAGAAGTGAATCGCAGTTTGTTTCAAGGCATGTGATTGGCTGTTCGCTACTTTCATGTGCAAATGCTCCATGAACTCAGTGTCAAAGCCTGAGTTGACAGAGAAAGTTGATGATCAGCATCATGGTACAAACAAAGCCTGATTGAACATACTAACATTTAAATTAATCATTTGATATAGAGTACTTATTGTGTACATGTTTTTTTATATTTTTTAAAAAATACCTGCATGGAATTACAGCTGTAATTACATCTATAACTACACTGTTGACCCTTCCTTTACACCTTAACCCACCCTTAAACCTACCCATCCCACCAAACCTGTCCCTAACCTTACCCGTATCCCACCTCAATACCAGCAAAAGAGTTTTACAATACAATATAAACACAATAAGTAAATTGTACCTATTTTTTAATGTAGTGGTTAAGGACACCTAATATAAAATGTGACCAAAAAAATGAATAAAAGGAGTAAAGAGAGAATGTGAACACTGAGATAAATGAGAGAGCCAATGCAACAGAGGGCCAATTATTGACTGAATCCTGCAGAGAATGCCATGAACCTCTAGAAGAACACTACAAGAGCGAGAATGAAAGAGAAAAGAGAGAGACACACACTATGAACCGTGAGACATCTGGGCGGTGCCTCTGGAGATGTAACGGGTCTCTGCAGCGCAGTACAGTGTGAGAACTGCTCCGCTGCTCTGCTCTCAGGAGCAACTCAGGTGAACTGAGCGGCTTAACCTCACGCAGCAGGGTAGCTACTGTTAACTACAACAAAAACTATTCCCAATATGGTAATTGAAATAAAGCTGCAATAAAATAAAATAAATATTACATGAAAAACTTGTAAATTGTGCTTTTCTAATGAAAAATCACAGATTTTTGACTTTTTGGACTTCACTGGGCATTCACATGCATCAGACAAGCACTCGCTAGTAATTGACCCTTCGCCTGCAGTTTGATTGACAGGCGATCTGACCAACCATAACTCCGAATTCACCATTTTGTCCGTCAAAGCAGTCAGGGGAGTGGGTAGATTAATGTTGGTGAACTTGAACTTGAAAAATTGTGTGTCTCACGTCTTTCCGCGCTTGAAACAACGTTCCTTCTGATGTTCATTCATGTTTATTTGATGCTATAAATGAACTAGTATGAAGAGATGATCGGTTCACGAGCCGCTTGAAGGAGCTACAGCGATCTGTCACCACACAATAAATATACGGTATGAATATATGTGTGGTGTGGGAGCGCATGGCTTGTCGGACATAGCGACAGTAACTAAAGGGGGCGGGTGTTTGCGAACAGTTAATTGATAGTTAGGGTGTGTTCACACTTGTAGTTCAGTTCGTTCGGTTCGTTTGGTCCGGACCAAAAAAAAAAATCCGATTAGTGTTTAGATTGCCAATTTTACCACCGAACCAAAAGATACCAAACCTAAAGGCATAGGGATACGTTCACAACCTGATTGGTCAGATTTTATGACATATTGCCTATTATGAGAAATGGAAATTCTGCCAGGAAGACTCAAATATTACGTCACTATTAGTTAGATCTAACCAATCATTATCTAACACTTGAGTATATAAGATCGGTTCTTACACATGTCTGAGTTCGCAGATGCTGACATCAACCTTTACCTCCATCCTCCCCACCACCATCAGGATGGTCCCTGTCCATACCTCCCGGGGGGTCGGCTACAGCCCTGCCTTCATCTTTAGGCAGGAAATGCAAAGTCCGCAACCCTCAGGATGTAAGCTACGGACGGGGCCTACGCCAAACAACTTTATCTTACCACATTCTGCTTGCTGATTGTTAATAAATACAATTGTTACGTTATCTTGCTTCCCGAGTCTTTCTGGTAGAACTTACCGAACATCCAAAACAATGCTGTGTGCTGAGATAAATAAACTTGTTGTGTGTGTGTAGCCAGCATAATATGATGGTATTTTGGCCAGCTGGGAGCTTGTGAAGAGCTTATAAAATGTGTAAAGTAGTCAAAACAGAGAACGAGAGAAAACAATATGCTTGAGGATTCTGTCCTTTTCAGGATCTCATCTTCTTGTATTTGGTTCGTTTACATGTCTTTGGTCTGTGTTGCGTTCATATATCATTCGAACCGCACCAGAGTTCATTTGGAAGTCGGTCCGCTTGTGCACACCAGGGTTCGGGGGGGCAGCGTTCACACATGTTCAAGTGAACAGAGCAATCGCACCAGAGTTCATTTTAATCGAACCAAACATGACAAGTGTGAACGCACCCTCTCACAGCACTGCAGCACACACAAACCTCTCTGGGTCAATCTGAGCCGCTAAACGCAGAAGAAAAGCAGATCTTTAATCGGACAGGTCTATAAGCCAGGGAAATATCCAGCCTAGCTACAGAGAGTGAGAGCACATTCATGGGTTGGTGGGCAGATGAATGCAAAAACACAGAGATGTTGATTTGGGTACATGTGAATGATGCTGCTTGCAGTGTTGTTCTGATGTCTGATCAGGCTGAGGAGCAGAGCTATCGCCAAAGTGATCTGAGGACAACTCAAGCTCTGATCTGATTAAATGAGAAGGAAGAGGGAGAGAGGAGTGAGGAGGACATAGATGACTTCATCAGCCTCAAACAGATCGCCCACCACCACTGATGCTTATTGCACACAAAAATGGAAAGTCAAACATTACAAAATTAACTCACTAGACTAAGCCTGTCACAATTGGTTAATCATATGATCATGTTTATTTGATCTAAATCACAATTATTTCTGTTTCCATTTCAGTCACATTGTGCGATTCAAATAAGTGAAATACCATCAAACGCATGATATTGCGTCTCCTCATACAAAATTTTAGGAAAATCAGCTGAGACAAAATTTATATTTACTGTAAAAGCAATATAGATTATACCCAATGTAGAAGTATGTTATATATAGACATCCTGAAGCATCTGAGGCACGGTTCTGAGACACAGGCCTCTGGCGGTACGTGTGCTTCTTCAGCAAGGCAGCTGGAGATAATCATCTACCTTTGTTGACTTGAAAAGGCGCATTCTGCTCACCCCGCTTTTTGCATGCCTAATCAGTGCCAACTAATTTCACCCCCCACAGGAGCGGCTCATGTCCGCTTTGAGCCGCCCCCTCCAGGTCTCCAAGCACCTAGTAAGATGTTAATATGCCACTCAAGCACATAAATATGGCCAACAAGCCATGTCAAATTGTTTCCTTCAACAGAGCCTATTTCCCTCTGCCAGCAAGAGTGAGGAACACGTCTGTCTGATATCAATAATTATGTTTCCATCTACTTCTATGCGAACTTTGAAATGCTAGATGAGCTCAATTGATTTTTTTATCCGAAAAGAAAACTACGATGGAAATACATTTTCGGAATAAATTCCTCGATGCACAAAAAAAAACTCACATGACTTTGCCTCCCAGAAGCGCCTTACATGATTGCGTTCACAAACACCAGCATCCGAACGCAAGATAACATGAAGTTTATTGCGTTTCGTCTGGACGTTCTGAAACGCAAGTCATTTATGATGTAGGACAAAAGAGCCACAGTGGCTTCCCTGATTGCAGGAACTTGCCAATTTCCCAGGAAGTGATGATATTGTTCTCTTGAACACATGGGATGGAAACAGAGCATTATTTGCACATATTTTGCACATACTGTAAGGTAAATTTGCAACTTTGGATGGAAACATAGCTATTATGTTGGGTTAAAAATGGACAAACCCAGTGGTTGGGTTAAATGTTTGACCCAACCTACTGGGTAGTTTTATTTAACTCAACTATTGTTTAAAAATTACTATATCGCTCACTTAAAATTAACTCCAAAAAACAGAAAAACAACCCAAACGCTGGGTTTGTCCATATTTAACCCAACTTGGGTTGTTTTCAACCCAGCATTTTTTAGAGTGTAGGTTTTCGTCTGTAACTTTTACAGGTACAAAACCAAAATTCTTTTTTATCATAAACATATTTTAGTTACATTTTACTCTTTTATAGATATATTTTAGATTCCTTCATACTATCCGCGAACGGAAACATTTTTCAACAATATAAAAAACACTTTTCAACATTATCAGACTGAACAGAAGACTGTTTGAATGTTTGTTCATTTTGGGGTCGGAGCAATGAAGGGAGGGGCGTGTTTGTTTGAGTTGATTTCAAATATCAACAGTGTTTCCCAGAAATCGCTTACAGCACCTTTAAAGTAAAAGCCTTTTCCCTTTTCTATGTACTACAAATATAGGCCATTCACACTGATTTTTCTCACACAGCTACACTGCCTACACAGCACGACGAAAGCTCAGAATACAAACTGATACCAATACTGCAACAATGCATAATCGCGCTTGAACACAAACAAGCCTGAAACACAACTCTCCCAATGGAGCCTGGTGGTGAAAACAATCCACTGATATTACAGCAGAGCGGTACAGCCATTAAACTGTCTTTATTGTACAGCATTATTGCATTACTTATCCAATATCTCTGTAGTTATATAGCCTTAGTGGAAAAGGTCCATTTCCACATCTTTTGGTGTCCCATTAAAGATGGTATATAAGGAAATGCTCTCAGGACTATCTATTTCTGACCCATGGGAAGACAAGGGAGCATTCAGCAATCCTTCTTGAAAAATAGTCATTATTTTTGCAATTGCACTTGGTAGTACCCTTTTCATTTATGCACAGAATATGATAAATATATCTGATATTTCAAACTGGCCGAGATCCAATACCCAATCTCCAACTGAGACATACAGTACTTACATTTTGCAACACGGGATGGATGTGCACTGCATGAATAAGTGTAAAACCACTGTCAGTCTTTAAACATCCTGTCTTCTGCACTCCAGGGTCTGCCAGTGAGCGAGCAGCAGCTTATAGCAGTCAAATGAAGGAGGTGTTATGAGTATTGAACATCCTCTTTTAGCCAAGTTTGGCTGTACTGTGCTATATCGCGCACCCACCAAACACCATAAAGTGCATTTACTATGCCTACACACTGTTATTATATCTAAAACCTGAAACATGACTTTCATTTTATACTTGGCATAGTCCATAGAATCAAATTTGTTGCAAAATTTGAGGCAGAAGTGTCAGTCTAGATGTGTGACCCTCTCCTGCTTTATTTAATATTGCCCCAAATTGACAAAGCTCAATGTCATCTGCGGCGTACGCAGCCATATATTGTTGCTGGCAGCACCTATTAAATTGTCTGGCAGTAATAAGTCAGCCCGGACCTTGTGACAATAATGTTTATCAGACTATAAATATTGATTTCATCTGTAGTGATGAAAATCTATGATGACTAAACTAACTTACTTATAGCTGCAATGGCGCATGAAAGACATATTAAAATATGCAGCTCTCACCCTCCTCAGATACGAGCATTGAAGACAGGTCTCAATAGACCTTAGTCAGGTTAGACGCCATATTGAATTTAAAGTGGATTAAAAACCGTGGGATAGACTTGCAGTCTTTATAGTGGCAAGCAAGGTCCAAGGTCAAGTAATTTTCACAACTCAACGGCTTTATGAAGTTTTTGTCTAGTGAAAGTTTGACAGTTGGTTGTGTTGTAAAACAACAGTACAAACCTTTTATCCCTCACAACCTGATTGTCACTCATGTCAGAAATGACATATGGTATTACGCTGATTAAATAGGTCATGATATGAGAAATCAAATTTGCCTTGATATTTTTACATACAAGAGGTCTTTGCACCATTAAAACATCCTGCAAGTTTCATAGCTTAACATGTCCTCCTTGTTATAAACAAAGCATTTATTTAATCAAGCTGCAAAAACATCTCGCTTTCATATTGCAGGATCTGTGATGTCAGACGGGCTTCCAGAGCAAGACATCAACAAATAGTTATACATCATTCCCGCCTACTAACATTCAGTCTCTTAACGGCTGACTAGAGCTGCAACTAACGATTATTTTTTTTCCCGATTAGTCGACTAATCTAACGATTATTTTTATTACGTTTTTTTTTATTTAGAATTTAGAACTAATTTAGCAGTTAACTGAGGTGTAGAAACAATGCGACACGCCATTATGTAATAATACGATTTGATTTTGATTAAAAATAAGCCACTTATGTGTGGTCGTCCAGTGGTAGACATTTGAACTTTAAAATGAAGAGTGTCAAAGACTTTCTATACAGTCTTAAAAGGAACTTTGATAGTGTTCAAGCCATTGAATAAACGTCTCCTGAACCATGTATTTTTCCTCTTGCGCTATCTGTAATGCAGGGAGTCTTAGCGAGTGCGCAGGGCGGGAATCAGGAGCGCGAGCAACTGAAACCTTGCACGTGCGAAAGAGAACGTCCGCGCACATCCAAATAAACTTCTTTGAAATGCAAAACTGATTTTCGTTCGCTCAAAATATTTTCTTATTTGCGAGACAAAGATTTTCTCCTCAACTCAGTTCACGCGGGCGCGAAATGCCCTTTTGCACGCTCAAAATATGATCTTGCGAGCGCAAAAATTTGGCAGAGATCCAATTCCATAGGTGGTTCGCCATTTCGGTTCTGCAAAGAGAACAAAGGACCATTTTATTTGGCCTCTGTTTAAAGTATTCCCATACTTTTGATAATCGTGGTCTAAGTTTTTGTGATAGAATGGAACTTTCTCCATTCTCCAGAGCAGAAGCCGCCATTATGCGAGATGAATGTAAACAGTGTGACACGTCGACGCATTTCACGCACGTCGTCGTATTTTCGTAGTCGACGTAATCGATGACGAAGATGCGTCGTTGCAGCACTATGGCTGACATTCACGTTAAACGCAATTAGAACCCATTATAATCACTGAGGCTGTCTACACTGGATACAGTATATAGACGCGCGTTCAGTTTCTGACTTACTCCATGAGTTTATCGACAACAGGACAAATGGAAGAGTGAGAGAACGTTCGCATACAGTGTGACCTTTCTCTTTCTGCCGTGATTACGTAACGCGTGCATCGCGGAGCAGTGCAAGACGAGCATTTGTGGTTAAAAAGTTGTTGTTTTTTTAAATGGCCGATCGTTTCACTAGATAAGACTCTTATTCTTCGGCTGGGATCATGTAGAGTCCTTTGAAGCTGCATCGAAACTGCAATTTTGAACCTTCAACCCGTTGATCCCTGTTGAAGCCCACTATATGGAGAAAAATCCCAGATTTTTAACCTTAATTTCTTTTCGACTGAAGAAAGAAAGACATAAACATCTTGGGGGTGAGTAAATTATCAGGAAATAGTGAACTAATCCTTTAAGAAACAGTCACGTCAGGTCTCGAGACCCCCGAGATCTGTTCCAGTCTGGTGCGTTACATCCAGCTGCCATTATTAATTAATTTTAAGTTGCATCATTTCATATTTAAAACATTTCACAACATTATTTCTGCCTCTGTGCAGCATTAAACGGTGTGCACTTCTTATTATGTAAAAGTAAAATATGTCGCTTCTGTGCCGCCTTTGTAATTTTGTTTCTCGGTTAAAGTGCATCTACTCACAGCTGTCAGATTCACATTGCTATTAATTACCTAAACAAGTCAGGCAGAAGCAGAAATAAATTTCTGGATATAGGAGTAAACATTAATATCTCTGTTCCATCCAACTGCACATCTCTCTCCCTCTCTCTCTCTCTCTCTCTCTCTTGCTCTCTTTATAACGCTGATGTAATCCTCTAGTTCGGTCCTGACGTGTTCTCTACTCCAGCCAATAGCATCGTCCCTGCGCCATGACATGGGTAAACACCAGCCACGCACTAGTGAGGTTTCTCTTCATGAAACATTCAGGCCTAGCACACATTTTAATCTTTAATATCCCGACCGTATCAACAGTGTGGAATGATCTGTGAGCACAAAGTGCGACAGCAACCAGTCTCATTCACATCCACAAACAAGCACATGCATGATGAGGAAGACACATCTCACATGACCGAACTTCACGCTGTCCAGTGGCACTAATAAATCCGCAGAGAAAGAGCAGCTCAGTGCGCGAAACATATTCCCAGTGTGAGTTTGTCACAGACGGTGTGTCTTCAGCTGCACTGGTGCAGTGATGACAGCGCAATACTGTGGCAGGGAACACACTGCACCGCTCCACTGCCGGGACAGACTGTCTCCTTTATCAAAGTCACGTCTCTTAACTACAATTTACTTACTGGTGGAATGAACTTCAGCGCTAAGCAATAAACATTTTATTCTGCTTTGTCTGTTGTGCCAGTAGTTACTGTATAACTATATATACTAATATAATTGTTATAACCGTTATTGTTATATTGTTAATTGTTATATCACATTATATAAACGTGAAAAGTGAAAAAGGACAACCCAGTAACTTAATATTCTTTCTCTGCAAGCATGTGAAAAAAATGGGCCGCTTAGATTCAGATTTTATTATAATATCACCGCCCCTAAATCTGTATGTTTACACCCACTGCCATTTTGTTATTTTCGCAAGCAACAACGGTATACCAGTAACACTGGTGCTGGAGGACAGCTGTCCTGATCAAACACACTTGAATGTCTTCAGGATTACTAAAGCTACGTGAAGGAAGGTGAGTTGGGTCGGAGCAAAGCTCTTCAACAGTGTGTAGACTCATTCAGAGTCGAATGTTAGCAAACATCCACAAAATACATGCGATACCAACCTGATCTGATATGCTGCATCACAAACAGTTTGTAATGATCGATTTTGAGAGTTATATTTACTGTGTGAGCTTCTCCTGTATTGTTTATGCCTCAGTGTATTGGAATTAACCCTTCGCAAAGACCCGCCCCCTTTAGTTACTGTTGCTTTGTGCGCTCTCACGCCACACATCATGTTCTCATGCAGGGAAAAATACATCGCGGAGCAAAGAGGACAATGACAACACGACAACAGACATATGATACAGTTTCATATTTAATATATTATCATTTTTTAAAGAAGTTTAAACAATAAATAGCGTATAGTGTGTCTTTAATGTGTCGTGACAGATCGCTGTAGCTCCTCGTGAACCGATCATCTCTTCATACTAGTTCATTTACAGCATCAAATAAACATGAATGAACATCAGAAGGAATGTTGTTTCAAGTGCGGAAAGATGTGAGTACACGCAATTTTTCAAGTTCACCAACGTTAATCTACTAACTTTGTCTACTACTTAGTCAGACAAAATGGCGGATTCGGGGTTATGATTGGTCAGATCGCCTGTCAATCAAACTGCTTGCGAAGGGTCACTTGCGAGCTTGGGGGTGGGGAGCACGAGCTCATTTGCATTTAAAGGTAGACACGACAAATCAGTACATTTTTTCTCAAACCCTAAAATAGGCAGTTAAAATAATTTTTAAAAAATCAATGAGGTATTTTAAGGTGAAACTTCACAGACACTTTCTGGGGACACCTGAGACTTCTATTACATCTTGTAAAAAAAATTGTTTTAAAAAAAGGGTTAGGGTTAGCATAATAGGTCACGTTTAAATAACACAAATATAGTTTGTGGATTTAATTTCACTTTGTTAGCCCTCTACTGTACAGGCGAGAATTTGCATTTCCTTCAGCCTGAGGCTTATTCAATTATTCAATTATTATTCAATTTCAATTATTTAATTAAAAAACAAATAAGCAAGCCCAGCCCAGGTAAGAAAAAGTAACGCAAAAGTAACTCAATGCATAAAAAGTAACGCTATTAGTTACTTTTTTAGAGAGTAACGCAGTATTGTAACCCATTACTTCTAAAGGTTACTTTACCCAACACTAATTATGATTATGATGCTAGAAATCAAAATTGTCAAAATTAGCAGAATTTACAACAACAATATTCAGTGCATCAAAAATTAAACCACAAAACACATCTACTTAATCAACAAAGCCCAACAGGGTCCAAAATGTTTTATCCAAAACCTTGATGGTGAATATTAAATGAAACATTCAAACATATTTCTTAAATGTTCACATCTATTTATGGTTCATGTGATGGCTCCACTTGCTATACAGATTCCAGTGAACAAACCTGAAATTCAATCCTTCGCTTACTGGCATTTATGAACAAGCTGCACAGCATTATATTCAAGATTAGTTTATGGTATCACATAAGACTGTGGGGTTAGTTAGAATCCAGACACCGACTCCTTGTTGGTGACAAGTGAAGTTTGGATAGGAGCACTAAACTCACATGCTGAAAGAGAGCTACAAAGAGCTCATGACGAAAAAAAAAAAAAAAAGGTTTTACAGAGAGAGAATCACTAAAGGAGCACATTAACCAATACAGAAAAGACAGTATATGGTCTGCTCTGAAGGCCAGCCAATGAAACGAGTCGAGCTTCCTCAAAAGAACATGCTGACCAATGAAATCACCAGCATTAAATTACAAGAATTTCCAGGCAGAGTAACCTGGACGTTTTCTTTTGGAACACGTAAACATTAGAAATAAACTGAAAAGGACATCAAGAATTAAATATTGCACAAACAGTTACAATACAAAATTTGAGGGGGGGGGGGGGGTGACAGAAGCATCAGCAGGGCTGAAGAGCAGCCGGCGTGGGAAAGAGAGAATGAGGTCAGGTGCAAGGGGAAAGACAGAGAGCTTGAGGTCTTTGTACGACGTCACTTTCATCCACATTACTGGCAGGTTTCCATTACAAGCCACTGCTGAGAAAGGTCAGTGTGAGAACAACAAGATTCCATCCATTTATTTGCAGTGTAGGGACCATTTGTCTATTGTTACAGTGTGTGCAAAGGGACATCCATACTATTAGCCAAAACATTTGACCATGTTGTTGGGGAGTCACCCTAGCAACGGTGAAGAACCCTGATACCATTTAAGCACTCGGGGCCTTACTGCTGAATTAACTTAGGAAACATCTCTCCTCACTTTCTGCCTTTCAATCAACTCCTTCTGTTTGCAAATGTACATATTATGTACTAAATATCTACTAAAACACTGGAATGCTCTACATGTTAATTTTATAACTTGCTCTTAATGCAAAATAATTATGAATAAACCAATAATAGAACACTAAATGTCAGCCACGAAGTGAACTCAGTCACCATAACATTATAAAGTACAGTATTAGAAAAAAAGGATATTCATTTTAAGATGTGATAAAATTTAAATTATTAATGCTCTTAAAAATGCTAGAGTCACGGCAAAGGTAGGCCTAATCTATATGTATATAATATATATCCTGTATCTAATATAAAAGTTTGAAAATGTTTATGTGTATATCTATCTATCAATCATATATATATATATATATATATATATATATATATATGACGTGCAGTGGTGTTCTGAAATGAGGAGGCAAACAATGTCCTCGCATTTTTTTATTTATTTTTAATTAAAACATTTTTTTAGAAATCAAATGTAAATTCATCCGTTACTCTTAACATTGTCACATTTTCCTCGTTTACATTACTTTGCCTCCTTGGATATATATAAAAAATGCACACACACACACACACACACACACATATATATATATATATATATATATATATATATATATAAAATTTTGTCATATTTGATTAATCGCGATCTCATATAATAACTCGTATAATACTCATTAAAAATTTAAAAAGACTATTCGTAAAAAAAATAAATAAATTATATATAGCCATATATATATATATATATATATATATATATATATATATATATATATAAAACATATATATAGTGGAGTCCAAAAGAGACCACTAAACCAAATGCTTCTATTTTTCAATTTCTAATGTAATGTTGTTTTTATGTTATCAGCATTATCAGCAAGTGAAAATTTAAAAAATAAAAATTAATGTCAAAATTTACTCATTTTGCTCATAACTCTGACCTTTAGTACAAAGGAGTTCTTAAAGTCACAAAGAGCTGTATCGAAAATCTCCGAGAATCCCACATTTTACTGTTTATTTCCAAGTTAACAGTTAAAAATAAATAAATACCCACTTTGGAGCCCACTGTATATTTAAAAAAACAAACTTCATCAGTGTTCATATGACAATGTTAAGAATTTGACTTATACAATTATATAGAGCGTCTAAGCTCCTCTTCCTCCACGACAGCAGTTCGGGGGTTCAAATCGGACATCTTCACTTTGAGGATTATCAACTTTAGCTTTTTTCTATAAGTAGCAACATAATTATACAGAGACGTCTTTCAACGCAAGGGTTTCGCTGTTGGGGCTGATAGGCAGAAAGTCATGATGAGGAAGACACATCCCACTTTTAGCCTGAGCTGTTGAAAATGAAAGCTCCTTAAAGGGCCAGGGATTATTATGAGTGAGATTTCTTTACTCGAGTCCTCCTCAACCTCCCACATGCACAGATATATACGCTGCACACACACATGACATAGCCATGGCAGGCTCGAATCATTAAAGCAGCCGACACGCATACACACGCTGTTTTTCAAACCGCCAAGAGATTATAGAGCCATTAATTTCATTCATCATCCTCTCATAAGATGATGTGGAGGAGGAGGCCGAAGAGAGCAGAACCAGCGGCGGTAAATCAGGGCTCAAACCCCCTTTAGAAACACGATCACAATCATCAGAAGCAGTTGCTGCTTGAAAGCACAAAAATATGGCATGAATTGCTGATAAAGAGGTCTGTGATGTTTTCTTATTTACTCTGTAAGGCAGGACAAATTGGTGGGTTTAAAGAAATATTTTATCAGAGAGTGTGATATGTTGACCTGTCTTATCTTATCATTTGGGCTTCACTCCTGGTTTCCCAGCCAGACACGATGCCCTGAGTTTCGAGCGGCAAGAAATGTGTCTTTCTGAATGTTAAAACCCGATGCAACACAATAACAGCTTATCAGAACATATTTGATGTTTAATATACAGTTTTGTGTAGCAGGATTTCATAGATTTCACTATGAACAGGGCTACCAAATTCAACACTGCAGAAAATTACTGAAAAACTAAAAGAAAGCCAAGCAAAACTGTAACACCAGTGATCATAAAGCTTTTTTGTGTTCAAAGGGAAAAGTCATATGAGCAAAATTACTTACTTTTTTATATTTTTATTTTAAAAATTATACATTATTATCATTTATTATTCTACATTATTAGATATTATTGCCATATATTATATTGCAATTATATCTAAAAGTATATACAGTATATATAAAATATATTTTTTTTTAACCAAATAAATGTAACCTTGATGATAATATATATATATATATATATATACATATATATTATATTGATGATATATTTTATCATCAAGGCTGCATTTATTATTACAATAAATTTAAAACAATACAGTAAAAACAATAATATTGTGAAAAACATTCAAATAACTGTTTTCTATGTGAATATATGTTAAAATGTAATTTATTCCTATGATGTCATCAGTCATCAGTGTCACATGATTCTTCAGAAATCATAATATGCTGATTTGGAAATAATTTGTAACATTATATATAAATGTCTATATATATACACTGTCACCTTTGGACAATGTAATGTGTCCTAGCAGAACAAAAGTACGAATTTCTTAAAAAAAACATACTGACTTTTGAGCACTAGGTAATATAATATAATATAATATAATATAATATAATATAATATAATATAATATAATATAATATAATATAATATAATATAATATAATATAATATAATATAATATAATATAATATAATATAATATAATATAATATAATATAATATAATATAATATAATACAATACAAGGCCGTAGCCATTTGCGGGGGAGCCATGATTTTTTTTTCCCCAGGAGGGAACTACAGCATTCATTGCAATTATTTGCAAATAATATTTTTAAAGAGATATATTTTCACACTTATTTGTCTAGTGTGTCAAAAACGCAAAATGTTTCTTGTCTCGTCACATTTGGTAATCATATTACATTAATCAAATAATAGCATTTTTTCAATAATATAATATAATATAATGTTAAAAAAACTGTTAAAACCGATAAAAACCGTTTCATTCTCTTGGGGAAAAAACAACTTTGGAGAGGCGGTGCCTTGATTTTCCTCACAGACCCTGTAAAATCTCTCTAATTGTGCTTGAGTGATCCTCGAGGAAAGTAAGTGCTGTTTGCACCACAAACACACGTTTTACACCGTGAGATCATTCACCTAGAAATAACACAGCATGTTCTGCCGCAAATGGCTGACACACAATTCTTTTCTCCTCTAAAACGCAAGACTGCATCTCGAAAGCATTTCCTCGACACATTTTATGGTTAGAAAGAGCAATATGGCAATGGGTTTCAGAGATGCATCTTCAGCATGCTTGAGTGCACTTGCAATTAGTGCTAATTAGAGTTCCAGGGTACCAAAACACAAGTAGTGATAAGTAGAGATGCCCACATGTCCTCACAGGAATATGAAGCCAGAAAGTTCACCAAGGAACCAATTGAATAACACATAACCTTCGGGGCAACCTTACACGCACAAATACTCCATTATTTGTGTTTGTGTTTAGAGCACAATCACATGTGTGTGATGTGTGTGCTAATTTGTGATTCTCTTTCTCTCTCATTCCCTCTCAACCCACTCACACAAACACACTCTCATCATGTTCTCACTGTTAGCCTAGCCGCGGTTGTCTGTGTGCTTTTTCACTGTGACCTGTAGATGTGAGAAGCTTGTAAATTGCCTGCAATCACTGAGAACAACAGCGAGGGAGAGGGACGCAAAGAGCTGCAGCCTCAGTAAAATTCAAATTGCCTCTGCAAGGGCATCTTATGATGAGAGCTCACTCTTCCCTCAGATATAGAGAGACAATACATAATTCATGGCAGCTGAACATCTAGGGTCATGCTAGTCATTGCAAACTTTTTTAGGTAAAAGACCGATGCAGGTTTTTATTCCATTAAAGATATTTTCAATTTTGCCACAGCTGAATGATTGACACCGACAGAACCGTTGAACAGACTGTATATCCTTCACATCCTTGTTATCATTTGTGGGGAAAAAATGGAATTCACCCTGAATAAACTCACGTTTTAACATTTAACTAGAGCTGCACGATTCTGGATAAACTGAGAATCACGATTTTTAGTTTCAAATAAAGATCGCGACTGATTCTGAATATACTCCTAAACAAAATATCAGGTAATTTAGCAGAGGTTCTGGCCAAATGTTAATTGTTGCAGTCTATTTAAAATGTTTAATTAATTTGAATTAATTATTTTTTAAAAATGGATTTAAATGAATGATTCAATGACTCACTCATAACTACTTCCCTTGTTTCATTACTGGATGAATCAGCGTTTTTTGAACAAATCTCTTGAATGAATGATTCAATGACTCACTCATAACTACTTCACTTGTTTCATTACTGGATGAATCAGCGTTTTTGAACGAATCTCTTGAATGAATGATTCAATGACTCACTCATAACTATTTCACTTGTTTCATTACTGGATGAATCAGCGTTTTTGAACGAATCTCTTGAATGAATGATTCAATGACTCACTCATAACTATTTCACTTGTTTCATTACTGGATGAATCAGCGTTTTTTGAACAAATCTCTTGAATGAATGATTCAATGACTCACTCATAACTACTTCACTTGTTTCATTACTGGATGAATCAGCGTTTTTGAACGAATCTCTTGAATGAATGATTCAATGACTCACTCATAACTATTTCACTTGTTTCATTACTTGATGAATCAGCGTTTTTTGAACAAATCTCTTGAATGAATGATTCAATGACTCACTCATAACTACTTCACTTGTTTCATTACTGGATGAATCAGCGTTTTTGAACGAATCTCTTGAATGAATGATTCAATGACTCACTCATAACTATTTCACTTGTTTCATTACTGGATGAATCAGCGTTTTTGAACGAATCTCTTGAATGAATGATTCAATGACTCACTCATAACTACTTCACTTGTTTCATTACTGGATGAATCAGCGTTTTTGAACGAATCTCTTGAATGAATGATTCAATGACTCACTCATAACTATTTCACTTGTTTCATTACTTGATGAATCAGCGTTTTTGAACGAATCTCTTGAATGAATGATTCAATGACTCACTCATAACTATTTCACTTGTTTCATTACTGGATGAATCAGCGTTTTTGAACGAATCTCTTGAATGAATGATTCAATGACTCACTCATAACTATTTCACTTGTTTCATTACTGGATGAATCAGCGTTTTTGAACGAATCTCTTGAATGAATGATTCAATGACAAATTCATTATTAACAGTCACTTGTCGCCACCTAGTGGCGTAATGACGATGTAATCGATTACATTAAAAATGTGATTTGCTCGCTTCCGTAGACATCAGTGTTTATATCCCAACTACAAACTTTTATCCCAAAAAACGATACTGTGTAGTTTAAAAGATTGTTTGTGAGGTTGTTTTATACCAATACATGATGATTTGAATGTTGCGCTGTGGTTTTGTCAAAGTTTTAATAGACACAGGCGCATCATTGTCATTTAGGAATGAAATTGCGTGGGTGTTTGAATCAATATCGTAATCTTTTAATGATTGATCGTGCAACTCTACGTTTAACGTTTGAAAATTAACAAATCTAAACACCATAGTAGTAATGAAATGTTACAGTTATATATATTTCAATACTTACAATATATTTCTTATTTTGTTCAATATTTTTTAATAATAATCACAATAAAAAATAAAATAATCACAATTAAAATCAATTCATATTTTAGTTATATTGAAAGAGACAAAACCAGTGGAAATGAGGCCTATGAAAACTCAAATGGAAAGGTTTTTTCACTTTATGGTTACTGAAAAAAGTTCAAGTTGGTTCTTGTAAAGAGAATGTACATTATAATTTTTCAGGTTTTCCCCCAAATTTATTATTATTTAATCATTTATTTTATTTAAATTATTTTAATTGATTGATTGATTATTTTACTGATTATTTTCTATGCAGATGTCAACTAAGGGTAAGTTTACACGACAAAGATGCTCCAAAACACTAAAAAGTTGATCCTTTGCATTTTCGCGTACAGATGACGATGTTGAAAAAGGCTGTATTCTGCTGCCAGGCCAGTAGTTGGCGATGTCAATTTGTAAAGAAACACTATGCAACTATAGACTGAACACGTAACACGCATGAGCATGACGTCAGCGTTTTCACAATTTCGTGTTTTTGTAGTTTACATGGAGATAACTGTATCGTTTTCAAAAATGTTAATGTTTTCAGGCCCCCAAAACGCAGTTATCCTGTAAATGAATGGCTAAAACCCATAAAAAGTTTGCCATTTTTAGTTGAAAACAGTGTTTCGTAAACGGCCCCTAAATCATTATAGAATTATGAATTATGAATTTAGCTATTCATCTAGTGAAAAAAAAGTTCTTCAACAACAAACAAACATACAAACAAAAAAACATTGCAAAGTCAGCTTTTTTCCAATATTATGCACTATATTATACTTGGAATATAGTGCACCAGTCAAATTGATTAGTGTTTTGGTACATTTATGGTGCTTTATTGTCATTTTTGAAGTCTGGCAGCCCCTGGTCACCATTTAATTTCACTATATGGACGCATCATCATCCTTCTGGGTTTTGAAACAGCAAAATGAAACGTTTTCAGAATAACATGAAGATTTTTTTATTCATTTTCGGGTGAACTATCCCTTTAAATTTAGCAAATGTGTAACATAAATAAACCCAGTAAATTTTGTATAGTCAGGATTTCTGAGCGTCACATCAGCTGCTACACTTAACACATTTAACTGTGTCATACAGATTTCCCCATATCACACCTTCAGTTTCACCATCATTCCAGCATGGAAACACGGGGTTGCGTTTTGAAAAGCACATTAGCGGCACGTTAAGTTCCGCCGAGCTGCTACAAAATATGAACAGTGCTGATTCTCGAAAGAAAAACACAAGCTAGGCCAAGCAGGTCTGAAGCCACCGGGGAGCTTTAAAGGAAACGATCTGCTGGTGATGAAAGCACTTCCGTGAGGGACTGAATCTCAGCATAGTGGGAACAAGATATTTGGGGTAAAGAGGGAGGGAGTGAGGGAGAGAATAAAAGGCTGACCTAGTTCCGCCTTTCACTTGCTCCTTCCCCGGACTAGGTGTCCTGGAACCCCGAGGCCGAGCTGGCAGGCCTGCAACTCGTATAGAGGGAGCAGCGGAGGGCAGAAAGGACGTTAAACAATGACTGTGCACTCTCAACCTCTGCTGCCCAAGCTAGTGTGGATTATTCCCCTGGCCACATCCATTGCAGAGAAGGAGAGAGGGAAAGGAAAGCTGGCAGCTTGCTCTGTCACAGTCTCTCCTCCATTACGTCACTGTGCCAAACAACACAGCACTGCTGCACAAGGCACACCTGCTGCTGGCTGCACTGGAGCGACTCCAGCTCCATATCAGCCCTGCTGCTCACCTCCCTGCCTGGCAATCACTGCAGACACTCACAGCCCGGCTACAATTAGCACTCACAGATTCAAATCTGCAAAATACCAAAGAAAAATGTTTATTATTTACTTTAGTGCTGATGCAGACGCTATGGAAACGGGTTTCCGCCATGAAATAAAAAACAAAAAAGGTAATTATGACTTTTTTCTCAGAATTGTGATATGTTAAGTCAGAATTGCGCGATATAAAGTCAGAATTAGGAGTTATAAAGTCAGAATTGTGAGATATTAAGTCAGAATTGAGTTATAAAGTCCGAAATGTAAGATATTAAGTCAAAATTGTGAGTTATAAAGTTCGAAATGTGAGCTATTAAGTCAAAATTGTGTTATAAAGTCAGAAATGTGAGTTATAAAGTCAGAAATGTGAGATATTCAGTCAGAATTGTGAGATATTAAGTCAGAATTGAGTTATAAGGCCAGAAATGTAAAATATTAAGTCAAAATTGTGAGTTATAAAGTCCAAAATGTGAGATATTAAGTCAAAATTGTGTTATAAAGTCAGAAATGTGAGATATAAAGTCAGAATTGAGTTATAGAGCCAGAAATGTAAAATATTAAGTCAAAATTGTGAGTTATAAAGTCCAAAATGTGAGATATTAAGTCAGAATTGTGAGATATTAAGTCAGAATTGTGAGATATTAAGTCAGAATTGAGTTATAAAGCCAGAAATGTAAAATATTAAGTCAAAATTGTGAGTTATAAAGTCCAAAATGTGAGATATTAAGTCAAAATTGTGTTATAAAGTCAGAAATGTGAGATATAAAGTCAGAATTGTTAGTTATAAAGTCAGAATTGTGTTATAAAGTCAGAAATGTGAGATATAAAGTCAGAATTGTGAGTTATAAAGTCAGAATTGTGAGATATAAAGTCAGAAATGTGAGATATAAAGTCAGAATTGTGAGTTATAAAGTCAGAATTGTGAGTTATAAAGTCAGAATTGTGAGATATAAAGTCAGAAATGTGAGATATAAAGTCAGAATTGTGAGTTATAAAGTCAGAATTGTGAGTTATAAAGTCAGAATTGTGAGTTATAAAGTCAGAGTTGTGAGATATTAAGTCAGAATTGTGAGATATAAAGTCAGAATTGAGTTATAAAGTCAGAAATGTAAAATATTAAGTCAAAATTGTGTTATAAAGTCAGAAATGTGAGATATAAAGTCAGAATTGTGAGTTATAAAGTCAGAATTGTGAGATATTAAGTCAGAATTGTGAGATATAAAGTCAGAATTGTGAGTTATAAAGTCAGAGTTGTGAGATATTAAGTCAGAATTGTGAGATATTAAGTCAGAATTGAGTTATAAAGTCAGAAATGTAAAATATTAAGTCAAAATTGTGTTATAAAGTCAGAAATGTGAGATATAAAGTCAGAAATGTGAGATATAAAGTCAGAATTGTGAGTTATAAAGTCAGAATTGTGAGTTATAAAGTCAGAGTTGTGAGATATTAAGTCAGAATTGTGAGATATTAAGTCAGAATTGAGTTATAAAGTCAGAAATGTAAAATATTAAGTCAAAATTGTGTTATAAAGTCAGAAATGTGAGATATAAAGTCAGAATTGTGAGTTATAAAGTCAGAATTGTGAGTTATAAAGTCAGAATTGTGAGATATAAAGTCAGAAATGTGAGATATAAAGTCAGAATTGTGAGTTATAAAGTCAGAATTGTGAGTTATAAAGTCAGAATTGTGAGATATAAAGTCAGAAATGTGAGATATAAAGTCAGAATTGTGAGTTATAAAGTCAGAATTGTGAGTTATAAAGTCAGAATTGTGAGTTATAAAGTCAGAGTTGTGAGATATTAAGTCAGAATTGTGAGATATTAAGTCAGAATTGAGTTATAAAGTCAGAAATGTAAAATATTAAGTCAAAATTGTGTTATAAAGTCAGAAATGTGAGATATAAAGTCAGAATTGTGAGTTATAAAGTCAGAATTGTGAGATATAAAGTCAGAATTGCGAGATATAAAATTTCAATTGCGTGTTATAATGTCCAATTGTCAGGGGAAAAAAGTGAACTTTTGTTCAGAATTGCCAGTTTATATCTCACATTTCTGACTTTATTACTCGCAATTGAAAAAAAGTCAGAATTCGCATAAAAAATAATAAGACTAAATTGAAATAATTAAAATAAATTTTTTTACTGCAATTCTTTTTGTAACTTTTACAGAAAAATATTGTTAAAAAAATAGTTAGGATGAAAAATTCTAAAATTGTAAATGGTTTAACATTGCATAATTTTACTGTCAAATTTTTGGTTTATGCAAGTAAAAACTATGAATTATCATATAATTAAAATAAAAAACTGCAAAATATTCCGTGAAGTCCCACAACACTCGGTCCTGCTCTGCTTCATACTACAGTAACGTCAATAATCGCATCCATGAACATGATTTCTGCCCGAGTCCAATCCCGATTCTTTTCCACCAGCTGTGAGATGAAGACCACATGTCCCAAGATTCCACGCTCAAAACTGCCGTCATCAAGCTACGCCTTTGTGTTGAATAGGCGACCTCTAGTGGATGAACAACTACATATTGCACCTTTAATGAAATCTCATAACTGTGATTTTTGTCAAGTGGGTCTCTCTGATTTTGTGCCGTTGTTTATTAAATAATCGGTAGCACAGAAGTAACGGCTTTATTCATTCGCTGCTATTACTCTGTCACTGGTTTTTAAATTTTGAGCAAACAAGAATCAGCCTTTTTTATACTTTTGTGCTGTTTTCAAATTAATAATCCCTCACATTTACAGTATTACATAGGATGTTGTCAGATATTTCACTACAAGCCAAGACACATATAAGTGCCGTCACAATACGATTACTCAGAATTATCATCACAAGGACTGAGAAATCATTCCTTCATTTGAAACCACCAACATATTCCCTTTTCCCCATTTTACTCAAAACTTTTTCTTTTTTACTGCAAAACCATCCCAACGGGCCTTTAAATATCAACAGGTCAACACAATGTTGGATTGTGGCAATAAAACAAACAATCGTTCCTCATAAAGGCTGTGTAAAGTCTTCACTCAGGTGGCTGTTGAAAAATTCCTTCCTTTTTTCCTTCTTCTAATCCTCTCTAACGCGCAATGATTGTCTTGATGTGTCGAAACTCCATGAAAGCCCTGAGGGAGTGCGTGTCATCTAGGAGCCACAGTCCTCTCAGACTTCTGAGGGCTGAGAAATAGGATGCTCTCAGATTGACTGTAATAGAAAGCGATCTGCGGGCTCCCGTTTCATTTCAAGCTACACATGAAACAAAGGATTCCTCAAAGAAACACAAACAGCTTCACGCAAGAAAAAATGCCAACTGTGTGTCTGAGCCTCCTATTAAAATAAATCGCATCTCTCCCTGTTTATTATCTCTTATTAAATAAGTAATATTATTATAACCAAATATAATAATTCCAAGATTTAACCACTGAAAAATTTGCATGAGTCGGCCACTAATATGAATATTATGTAGGATTTTATTTAAAAAAAATGTTGTTATGCAAAAACTGCACAAATGTCTCACATTTTATAAATTAAAATAAACAAAACACTAAAAAAGTACATAAAGTAATGATATATATATATATATATATATTTTATGTATTATTATCATCTCTTGTCTCTGTTCTTGTGTTATTGAATAAAAAAATGAGATCATCTTTGTTGCATAAACCTCTATAAAATCTATAATTTTATGCATTTTCTGCTTCTTTATATGAAGTTAACAGAATTAGTTTGTATTATACAGCAGTATCATGACAGTCTTTGGGCTAACTCGTGTTCCATTTATGATATTATACAACATAATTTTACAAAAAAATTAATAAATATTCCTACTAAAATAGGCAAAACACACAAAATCACAATGTCAATTGAGTGTCCCTGTAAAAACTGCGACAACGTTCATCGAAAACAAACTGCAAAACAATTCGTATTTCGCTTCAGGACTGTAGGGTAATAAAACAGACCTTCTCTCGAAATATTACACATGGATGGATTGTAAAATCGACCTTTATAATTTACAATTGTTTAACCTTCTAATGCTGTTTGGTCACTTTGGACTGAAAAATTTTACGTTTTGTTTTTTTCCGAATTTATTATTTCATCAGAATGGTACGAAACTTGGTAAAGGTTTAGGCGCTTCCTATGTGAACACACACAAAAAAAAACAATCCTGGACATGATTTGAAAAGGTTAAAATATTCACACTTGTACCATTTCCGGTCAAAAATGGCCGCATTGGAAATGAGCGGGAAGAGAATTTGATCTAGTGGAAGCCAAACAAAATCTAACTGAAAGCTCATTTTTTGAGATATCAACCTCAAATTGCACAACTTTTTTAAATTTATGGCTTTGATTTTCTCGCAGTTTTAGAGTAAAACATGTTTAGGAAAATATATATTTCATATGTAATAAAAATATATATATTATGTATTTTTAATAATAATAAACTGAAACTTCTAAAACTTTTACTTTGTTTCACTTAAGCAATAATCACCTTCCTTAAAAAGAGCTAAAACTGAAGTCTGTGCTTCAAACCTTTCAAGATTTACGACAGTTTAGGTTGGAAATTTCCTTTTCAACTGAATAATAGGTAATAAATGGATCATTTCTATTCCATAAATATAATTTAGTACCACAAAATACCCTTAAAACACAAAATGTTAAAAAAAACGGCTACACTTTTTTTTTACACTATAATTATACATTTAAGTACTGAGTAATATTAAGTAACTACATGTACTTACTATAGGTTTAGGATTAGGGTTTGGTTTAGGGTTAAATGCATGTAGTTATTCATCACTTATAGTTATTATGACAGTAACTACATGTATCATATTTAACAATGACACTGTAAAATAAAGTGTTACCAAAAAAAAAACCCACTGAAATAAAGCATTTTTGACCACCACGTGAGGTAACCAAAGGGTTAAATAAAGAAAAATAAAAAGGGAAAACTACGATTACTGTTGCATCATTGAACTACAACTGAAAAGAGTGAAATAGTTACATTTGGTTGTTTCTCTATCTCCAGTGTTTATGATGTAACCCTGCGTTCATCACCGAGGAACAGACCTCCCGTAATCTGTCGGATTTCACACACTCCTGTACAGCCAGTGCTTAGCAGCCGGCCATCCATGCTGCTTTACTAAACTGCTTGATTTACAAGCGCCCAAGGGGCAGTTTTGGAGACCAAAGCGTACATTATTAATGGATGTGTAGTGTTGACATGATGCCAGAATCCATACAACACTTTCCTGCTTATGGAGCAATTCCAATACTATGATAATAAACTGTAAAGGGGTTAAATAAACAGAAGTCAGTCCCGATGTGTTTACCTCAAATACTCAGTCCGGACGCAGAGTGATGCTGACGTACAGGCAAAATACAAGGCGGAATTTGCTCTCAGTGTGTTTTTACGGTATAGTTATTTGGGTAACACTTTATTTTAGTGTCACTGTTACATGTAATTACGATAGTAATAACTATAAATCATGCAACTAACACTAAACTAAAGCCTAATCCTAACCCTATAGTAAGTACATATATGTATAATTACAGAGACACCTTAAAATAAAGGGTTACACTTGTAAAAATGTATGTAATTATACATTAAGTACTGAGTAATATTAAGTAACTACATGTACTTACTATAAGGTTAGGATGAGGGTTTGGTTTAGGGTTAATTGCATGTAATTATAGTTATTACTATAGTAAATACATGTAACAATGACACTGTAAAATAAAGTGTTACCATTATTTGTTTTTAAAACACCTGAATGTAATTACATCTATAATTCCCTTACCAGCAAACCTGTCACCCAAATCTTGATCGTGGTCTGAACATGAACACAATAAGTAAACTAAGAATTATTATGTAAATGCATAATTCCTTCCCACCAAAACATCTTGAACCCATTATAGAGCTTATGGTAAAGAAAATGATTGAAAAGAGCTTATTGTAAAGAAAATGGTCATTTTCTTTACCATAAGCTCTATAAAAGCCCATAATGGTTTCAAGATGTTTTGGTGGGAAGGAATTATGCATTTACATAATAATTCTTAGTTTACTTATTGTGCTCATGTTCAGAGCTTATGGTAAAGAAAATGATGGTAAGATCCAAGTATAGCACTTCAGGTTGTGTTCTGGTTTATGGGAATGCAACACATCGTCAACAACAGTCAAGATGCAAGATCCAAAACCAGCTTTTATTCGAGCTGATACTCTATGAAAGCATTGCAGCACTTAGTTTTAGGGGGGATGCTGCTGGCACCTGCTATTAAAGCCCACTGCGCACGCTTCTCCCAGCCTGCAACAAAAGGTCTGCTGTTTTTCGGCAGCACAGGTGCTGAGACTGACCTGAATGGTGCAGGTATACTCCGTATCATCCAGCAGTCTGACCGTACACATGTATTCTCGCTCCAGGTTTCTGACGCTGCCACTCATCAGCCGACTCAACATCTTCTCGACGCACGGTCGCTGGTCTGCGTCCGGGACCCGAACAAAAAGCTCAAGCAATGTCACATCGACCAAACTCTCCGGTCGCCCAGGTAAAACGCGCTAACCAAAGCCGACAGCATCTTTATCCGATGACAGTTGTTCGGGTGAGTGTTATTGCGAACAGGTTCCTTCAGCACGCATCCAGGTCCAGATGAAGTCGCTGTGGTTACGAGCAGACAGTAGCAGCCCGTCTGTTGACCATTCACCGCTTGATATTTGAGCAAGGGGGCGGGACTATGGAAGCTGATTGACACGCCTTCTAGCCAATGGTTGGGCTTTCCAAATAAGGACTCGTTTGAAACGGACAATGAAGGATTAGGGTGCTGCAGCGTGTTTTGGAGGTCATTGTTGTCCAATAAGATGCTGGACAAAGGTAGTAGTAAGGTTAGAGGAAATACTCTTTCCTGAAGCAATCATTTTGTTGTCTTTATGTGGCATTATGACTAGCAGCATTGATAACAAAATCAAAGTAGGGTATCTTATGAAATATCCTACATATTTATCGAAAAGATATATACATTTAATTTGAATTGAATTTTTAAAAGAAACCAAAATTTCTGAAATTATAACTATAATTGGAAGAAATTGGGTTTTTTGTTTTAAAAATGACATTTTGTCATATGTAACATTTCAAAAACACTAAAAACATAAAGGCATAAAGTAAATGAAACTTTAAAATATTTTCATTAATCTCTCCTGTCTGTGTTCCTGTGGTGTTGAATAAAAAATTAGAGAACCCAAAAATTAAAAAAGATGTGTAAACAATCTATATTTTTATGCATTCTCTGTTTCTTTAGTTTCATGCAGCTTGCAATAACATTTTTTTTTTGGTGTAACTGAAAATATAAATGAATTTATGACCTAAATACTTCCTCTATCCCTTCACCACATATTTCATGAAAAATGAAAATGTAACTGTATGTGTCTATGAAGTTTCAGCACAAAATACCCCACAGATCATTTATTATAGCTTGTCAAATTTGCCCCTATTTGGGTACAAGCAAAAACACGCCATTTTTGTGTGTGTCCCTTTAAATGCAAATGAGCTGCTGCTCCCGGCCCACTTCCCAAAAGAGGGCGGAGCTTTAACAGTTCACGCTTTGGTTGCTCAACAACAACAAAGCTGGAGAATCTCACGCAGACAAAATGAGGATTGTCAGTAACGTGTTCAGACTTACATTGTTCAAACCGGAGTCGACACTGATGAAGACAGGAAGAAGTTACAACTTTTAGATGTTTCTGAACAGTTAGTGGATAAATTTATGTAGTTGCTGTGGAGTTGATTCAACTCATCCACTAGCATGTGCCGTCATGTTAAAATAAGCAGTCCGGTGTAAAATGACGGCATGGTATCAACACTCTACTACAACAACTCTTCCTCTTCTCTAAAGCAGCCCAACATGTACGTTCTTGGTGGCAGGTTACGCAAATTTTGGGGTTTGTGATGTCAAAAACCCAGGAACAAGCTAGTTGTAGTCCCCACCTGCCGTTTGTTGTAGTCCTCAAAGAATTCTTTAAAAGTAAATATCTTCCTTTGCATTGAACTTGAGCGTCGTAACTTTGCAGATGTTGTTTATGCTCAAACAGCAACATTACACACTAACTAAAGCTAAAAAAAAATGAAATCATAATCAAGGACCCCTTTAATGATTTTAATAACAATATCAATCCCTAGACTTAATTTAAATATGAATTTAATCACACAGGGAAACTCCAGAAGTAGCATTTTATTGCTTATTTAAGAATATTACACTTGATTTGATTTACAGATATTAAGAACAGTATAAATATTTCTACATTAGCATGAGAACTTTCATTGTTCTGAGAACTCTCTCTCAAACACACACACACTTTTATTTCTATTTGTAATTAGTAAGCAAAAAGTAAACAATAAATGTAAGAATTCTTTGGTCTACTGTGTGTTTGTAAAAAGCAGGAACGTCACATAGTGAATTCATTAGAGTCATTTTCATCATTCTCCTCTGGTTCATTGCTGCTCATGGAGGTGGATTTGGCTGAGCTCTGTAATCGGTTCTCAGCCTTGCGTGTGTAGGGCCGACCCGCTCGAGG